>JAWNNL010001358.1:0-31713 GCA_035045005.1 Liodrosophila aerea
AGTTGATTTAGAAATTCAATAGATGCATTTTTTATTCTGTTTTTCTTATTTGTATTAATATAAAATTATTTTAAAAAAATCTTCATGTAAAGTTGATATTTGTGCAAAAATTAAAATAACGTAAAATTGTAAGGAACTTTCTTGTTTAACTTTTTTAAAATATATTATTAATAAGAGATGGAACCTCCCTTTTTTTTGTATCAACAATTGCAATCGACGGGGCATCGAATTCACTAAGTTTTGGAGTATGTTTCCCTCGATAGTGTCCCATTTCTTGATGATGGCCTCTTTTAACTCCTATGTATGTACAGTTATTGAAAAAATAATAGAAACGCGCTTGTTGTGTTTTCGCAATCAAATTTAGTTAAGAAAAAAACTCGGAAAGCTACAGTCGGATGCAACCGACAGTAGGAGACCCTGTACTTTCCTTTGCACACACACACGCTAACACTCACACAAGCACACATAGCGCAAAGTCGCATGCAACCACATATACGCTCGCGCTGCTCCCCCCTTACCTAATGCAGGGAATTGAATCTTGAATATCTCCGGTGTTTATTATCCGATTGAGCCACAATTCACAGCACGGATAAAGATTATCATAAGATAATCGTATGCCAAAACACAAGATTGTATCTTTAAAATTGTGGGTGTGGCAGTTTTTCGCGGTTTTTGGGGGAGGGGGGGGAGGTATCAAAAATCTAAAACAAACTTGATCTGCTTGCACTATAGGGGCATCTAACTGCCAAATATGATGTCTCTAGCTCTTACAGTTTCCGAGATCTAGGTGTTCATACAGACGGACAGACGGACAGACAGACGGACAGACGGACAGACAGACAGACGGACATAGCTAGATCGACTCAGCTCGTCGCCCTGATCAAGAATATATATACTTTGTGGGGTCTGCCACGCCTCCTTCTGCCTGTTACATACATTTCGGACTTGCACAATCTTAATAGACCCTTTGTACTTTTTTAAAGTACAGGGTCTAAAAAACACTGGACTCGTCTTTGTTGCGTGATGAAATCATCAATAAATTTTCTTTTGAAGCACATACATATTAACCTGTATTTGCTGTAGACTATACAAAATTAACAGTTTTTTAGACCCTGTACTTTAAAAAAGTACAAAGGGTCTATTAGGTTTGTGCAAATGACATTTGTGTGTAACAGGCAGAAGGAGGCGTGGCAGACCCCATAAAGTATATATATTCTTGATCAGGACGACGAGCTGAGTCGATATAGCCCTGTCTGTCTGTCCATCTGTCCGTCTGTCTGTCCGTCTGTCTGTCCGTCCGTCTGTATGAACACCTAGATCTCGGAAACTATTAGAGCTAGAGACTTAATTTTTTTTAGACCCTGTACTTTAAAAAAGTACAAAGGGTCTATTAAGATTGTGCAAGCCCGAAATGTATGTAACAGGGAGAAGTAGGCGTGGCAGACCCCACAAAGTATATATATTCTTGATCAGGGCGACGAGCTGAGTCGATCTAGCTATGTCCGTCTGTCTGTCTGTCCGTCTGTCCGTCTGTCTGTCCGTCTGTCCGTCTGTATGAACACCTAGATCTCGGAAACTGTAAGAGCTAGAGACATCATATTTGGCAGTTAGATGCCCCTATAGTGCAAGCAGATCAAGTTTGTTTTAGATTTTTGATACCTCCCCCCCTCCCCCAAAAACCGCGAAAAACTGCCACACCCACAATTTTAAAGATACAAACTTGTGTTTTGGCATACGATTATCTTATGATAATCTTTATCTGTGCTGTGAATTGTGGCTCAATCGGGTAATAAACACCGGAGATATTCAAGATTCAATTCCCTGCATTAGGTAAGGGGGGAGCAGCGCGAGCGTATGTGTTGTTGCGTGCGACTTAACGATGCATGTGTGAGTGTTTGTTAGTGTGTGTGTGTGTGTGGGAAGGAAAGTACAGGGTCTCCTACTGTCGGTTGCATCCGACTGTAGCTTTCCGAGTTTTTTTTTGTTAGGTTTGTGTATTACATAAGCAGGTCAAGTTTGTTTCAAATGTTTGAAAAGTCATCCCCCTCCCCCTCAAATTTACAAAAATGTTCTTAGTATATACAGTTTTAGAGTCACTGTTTTCCTTTTTTGCATGAATAAAGCTTTAGGTGCTTTGAGTGTTTGGTGCAATTTTCAGCTCAATCAGCTCAAGTTATAGCAGAAAAGAGAATCTTATATATTATTTACATTAAAACACTCAGTAATCTCTTTGTATGAAAACTCAATGAGTAGTAAATGTGTTCGAATTTTACCGGGATGTATGTCAATAGTGCTATAGCCTAGCATCTAGACGGTCGGTTTCATAGTCGAGTGGGACATGGTTCAAATCAGCAAAATTTATTTTTAATTATTTTTTTTTTTTTCTACTGTCGGTTGACCCGACTGTAGCTTTTCAAGTTTTTTACTTCTGCAGTAGAGGAAAATTAGCTTTAATATAATAAATTACCTATACTCTTCTTTTAAATTAAAATTTCCTCAATTATTTTCTAAAGTTTCTTTAGTGAAACTAACAAATTGTAAAGCACTGTATTTTTTTTCAATGTAAAAAACTGCGCTCAGTAGACGACACTTGATAACCTTTTGAATTTGTCAGCAAGCATTTCCGATTACTTCAGTCACTTTATGGCGCTTTATAGATTTCTCTGTAGTATTATTTTTATTGCGCTCTAAAAAATTCAAAGACAAAGTGTTTCTTCTTTGTGGTTTTATGATGCATTCTACTTATGATAAGCACTATTTTAAATATTTTTGTTAACTATATGTCTTCGCTGAGCTGATAATTGAGCTCCAGCTTTTAAGTGTGTCTGCTTCAGAAATTGTTATGGACCTCTCAAATAGCACTAACCGGCGTGTCATTGGTTCAGTGGTTCTTCTTTTGTAAGCAGGCGTCATTCGATTTGATTTGAATCGTTTACCGTATAGGTGGTCCCAGAGAGTCAACAACCAGCTCTGCTCTTCTCTCGTTTTGAATCTGGATCAGGCTACATTTCCTGCCCATATAAATCGATGTCACATTCAAATGGGCGTTTTGTATGACAATTTATTTGCATTGCAAATTCAATTTGCTTGTTGCAAGTTTTCTTGTGCAACGACATATAAGGTAAATTTGCAAATGGACATAAATTTTATTCGAACAATGCGACTAACAATTGATATACCAATTACCCAACTGGCCAAGTCGAACATTCGACAAAAAATACCCAACGCCAACACAAGCAGCTGCTCTCTCGAGAGCTGGGTACTACAATAATGGCATGACTCGAATCTCAGTTTGAAAATTAGCAGCATTAGAAGGTGCTTAAAACGACCGGTTACATAGCTGCAGCCAAACCGGGCCTCAGACGGAGACTGAGACTGAGACTCAGTCTGAGGCCTAATCGGGCAACGCTCAACGCAAGGGTCAAGTCGAGTCTAAAGCTTTTGGGTCTCTTGATAATTGTGAGCGTACAAAAATGCAGTAAAAACATGTAAGATTCCTTCATACCCAAGCTGTTAGACTAAAAGGTACCCTGCACATGAAAAGTACAAAAAAATGCTTTGAAGTTTCAGTTGTATATCTTCAGTTTTATAGCTAAATTTGATATCTCAAACTCTTAAGCTGCCCCATTCAAGTGGTCGCCCTTTAAGTTCATTGCACAGTTGGATATACCGAATTCAACCATTTTCAATAGGTACAAAAATATTATTTGCCCAGCTATTGGTGAACAGAGCCCAAGCCAAGTCAATTGGCAAATGCCAGCCGCCTGTTGGCCATACTATCTTCTCGATCTCGGCTCTCGCACAGTTGGCCCGCTGCGCATGCGCACATTAGCAGCGTTTAATAAGTAGCTTTGGTACAGGGTATAGCAGAGCGAGATGACAGGGTGCAGCGATTTCATTGCCGCGATATGGTCAGTCCCAGTTCCAGACCCACTCCAACTACAACTCTTGCCTGACTTCCACACAGATCCGGTCTCATCAGCGTTCGCGTAATGAGCCATTATAGTTTCGATGCAGTTTTTATCGCCACGCAGGCTGCGTTGGAGCTTGGGGTTAGCCTCGTTGGCAATTGGCAGTTGGCATTTTGGCCATATTTGTCGCCTGTGTGGCATTCGCTGACTGCAACATTCATTCAAGTTGCCAAACTTAGCTCAAATTACGAGCGCACTCAACTTACCCCACTTCCCTTCTAAGGTAGCACACGCTGGTGTGCGTGAGGTAAACATTAATTGGCATATGGCAAATGTCTTCTTGGCTTTAGTAACGGTTTATAGCGCCATTTGCTTTTGCCGTTGCGCAACAAACACTAATCAACAAAATTTAAAGTCCATCAATCAAAATGTTGGTACACACATTTTATTTATCTTTAGTTTATGCTTATGTTGTGTGGACTCAAGAAGTTAATTCAATTGATGTTTAAGCTATTGTTTTTATTTATTTTGAATATTCAAGATAACGATAGATTACACTCTAGGTAACTAAACACTAAACCAAGTAACTATAATAATTTCTCAATAACTTGTACTGATGACGTTTTGAAAGAAACTTATCCAACTTACCAACAGAGCAACCGAACAGATGGGCATATAAATCAATCTAGCAAATCTTACTAAATTTTAGAAGTGCACAGTTATCCTATCAAATATCAAGAACTTACATCATATCGCATTATAATAGTAACCAGAAGTATAAGTATATAAATCAGTGCATCTACTCTGCACAAAACTGTGCAGGTAAAGCTTAATTTACATACATGGATGTTTATGAGATTATTTATTTTTTTATCCATTAGTTGTATCAAATTATTAAACGAAATTTTACTCTTATTTACTTTCAGGTGAGTGCCGATTCAAGTTCTCATTCCAGAAAACTTCATTGACAAAACAATGGTATGATTCAAGTTTGGTTATATTCCCAAAAATTCAATTTACATTTTTTTGCTGATTAAAATTATGTTATGAGTTATATAGAAATTAAAAAACTCGGAAAGCTACAGTCGGATTCAACCGACAGTAGAAGACCCTGTACTTTGATTTACCCTGGGCGTCGATTATAGCGGCTGCATATATGTACATACTCACATACACATACATATGCACTTATACATACACACATACATGCAAATATATACTCAAATACAAACAATATTCAATACTCATATAGAAATTCAATCTCACAATCAAAAATCACGTATACGCCTAAGTGCCCGTGTACACTGTGGCTGTACTGAAAATTGTTTGTCTAATATCTCCGGTGTTTATTATCCGATTGGGCTGCAACTCGCACCAAACATGCAAAGCATCTAAAGCTTTAATCATGCGAAAATAAATCCAGTGACTCTAAAACTGTATATACTAAGAACATTTTTGTAAATTTGAGGGGGAGGGGGATGAGATATCAAATTAAAAACATAAACTTGGCCTGCCTATGTAATACACGAACCAAACAAAAAAAAATACGTCTCTAGCTCTTATAGTTTCCGAGATCTCGGTGTTCATACAGACGGACAGACAGACGGACAGACGGACATGGCTAGATCGACTCAGCTCGTCATCCTGATCAAGAATATATATACTTTGTGGGGTCTGCCACGCCTCCTTCCGCCTGTTACACACAAATGTCATTTGCACAAACTTAATAGACCCTTTTGAACTTTTTTAAAGTACTGGGTCTACAAAAAATGGTACTTTTTTTACTGCCTGCTAAGCAGTAAAAAACTCAAAAGATTAGGGTCATATGAGCTGTACCCCTACTTCCTGTTCTCCAATTGAATTAACATTCATTTTATGTACAAGGCGATAATAATATCATTATCGTAATGACTCAAACTAAGTTCTTTTGGTTCGAGAGCCGCATCATAAGCTTAAGTCAAGTAAATATCAATTTTCACTTCATTGTAAGTGGGAAAAATAAGTATTTATGTGTTTGGGGAGCGTTTACAGCTTCAACAAAACAAAAAAGGGCAAACAACCAATTTTAATAGTTTTCCTTATGTGTTTTATTCCATCTTCTACTATCAGCTATAAGAAATATGTACAATAAGTACAAAATAAATCGTAAAAACAATCGCACAGCAACAAAGGCAATTAACAAATGCCTGCCAACAACAAGTCTATTTGAATGAGGTATGTGCAACTAGCAGATGCCAGGAAGACAGGCTTCATTGCAGCTTTTTATGCCATGCATCCATTGAGTCCATAAATATATGGAGGATTTTATAATAAGCCGAAATAAGAAATAATTGATGCAAGTGAACTATTTAGAGTAATATTGTGACTCAGAGGTTTTGAAGTTTTATATTATTTTATTTGCTTTTCTGGTATTTAGAGAAACGCTGATTTTCTTTAATTCAATCTTGAGTTCAAGAGTTGAGAAATCCTATATAAAAATATTAATTTAAATACTTTCCAACAAAGACTCATGTAATTCAGTACTTTCAATGAAGATTATTTTCAAATGGCAAAAAATATACAGATTCATATTATAATTTGATTTAGAAGCAGTGTAAGAGGGGGAAATTCAGTTTAATTTTTAATTTTGCCGATATGTTTCGATCGGTCCACGATCCAGACGATCTGCCGTGGAGCGATCGAAATAAATCTGCAAAATTAAAAAACCAAGTTTTTTATTTTAATGGACCTCGAGCTAGCCAAAATCCCCCAATTTTTACATCAGATATGATGTACTGGATTTTAAAGGATTCTTTTTAATGAAAACATAAATTTTATGTTAGTGTAGAAAAATTATTGTCAATTTTATTGTGCTTTATTCCAAGCAGCATACGCTGATATGAATAGTATACACTATCTATAGAAATACACAGGGTATAACAAACAACATGAATGCAAGTAATCTACAGTTAGATTCTTGTAGCTATATGCAGTTCTTCGTTACATGGTTCTTTACTCTCACATTCTCAGTTTCTGTGCTACTCTGCGGTCTTTTCCCCCCACTCGCCCTCTCTCTGCTCAGCTGCCTACAACGCACTTTTGTTGTTGCTGCCGATTTTGAGGTCGCGTAAACTAAGCGATTTTATCAGCAGAACTTTGTTTTCCAAAATACCGAAAAACTCCAGCTGAAAATTACAAACAATAATATTGTGTGTATATTCAATAAGGTGAGATATAATCAGGTTTAAAAAGTACGGAAAACTTCAGTAGGACGCAACCTACAGTAGGAGACCCTCCACTGTGATTTGCCTCGAGCGTCGATAGAAAAATGACACATTGATATAAATATACACGTAATCACATACGCTAATAAATACATACCCGTAATCGCATACACACACAATATTACAGGAATATTTTCCCGATTTGCTGGGAAAGAAGGAGGAGATACTGCAAATCAGAAATAAACTTGACCTGCTTTTGCAATACACTAATAAAACAAAAGAATTGAGTTTCTCAAGCACTTATATTTTGCAAGTTCTAGAAGTTCATACAGGCAGAGGCACTGACAGACAGACAGACAAACGCACATCGCTATATCGACTCACCTCGTCGTTCTGCACACATGCACAATCTTAATAGACCCATTTATAGATTTTCAAGTACAGGGTCTAAAAGCCCAAAAAGAGAAAAACAACAGGAAAATCGCATTGTAGAGTCAGTGGCTTGGTTTCTATGGCAATTAAAGCGCAACCAGAGACATTTGTCAATAGATTGGCCCCCGAAAATAGAGAAAAAAGAAAGAAAAAAATACTGACCCAAGAAACCTAAATGAGGCCTCGCTGCCTGCCCTCTGTACCCCTGTTCCCATTGACCCCTTGTAGCTATGAAGCCCCAAAACAAATGATGTTTATCGGCCTGCCATTGTCTTCACTGGAGTCTCTCTTATGTAGTGTCTTTTTGGGGCTTTTGAATCGAGTCTGTGTCTCCTCTCTCACCCATTCCGCCTCTCTCCCTCTTCCCCAGTCTCATTCTTTCTCAGGGCTGCCCGAAGGTGCCGCCGACTTTTGGCTCTTTACCGAAATGCGTCAAATGACAAATGATTTAAAATTTATTATCGCAGCCAGGTCGCTTTGTGTCTCACACATTCACACACACGCTTGCACACAGAGTCTATTAGTATGTTGGTGTGTGTACTATATTTGTCCATTTGGTTCCAGTTTTGCATGAGCGAAAGTGAAAATGTTGCTCTGACTTTTGTGACATGTCTCATGCTTAGCCGTTGAGTGTAGTCAAGATTAATTACTGGGAAATATGAAAAACAGATTAATAAACTTTCCAATTTTCTTAAAGTTTTTACTCCAATAGGGAAAATATGTATTGTGTTGTATTAATATTGTTAAAATTAGAAAAGTTTGTGATTTATTTAATAAACTGCGATTTGTAAAATTTCAGTCTGATTGTAAATGAATGCTAAATACGAAATTTGAAAAGCTCATACATATGAATGTGTGTAATATTTAATATAATATTTATTTCAACAATTATATTTATATTTATATTTTTATACATATTAATAATTTAGTTTATTAATCTTTATTCAGTCGCATTCAACTGTAGCCTCCTTATAAATATTGTAGTTTCTTTTCGATTGACATCTTAATGTATTAATTTAAAATTAATATCTTCATGTTAATGCGTTGCGTTAATCACAAGATGCAGTGTATATGTAGTTTTGCCCAGAGCTATTTTGGTTATTTTTATTATTATTATTTCTAGCTGCTAAAATTTGCGTTTATTCATAAATGTTACAATAATTTCCAATTCGCTGCATTTGCTGTGCGCAAATTTACAGTATGCCAATTCGCACAAATTTGCTATTGCCAATAATGAAAAAGTAGGGAAAGCTACAGTCGGACGCAACCGACAGAAGGAGACCCTGTACTTAGATTTGCTTTGGAAGTCGATAACAGCAGCAGCAAATAGGTACATACTCACATATACATACAGATGTACTTACACTCATATACTTATGCATACAAATATACGGTCAATTAGAAGCCATAACCAATTCTCATACAGCCATTCATACTCACAATCAAAAATCACGCATACGCCCTAGTGCCCGCGTACACTGTGGCTTCCCCCCTCTTCCAGCCAACTGCCTAGTACAGACAATTGTTTGTGTATCTCCGGTGTTTATTATTCAATTGGGCTGCAAATCGCACCAAACATTCAAAGCGGGTAAAGCTTGATTCATGCAAAGAAGGAAACTAAGAAACGTCAGACGGACATAGCAAGATCGACACAGGCCGTAGTGCTGATCGAGAATATATATACTTTATGGTGTCTTCTGCCTCCTTCTGCCTGTTACACACAAATGTCATTTGCACAAACTTAATAGACCCTTTTGTACTTTTTTAAAGTACAGGGTCTAAAAACCGAAGCAACACCAATAACAGCAGCAAAAAGAAAATAAACAAGCAAATGCATACTCGCACACTTTCACACACAAATTAAACTATGAAAATAAACTGCGAGTGGTGTAATGAGTGGAATGGGTGGGGGTGTGATAAGGCAACGGGGGTGGGAGTAGTCTATAACTTCGCATTGAACGCATATTAATCAAGCGCATAATTTGCTGCTGTTGCTGCTGCTGTACGAACGTGAATAACGGGCGATAAAAACTTGGCAAATATAAAATGCAAACAAAATTGGTTGTAGAAATCTGTCAGCTAGTTTATAGCAATGATGGCAGAGGGGGTTAAAAGGGGTGTGGGCAGTTGCGGTTATGGGGTAGCTGTAATGGCCATCAGGCTGGCAGCAGTTGTTGCCTTACATTGTTGGTTAACCATTGAAGAGCCATTTTCAAAGTGGCCCAAAAATATGTGATGTGGCTGCCACACACACACTCACACACACACACACACACAGAGAGACGCACATACATATGTTTGTATGCATATACACACGCTTGTGGGCATGTGTGTGCTTTTTGTAGGCTACTGTTTATTTTAGAGTTGATTTTGAAGTGAACAGTTTGCATAATGCACGCAACGCGCAATGCAAATTACGCAAACGCCAGCGTAGCCAGCGTTTGCGGTTACCCACGCAGCGAATCCACAGTTCCGCCTGCCGCCCAAAAACATTGCCATTGCCATTGCCATTGTCAATAATTTGGGATAATGCCACGCCCACGCCCACGCCTACGCACACACGCAGAGCCAGCACAGCAATGGGGTCTGCCCTTGCCACTATCTGTATGGCTCTTCAGCATTAAATTGCAAGCACTTTAGATTCACATTCAATTAATTAATTTAAGCAAATTGTTTGCTTCAAATTAATTGAATTTGCATTTAATTTGCGCTTACTACTAACAGATACAGCAACAGCAACAACAACAACTGGAGCACGGCTAAGTCAGTTTGTGAGCCACTGCGTCAATCTGTCAGTTAAACATTTGGGCAAGTTAGTCAAGCCTAAGCTGTTCAGCTGATGCCATGTTAAATTCATTAACTGGCTACAGTTATGTGCAAAAGTATGTGCACATCACTAATAACACATCACTAACAGCTGTAATGTCAACAGCAACAAACAAAATAAAAGCTAAGTGCCCGACAGTTAATTGATCTAAAAAGAGTATATGTATTTGTACTCAGCAACTCCTTAAGGAGTAAAGAGTTGCTTGTCAAACTGACAAGCTGGATTTCAGTTAGTTAGTATAACAATACATTAAGTGGATATATTGTAATGAAAAACAGAATGGAATGCTTGTGAACCTCAAAACAGCTCTTCTTCAAAACAAAATAATAAACAGTCAATTATTCCACACAGCCTAGTGAAAGCCAAAATTTAAAACTCAAACGTGGATTAAATATGAATCGTCAAGACAGAAATGCCATTGAAAGATCCGGGCAATGTATTTAAAGTTTTCATTATTCTATATATTACTAGGGGGCTTCGCCCCCTGCGTTCTCGCTTCGCGAGAACGCCAACCCCCAATGAAAAGGCCCGTGGTTGTGTCCTCGCTTCGCTCGGCCACCTTCACGACACCATTAAACAGGGGGCAGAGTTCCCTAACGCCTCCTTTTGCCTGTTAAATATATTTCTGAGTTGCACAAACTTAATAGACCCTTTTGTACTTTTTTAAAGTACAGAGCAGAAACAGAATTGAGTCTCTAGTTCTTATAGTTTCCGAGATCTCGGTGTTCAAGTCTCAGACAGACAGACGGACATGGCTATATCGACTCAGTTCGTCGTCCTGAGCAAGAATATATATACTTTGTGGGTTCTGCCACGCCTCCTTCTGCCTGTTACATATATATTTCTGAATTGCACAAACTTAATAGACCCTTTTGTACTTTTTTAAAATACATAGTCTAAAAACAATGGCAAGAAAAAAACTATATCGTATATGTTCTTTGAATAAATATATATAATATAACACCGATATGCAATAAAAATATTAAGATATAGTTGTTTTATAGAAATTATTATTTAAATTTTCGCCAGTGTCTGCAGAGGATGCAGGGGTAATAGCTGTACAGTTTTCACTATACATATGTACATATGTATGCATGTATGTGCACATGTTTAAATGTATGTACATAAATATGTTTCAATATATGTATGTACATATCTATGCTTGTACATATGTTTAAATGTGTGTATGTGCGCATGAATGTACATACATGTATGAATGAATGTATGATGTATGTACATAAATATGTATATACTGAAGTATATACATGCATACATACATATGTACATCAATACATACATACTTATGTACATCAGTACATACATATATACATGCATACATACATATGTACATCAGTACATACATATGTACCCACATACAAACATACATTCGTATATACATATGTTTATATGTATATATGTATGTAGATATGTCCTGATGTACATTTGTATGCATATATGTAAAAATGATTATGTATGTATCTATTCATGTACATATGTTTAAATGTATGTATGTACGCATGAATGTATGTACATGTATGCATACATGTATTAATGAATGTATGAATGAATGTATAATGTATGTACGTAAATATGTATGTACTAATGTATGCATGTACATTTAAACATGTGCATATATACATGTACACACATGCAAACATACATTCGTACATACATTTGTTTAAATGTATGTACATTCGAATGTATGGTTATATGTATATATGTATGTATGTACTGATGTACATATGTATGTATGTGCTATTTTAAACGAATATGGCAGCATATCGATGCTCAAATGTATATTACACGTATACACAGTTCATCTGGCATGCGAGAATTGTTTTGGTTTCCCCCCTTCCCCATACTAATTAATTGAATTTCGAATAACTCCATTGTTTATTGTCCAATCAAGCTGAAATTTTCAGAATAGACTTAGGTAGCCAATAGCTACTTATATATCAAGCCCCAAGTTTATCTTTAAAATTGTGGCTACAGTTGCTCTTCGCTGTTGGAAGGGGGAGGGGGTTTTCAGATATGAGCGCTTAACGTGCGTCTAAGGGTCATAAGCAATCATTCTGCGAAAAAATTAGGTCGCTATATCTTACCGTTGGGGCTGTGCGTTGATGATCAGTCAGTCAGAACGAACTACTTTATATATGTATATAGATATAGATAATCAGGCCTGTTCCCATATTTGAATTCGATCAATGGGGTTCCGAATTTCGATACATCGTCTTCGTAAAGCATCCTCTTTTGTCCATTTTGAATTAGATTAGTATTGTGTGAGCATACAGTAATTGTTTTCAGATCTCAATTTTTGATTTTGATAACAAACAAGACTTGGTTTAGTTTATCTGGAAACAGAACAGGCTCAAAATGCGATCTTTTCTTAGAGCATTCGATTTTTAAACCTTGGCATACTTCTGACACCTAAAAATGTATGTAATTAATGATCCAATACAAAACCTCTCGCTTTTTAATAGAACCAGTGTTGGGCAAAACATAACTCGATATCGATAATATAATTATCGATTCTGATACGTTATGCTATGCATCAAAAACCACATTTTAAAAATCCCCTAATTTATGTACGTGCACGCTACTCTGGTTATTTTCTTCCTCTTTCTTATTGAACCGTGTGAGTGGCTGGTCGTGCAGTGCGAAATAAAATCAAATGATATAAATGAAATCGTAATATAAAATATATAATAAAGTGTGTTAGTATTTCAAGAATAGTATTATTGTATAGTATTGAGAAATATAAATAAATATTTCAATAACCAGTATTCAAATAGTATTGTATTGTACACTATTGTCAAAATGTTATTTTATTTGAAACAGTTTGTGTTTTATACATATGTCGAAATCGTTTGTTTTAGCAATGTATTGAAAACAAAAAACAACTTATTTTTCGCAAAACTAAGTTATTTTTGCATTATCGGAAATCATTCAATAGTATCTCAACGCTAGCATATAGTATTACTATAATGCATACGATTCACTCTGGCTTTAAAATACAACTTGTCGGCAATTAAAAGAATCTCACTGTTAAAGATATCACTGTGTGAGCAGCGCACTGAAAGTTTTAACTTAGGTAGTTAAGATAACGAAGAATAATGAATGAGAAACTAGCGAGTGGTTCACTCACCTGTATTTAACGCGTTTACCTGGCACACCGCACCGTCTAGCTGAATAGCGTCTACAGAACTGATGGCTGTTAAGCAGACAAATAGAGAGAGATATGGAGGGACATTAAGAGAAAGGTGCAAAGCGGTGCTAATAATGTAAGCTGCACTTTTTATTTCATCATGTGCGAGAATGGAGATGTAAGGAAATGAACATAAATTGCATTAAACGTGCTTGTAAATAGTACGAGTAGGCATATAACGATAATACATACTACATAAGTACATATTATAATTGTTATTAATTTTAAGCCAATTAGGGGAAGACAAGGCGCCACATACTATATAAAGAGAGCAAAAAGGAAGAAGCGAATAATTTGCGCTTTTCACACTAATTAAATGCGATTGCGATGCGAATGAGCTGACAACTGGCAAATGAATTGCACTGAGACAAGGATACGCAGCGACAGACAACCAGAGATAATGAAAGAGAACGAGGAAAGGACGAACAGAGTGTGGGAGAGAGTGCAAGTCAAATTAAAGCAGCATCGCCTGCTCTACACAAATGATTAAAAATGTAAATTTTAATTCAATTTCGCTAAAGAGAATAAAGCAAAATAAAAAAGAAGTAGAGTAAAAACTAGTAGCTCTGTGTAAAGTGGTTTATTGTGAGCCAGTCACAGAACACACTGAATGATCCCGCCTGCTAACTGCAGGATTCAGTACCCCCAGATACTCAAACAGGGACAGAGAGACAGACTGTTGGGGCCAACTGACGCGACAAACTTCGCCGCAAGGCAGCAAGTACAAAATATAGCAAAAGAAGAGCAAAAGAAAAAATACTTGCACACAATAAAAAAAACTTGGAAAGCTACAGTCGGATTCAACCGACAGTAGAAGACCCTGTACTTTGATTTACCCTGGGCGTCGATAATTGCAGCTGCATATATGTACATACTCACATACACATACACATACATATAAACATATACATACACATATACACATACACTTATACATACAAATATACACGCAAATACAAACAATAACCAATACTCATACAGAAATTCATACTCACAATCAAAAATCACGTATACGCCCTAGTGGTCGCATACGCTACGGCTTCCCCACTCCCCTAGCCAAATGCCTAGTACTGAAAATTGTTTGTCCAATATTTGCGGTGTTTATTATCCGATTGGGCTGCAACTCGCACCAAACATGCAAACCATCTAAAGCTTTAATCCTTTTAAACCGAAAATGAATCCAGTGACTCTAAAACTGTATATACTAAGGACATTTTTGCAAATTTGAGGGGGAGGGGGATGAGATATCAAATTATGGGGTCTGCCACGCCTCCATCTGCCTGTTACACACAAATGTCATTTGCACAAACTTAATAGACCCTTTTGTACTTTTTTAAAGTACAGGGTCTAAAAACGTAGACGAAAAGCCCATGCTGATAAAGAAGTTTGCCGGAGGCCAATCAGATGAAAAGTGGGCACCGGTGGAGTGTGTGGCTCACACTGTGGCCATAGTGGGGACTGTAAAAAGTCATGACAAATCGAATTTCTTATTTGTCTGCCAAATAAATATGCTTTATCTGCCATAAGATACAAGACGATTAAAAAGTTTTGTTAATGCTTGGTATAAGGAAGCCAATTAAAATTACAAATAATAATTTTATGTTTAGACCCTGTACTTTAAAAAAGTACAAAGGGTCTATTAGGTTTGTGCAAATGACATTTGTGTGTAACAGGCAGAAGGAGGCGTGGCAGACCCCATAAAGTATATATATTCTTGATCAGGACGACGAGCTGAGTCGATATAGCCCTGTCTGTCTGTCCGTCTGTCCGTCTGTCTGTCTGTCTGTATGAACACCTAGATCTCGCAAACTATAAGAGCTAGAGACTTGATTCTTTTTTTGTTAGGTTCGTGTATTACATAGGCAGGTCAAGTTTATTTCAAATGTTTGAAAAGTCATCCCCCTCCCCCTCAAATTCGCAAAAATATTCCCAGAATGTACAGTTTTAGAGTCACTGTTTTCCTTTTTTCCATGAATAAAGCTTTAGGTACTTTGCATGTTTGGTGCGAGTTGCAGCCCAATCGGATAATAAACACCAGAGATATTTGACAAACAATTTTCTGTACTGAGCATGTGGGTGGGGGAGGGGGGAAGCCACAGTGTACGCGGCCACTAGGGCGTATGCGTGATTTTTGATTGTGAGTATGAATGTATGTATGATTATTGGTTATTGTTTGTATTTGAGCGAATAATTGTATGTATATGTGTTTGTGTGTATGTGTATATGTATAAGTGCATGTGTATGTGTATGTGAGTTTGTTTATATATGCTGCTTCTGTTATCGACTCCCAAGGCAATTCGAAGTACAGGGTCTCCTACTGTCGGTTGATTTTATTTTATTATTGAGTTAAACTAGGTTTCTTTTTAATCTGGACGCATGTTTGCCGAAGGTGTAAAAAAATTATTTACATCAAAGTTGCATCATTGCATCTGCTGATCGCCTTCCAATACGTTAACAAAACCTTAACCAAAAAGCTACAGTCGGACGCAGCCGACAGTAGAAGAACCTCAACTTTGCCTTGCTTTGGGCGACGATAGCAGCAGCAGATAGTGTTCTAAAAGCATACTTACTGAAAATATTTCTACGAATTGAAAGAGAGGTGTTGAAATATCGAAAATCAGACATAAACTTGATCTGCCTATGCAATACACAAACCTAAAAACAAAAACCCGGAAACCTACAGTCTAACCTACAACTAATACTAACAATGCACACATACACACATAATACAAAGCCACACGCATCAACGCATGCATACTTATGAACATAGTACACTTGGCCCTCGCTTAACACGGGGGTTACGTTCATAGAAATCCTCGTGTTAAGCGAAATCGTGTTAAGCGAAACATGGATTCAGTACAAAATAATGGGTTACGTTCTCAAAATTCAAAATTGGCAGCAAAAAAAATTTTGTATTGCTCAAATTTGGTCTGTTTTTATTAATATTTCATTCAATTGTTCAAAATTATCCAAAAGTTATTATGTATATGCCTTTAATAAATGCATAACATTCATATTTTCAAATTTAATGGTTGATATTAAATTAAAAAAGTTGCTTCATATAATTAAATAACAGGTTAAACTTTATAGAAATTTAAAAATGTAAAAAAGTAAGGAGATCATATGTTTCTATTCATATCAAATTTGAAATGCATTTGGTGGCATATTTAGTTTAAGCCAGTTTGTTTCAACATATTTTCTTTTTTGGTGGCTCCTTATAAAATAAATCAGTCATTTTCGATTGTTTCAGTCATATCGATACTTTGCAATCGTGTAAGAACGAGGTTTTTAGCGTGTTAAAAGAGGGACGGGAGCAAATTTGAAACCGTGTTAGACCGAGGTCGTGCTAAAAGAGGCCGTGTTAAGCGAGGGCCAAGTGTACATACATTAAGTGCATGCTCGCTGCTCAAGTTTGTATCTTTAAAATTGTGGCTGGGATGGTTTTTCGCGGTTTGTGGGTGAGGCATGAGGGGGTATCAAAAATCTAACACAAACTTATTCTGCTTGCACTATAGGGACATCTAACTGCTCTCAAATTTTTTGATAAGGAACTGCATGTGTTTTCTTGACGAGAAGTTTTGAAGTTTTCTAAATGCGCTTATAATACGTAAAATGGTTCTAAAATGTTGTTTGACATCAATGGGTTATAGTTAATTAAATCCGATAGTGGGAAATGTGAAACTGGAAACTGAAACTACAATTTCCCAATGGGTGTGCAGCAGCTTACCGCTTTCCGCATTCCCTTTTCACCAACAGTGGTTATCGCGAGGGTTTTGTGTAGTTATTTAGCCAAAAGAAAACCAAGAAAAATATATAAGACTTGCTAAAAGGTTGTCTGTTCGTCCTGCAGGACATCATCATCTTTCGTCGCTGAGTGAAATGAATCTGCAATTCTATTCCATTTCATCCTGCTCTGCATTTTTCCTGCTTGCCATGAAAGATGGCATGCTGAGGATGCTGAGGACGTTTGGGGATGTTGGGGATGATGCTGATGATGCCAGGCAGCTAGCCAGGTGTGGATTTAATGCACGTCAGGTGATGGCAGCATTTGAGGGGGTGGAGTGCGAATGCCATTTTCTGCGTTCTCGGCTTGCTTTTTTTTTGCAAGAGCAAACAATTTCCACTGTTCACCACAAGCCAAGGAGGAGCACAGCAAAGTAAAAGCGGGTGTGCGAAAAAAAGAAGAGAAAAGCACAGAAAGAAATGGATGTGGCCTCGCGGATTCGCGCAACTCTTGAAGTGTAACAGATCCAGCGGCAAATGCAAATAACTTGCAGTTTTTTCATCCTCTCTCTCAAAACTGTGGCAAGGCTGCGGGTAATCAACAAACGTTTATGGATGCCACAGTTGCCACGGCTCCTGCTCCTGCTCCTCAGCTCTCCTCTATATCTGTTTCTCTTCGCTCGCTTGATGAACTTGTTGATGATCGCCGTGGCAGTTGCTGCCGTTGGTCATTTGTCCCTATGCATTTGGCGTTTTGCGTTTTGAGAGCTTTTTGATGAACAAGCAGCTGCAAAAAACGCTAGTGAAAATTGTGTGCTGACAGCAGGAGACTGATGAACGCTGACTGAACTCACAACTCTTCAAGGTTCCTCTACTTTCAGCAGCATATTAATCTTCATAAACCAATCACAGCCTGCAGTTGTTCTATTGGCATCATAGTTTGTGCATTTTCCCAACTTTATGCCATGTGAACATGGTTTTTATTTACAGTTGATTATGTTTAAGGAACTACTTAAGCTCTCGCTGCAAAGTGAGGATTGAACTTGTCACATAAAACTAACTATGATTAGTAGATAAGGCAGCAAAGCGAAGAACCTAACCAAAAGAAATGAATGGCCTGGAAAGCAACAATAATAGCAAATATACTAGATCCGAAAATGAAACTGACAAATAATAATACTTTCAAAAATACAAATTAGAATAAAATTGGAAATAAAGAAGTATATATATATATATATATATATACTGGATATAAGTAATGCATATAGAGCTAGAATTTGGGTTTGATTTCCTTACTAAGGCTTGTATGATCTTTTAGAATAAAGTGAGAATTAACGCATAATGATAAAATTCTATCTAAAATTAATACAGCAATTATAATATTATTCCTTTAATCGTAAATCTTATTTTCAGAATTATGTTGCTATTAAAACAGACCTGTAGACATCTCGAAATATCGTGTGATCTGGCAGACCTAAGCAAAGATTATAATTTAGTATGGAGCTTAACTTTTAATTTTGAATATTGCCGGCTACAGCTTCAGCTTTGCCCCAACAAGTTGCAAGTACGACTATTAGAACGAGCTGGGCTGATAAAACAGTGCTTAAACCACACATGGCAAACCCATTTTAGCATTTCCTTAACCATATCCCCAATTCAAAGTAACCTCACATAACTGTTTGATGTCGCGTATAACAATTACTAATTTATTGCGGAACACCCCAAACATGCGTGTGTGTGTGTGTGTGGGTGTGGGTGTGTGAGGGTGCACACTTCCTTCCTTTGCTTGAGTGGTTAAAGCAGAGACGCAACTGTAAATTACCAAAGTCAAGTGCAAGCGCAGGTGGATAAGCTTTGCACCTATGCCGGGACGGTGGGTAGGGGAGACAGTGGTAAATCGAATTTGCTTATCACCTTACGGACTGCCAGACAACAGCTTTCGCAAGCATTCGATTCGTTTCGCTTCGAGTAGGACACTAGTTGGGGCAGACCCCTGACGAGCAGCAGGAAGTAGTCGGAGCAATAGGAGCGGTACACAGTAAAAAGTGCTGGAGTAAAATTAAATCTTTTACACCCCATTTAAAACTATTTTGGAGTTAAAAAAGTGGTTCTCTGAATTTTTAAACTTCTGGTTTAAAATCAAAACCAAAATGGAGTAAAACTAGCTGGTCACACTCTCATTTCAAATTTGCCGCTCAATTTTTGGTTTACTAGAGTAGATTTGAATCCAAAAAGGGTTTAAAAGCCCTGCTCTCGCTCGAAATGTGTGCATACATACACAGAAGAGTTGCAATAAACGATAAGTTTGCTCTCTACGCACACATACACTCAAACAAAAAATAAAAAAATAAAAAAACGTAGTTCTCTGCCTGGACTTGAACCCGAGTCGTCCGCATTCTGCATTCTTGCAATCTGTTCATAAGAAATGTATTTGGGATGTGCAAACTGTTAAAGCTTTGTGGCGCAAGGGTCTAAGTCGACAGTGAACAGTGTTGCGTGTGTCAACCAAGGAGGAGTCGTGAGTTCAAACCGGAGAAGCCGGACAAGTAAATTTGGTATGTAAAATTAAAGATATAATCAAATTTAATTGATGTAAAAAATTTATAAAATATAAAGAAAAATTTATAAAAAAAAAATATTATAAAAATATTCAAAATATGCATCATATGTAATTTGGCGGTTAATCTAATGAGAGGAAAAAATCATGATTTAAGATTTTTGTAAATCTAAATTTGAAATTATGGTCGTGATTTTAGATTTTTGATTTTTTAGCATCTTATTTTAAGCTGAATAAATTAAATCCTATTTTGGTTTTGATACAACTCCTCTCTTGGTTTAAAATTAAATCCAAATTCGATTAGCGTTCAAACTATTTTGGTTTTGTATTTACACCAAAATTGGTTTAAATTGTGCACCAAGTGAGAGAGCAACGCTTATATGTGTGTGTATACCAATGCTCTCTTTGTGTACTCCAGCTGGTTTAAATTTAAAACTTTTTTGGATTTGTTTTATATAGAAACCAAAAAAGTTTTAATTTTACTCTTTTTTTTTTACTGTGTAGGAGGCAACGACTTTTCAGTCGTCTGGGTGAACCCTTTTTGGCATTTTAGCATATATAAAGTTGACAAAATATGCAGCTGCGTCGTTAGAGTGGCACCTTATCCTACACACACACAGACACGCTCACACGCAGACACTGCTGTAGTACGATTCGATTGTCAGCCCAGAGGCAAAGCTTCAATTGGGTTCCAGCATTCGAACGTTCGTTTTGAGGTTATTATTATTTCTGATATATGCGGTCTTACTTTGCGGTTGTCACTCGGTTGCGCTGTCACAAGAAACGCAGCCAGAGGACACAGCGTCGGCATCAGCATCGGCATCGACGTCAGCGTCAGCTTCAGCGTCGGTGGTCGTGCGGTCTTTGCTCCATGTGTTGTCGTGTCATGGTTACATGCAAATGAAGCGTGAGTTCCTGAAAGGTGTTGAAAACGCCAGCCAAATGTATGGGCGCACGGAGGTGCCTCTTTCTCTGGCATTGAATTTGGTAAAGTCGCCTTCATTTGCCGTGCAGCATCTGCATAATTTTATGCCAAGCATTTTCAACTTTTATTCCGTTTTGCTTTCTCATCTTTTGTTGACAACCTTCTCTGCCTCAATGACGATCAATGTGTGGCTGTCTGTCTCTGTCGTATGCGTATCGCCCTTCCCCCTCTCTGCGTCATCACTTAGGGTTCTCCAATTCGTAGAACATGCTGTCGAAATTGTTTCGTAATTGCAATGTTGACAGCGCCCACATGGTGTATCCAGGCGAGGTCCTTGTCACTGACAACTGAATACTGTATGTGCCAGAATACATTGGCGGCCTCCTAAGGTATCTATCTGTCTGAGACTTATGCAGACTTTTGCAGGCATTTAAATCTGCATTTTAACAGTTTTTGTAGGGTCATGAAAACATAGTTGCGACAGTCGGGATTCTAAGCTTATGCTCTAGTAACTGCAACTGGATTGAAGTATTAAGCCAAATAGTGGCATGAATCGAACTACGTCTTAGGCGGTGCCTACTTGACACCGTAATTATTGAAAAATTTAATAAGTTACATATTAGAATTACTCTTGAAAATTGTTTAAAAAAAACGTCATCAGATTTCTGATAATAATTCAGCCACTTGTATGATTCTCAATGAGACTTACTTATCAGCATTCTCATTGCATATCAAGGTCGGGTTATAGCCCTGTCACTATAAATAATTCATTTTCTAATATAACACTTTACAATTTACATAATAAATTAAAATTCAACATACAATTAATAGCGATTTTAAAAAGACCAAGACTTGATTCCAACTGTCATTCGAATATTGCCAATTTTAGGGCTTCCATTTGGGCGTAAGAGGAAATCAATTCAAGCCGGCACTCTTTTAAGATGAAGGTGGAGCCAGTCTAAGATATAGCCACTTTACTTAACATTCAGTCAATCCCTAAATAAAAAAAATCTGCCATATGTATTTAGAGATCGCATAGATTTTTTACAATCCAAGAAAGAAATCCCCCTTAAGAGAGTCAGAGATTATTTGGTAGATACTGTAAGAAATTGAAATGATTTGTTAATATTTCTTACTTTATTTTTTATCTGTTTCTCATAGTTTTGATATTTAATTTGGCTGTTAACATTTTAGTTATCGTTAAGTATTTTAAGTTTCCTTTAAGTGACAATTTAACGGTTGTGATAGTTCGTTAATCATGTTTGTTATTTCTTTAAAAGGTTTCCACATGAGATACGATATTATTTGACTTTTTTATTATTAATATTATTTCTAGACTAACTTGACCTTTTTTAATTTTTCAATACATTCTTGCAAAGATTTTGTTGTGAGGTGTATCACAATAGTGGCATATATTGTGTGTGTTAAAATAAAGACTAAACTTTACTTTATTTTAATTTGCTCAAAGCCGGTGTCAGCTATTTCATCTCGAAGCCGGAAGAAGAAGACGGACAAAATGTGATTACCGATTTACAAATTTAAGAGTTATCGATTCATCGTTTTCTATGCACGCATTGATTCATTCAACAGATTTAATACAGTGCATGGATGTTGAAGCATTGAGGCGAAATTTACATTTCAATAACTTTTCACACTCACAGCATATTTTGTGTACTATTAGAAGTATTTTGGTATTCACGAGACCCTGGATATAGCTATCAATATAGGATATTATCTCAACAACTTCAACAGTAACGTCAAGAAATAGTCATATTAATTTTTCACAATTAAGATTAACTATTCCCCAACGATATAAACTGCCAAGTGTGGAAATCAATTTTGCAGATTGGCAGAACTACACGCAGTGGCAAGCGATATTAATAAAATATATTTTGCAGCCCTGATTGTGTTATATCTGTTGTTATATCGATTATTCGTGAATATCGTTTGCAGTGCTGTAAAGTTCTGTGACACGCAAAAGTAACATAACATAATATCATTGGTTAGAGCAAGACAACCGTATATAATATATTGTAAGGGCTTGCTGTTTGATTTCATTCGCTTTGAAATGTGATGGTGACAAGACGCGGCAAATAAGAATATAATAAAACAAATCATTTTCGTAATATAAAATAAATTGATGTGTATTTCTTTCTGAGGACTGGATAAAGGAGTTTATTAAACCAACAATATGTTTAATTGGAAAAACGAGTTGAATGTAGGTATTAAGTCCTGGCCGTTTATCCGTATGTTTGTATGTCGGATTTGCCGACTGGTTTAACATAAACATAAAGATGCTTTTTTCAACTAAACATCTACATATGGACTTTATAAAGTCAACCCCTAACAGTTTTCAATTTGTGGTCCTCCACAATGAATCCCGAAGATTCTATACCTAACTCCAGGTGGAAGTTTAGCTAGAGTCTACAGAGTTATATTCGTGAAATTGTCTGTGCCACAAAATGGTTGAAATGGTAACGTGTTTCAAATTTTATGAAGCGTCGCATATCCAACTGCAAAGGAGTTTGCCACTCCATTCCCTATTTCACGAGTAAAATGCTCTGAGAGTGAGTTGGCGAAGCCACACATGTGTGTAATTTTCTTTACGAGAGTAGAGTGCTGCAAAGTGTCGTCTGATAAACGGCGTCAACTGCTCAAATTTTCATGCAGCTCCTTCTGTTCAAATGGAAATTACGAATTTGAAAATATGGAAAATGCAGGGAAGTGAACTTGTGGCTGAGGGTGCATCTGCAGTTGTAGTCGCAGTCGCAGTCGACATCTAAGTGCAGGTCGTAATTCGATTAACACCTTGGTCGGATGCATTGGGCGACTATTGGCATTTAATTGGTTAGCAGCGTTAATGATGGACCAGGCAGAAGAGAAGCAGCAGTGACAGCAGCTGTGCCGCTGCTCTTTGCAGTTCTCTCCCCTTCTCCCCTCACACTCTCCTCATCGCCGCTTGTCTGCGGCTTATTAGGTGCGGAAATCTTTATTGATTGATGCATTGTTTGTTTGGCTTGTACTCGACTGCCCGCCCGCAGTTTCCTTGCTCCCCAGGGAGGCAGCCACGAGCGACAGTAAGAGCGGAGAGGGAGAGTATTGAGTAGGGTGTACTACATATATGAGGCATCAAGTGCTTTAGGTACTTGGTCTGCTCGTAATTCTTTCAATCAAACATTGTCCTTTGTGTAAGTGGCAGCTGTAAGTTTACTGCAAGATCCCCATATTGTAAAGTGGAAAAGAAAAGGGTGTACACTGAAATTGTGAAAGGCGAAAAGCAACGAATGAGTTCAAATATTCAAAATATTTAAACTAATATCATGGCAATATTATCGTATCGGTAAAAAGTATTACCCCTGGAATATTCTAGTTTATTAAACTAAAGGAAAATCGTCATTGCTGGATTTATTCTTGGTTGGTTTTTTTGGGTATTACTTTAGGTATGTTATGCAGAAGTGGCTTACATATAAAGTTAGGGTTAAAGCTTTGAAGTTTAAACTATTGTGATTCTACTACGCCAAAACCCTAAATGCGAAGAGGACACTTAACCTCTTAACCGGTAAATAACTCAAATGTATTAACAGAAACCAATACTGTAAACGTTATTAACTCATTATTAAGAGGTACCCTCTTATAATGAATAACTTTGTATCTTTAAATATTTCGAGTTGATTGTAAAAAAATAATAATTGTTCAGTGTAAATTTCTTCTTTCTTTCGTTTTCTTAATCTTCGGATTGTATTTATGCCGAAAACTACACTTGGAGTGGCCCCAGAGTTGATGACCTAGGAAAGATGAATTTTTAAATCCATTTCCTTTGTGTCATCGTTGTCTAAGTGTTTCTCTATTTCCTTTTTTATTGCTGTCTATCGACTTCAACTTCATTTGCAGCTCACAAATTGCATTGGCAGGAAAAAAATGGAGAACTGAAAGAGAAGAGCAGCGGAAAAAATCCTCTTTAATTAGTTCGCCTTTCGTTTAATGCAATTGCGAAAATATTTTTTAATTTAAAACGCGTAATTCAATATCTCGCGTAATTTTATTTCCCTTACAAGCAGATGGAATGGCCAAGGGGTCGTGCAGCGAGGTCAGTCGGCTGGGGCATAAAGTGCCTGCCGTCATTGTCGGCTCTTCTCCCTCCTCTCTCTATGCCACTCTTCATGCTGTCCTTTTGCATGCGTGTCCTGTTCAATTTTAATGCCACGCGAATATTTTTCGATCGATGGCCATAGATGCCACATGTACACATACACACGTATGCATGTATTTATATCTGACACACATACGCATTTTTGTGGAGCAACAACAACAGCCAAATGGGCTGCAAAATGAGCCGCGCTTGATGCGAAAAGAGGCTCTAGTGGCCCAGCCTCAGGTTCGGGCAGAAGGCACCCCAGAATGACCTGCATTCCAATGAATGACATTGCGCCTTCCCTCTGACTCCTACGTTCGGTTTGCACTGCGCCTGTTAATGTTGTACCCTGTAATCTGTGGAAAAATGTCAAGCTTAATAGCAGCATACAATAAACATAAAAAATAAATAGTAAATGTTATTAATGTATTTAAATACAAGAACAAAAGGATAAATATTACTATCAATAATATTTTGCCAAATAATAAATACTTATTATTAGTTTATTAAAGTTAAAATTAATATTGTTGCTACTCTTCAATGATTGGGAAATATCAGTGGCCAATACTGATAATAAAACTAAAAGTTAAATAGGAAACATTATCAAAAAATGAAAATAATTATAGCTAAATGCTGATTAATTAAGCAAAATCTAATAAATAATTTAATTTGTAAATAATTTAATTTTAAAATAATATAGAATTTGCTGCACACTCTATGCCAAATACATATTTTGTCAAACAACAGCAGATACAAAACTAAATAGTTAATTGTATGTTTGAAATACAAATAAACTTTACAAATAACATTATTAAATAATGACTAAATAATAAAAAAATTTATTGAAATGTAATAATAAAAAAAAAATTGGAATCATACTATTATTATTTTATAATAAGAAGTTACGGCACACTCTACTGCAGCAGCTTACATGTTTGTTGTTTTTGTTACACTTGCAAAAATCGATGCAAAAAATGCCGCTACACTCTCCTCTCGTTGTTGCTGACGTTGTTGTTGTTGTTGTTGTTGTTGTTACTCTTCGTTCGAGAGTTCAGAGCAGTTGATGATTTCGGGTCAAGAGCTCTGTAGCAGCAGAAACTACAGCAATATGGCGCACTTGTTGTTGCGTCTCTTTAAAATCCATTGTCGATACACAACTCTCTCTGCCGCACCCGCACCTCCACCCCCACTTAAGAGCTGATCAAATTTCGTGATTGAAGCTTTAAGTGCATGAGACCCAAAGACAAGAGCAAACAAGACAACGCACAGCAGTTATTGTCCTTTCGCAGAGAGCATAAGAGTGCAAGCACGAGTAATTGCAAAATCAAGCTGAAATGCAACAAATGTGCAAAGTCCTTTGGGCCAGACATCAGAAAAAAAACGATATAAAAGTAAAAGGAAAAGGAAGCCATTTTTTACTAGAAATTCGAGAACTGGCAAAAAGAAACAGGAAGTTAATTCTTTTTTAATTTTACAGCAACAACAGCAATTAATGAATGGGGAGCTGCAGTAGTTTGATGCAAACCATTAAATTTCTGTATTGAAAGTCATTGATGTAAAATCACATTTCAATTCTAAGAAACGTATTTAAAAAACTATTTTAATTGGTTCCTACTTTTAAAGAAATACATGTATTATAAAGAAATGTTGTATGGTTTAAAATTGAAATTCAGACATGCCCCGGTCCACTCAACTTATTTTATGTGATTTACTCTTCAATCCGAAAAACTTGGTGCTGCGATTTCCAAAATTAAAATTAAATTATGTAAGATAAATTTACTAAACTTTTAGTTAGTGAATTAAAAATTAAATTGCAATACAAGTATTAATACACAACTGAGAAACATCCATGATATTTTTATATATTTCTTGATTTCCTGAAACTAATTTGCAATACGCTTAACAAGAAAAATGCAAAGTATTTATTTTAAAATTAAATATTCATTGAACCTTTGAAGAAGATTTGATCTGAGCTAGGCAAATACAAAGAGAAAATTTGTGCGTGCGATACATCGGTATTTGGAACGATATGCGATATAATTACAGGGGATGTGAGCCTATCGCGAGGAAAGCTTTGAAACACTTTGAAAATTGATTTTTATGAATGATAATAGCGAGTAATAGTGAATAAAAGTAAATAATAGTATGAACAGTAATAGTGATAATACTGTTAAAGAAATTAAACAATTAAAAACCATGTATTACATATGAAATTTGATTCTCCGTTATTGTTAAAAATGCATTAGCATACGATAGCAGCTCTGCTAGAAACAATCAGTTAGAAAATTAAGTAAATTAAATTCAACTTTAAAAATTCGGAGAAGCTACAGTCGGACGCAACCGACAGTAAGAGACCCTGTACTTCGACATGTACAAACTCACATACACATACACATGCACTTATGTGTGTACATACACTTATGCATACAAATATACATACGTTCAAATATAAACAATAACCAGTACACATACAGAAATTCATACTCACAATAAAAAATCAAGCCAACTGCCTAGTACAGAAAATTGATTGCCCAATATCTCCAGTAATTATTATCCGATTGCAAATCGCACCATACATTCAAAGCATCTAAATCTTTATTCGTGTAAAAATGGAATCCAGTGACTCTAAAACTGTACATGCTAAAAACATTTTTGTAAATTTGTGAGGAGGGAGATGATATATCAAATGAAAAACATAAACTTGCCCTGCCTATATAATACAAGAACCAAACAAAAAAAAATTACGTCTCTAGCTCTTATAGTTTCCGAGATCTCGGTGTTCATACAGACGGACGGACAGACAGACAGACGGACATGGCTAGATCGACTCAGCACGTCGTCCTGATCAAGAATATATATACTTTGTTGGGTCTGCCACGCCTCCTTCTGCCTGTTGCACACATATGCCATATGCACAAACTTAATAGACCCTTTTGTACTAATTTAAAGTACAGGGTCTAATAAGGCCCTTTCACGTCACTGACCTGTGCGGAATATTTGACTGTTCACTTTTTCGTTTTTAAGAACTGCTGATTTGAGAGCTGCACTCATGCCACTATCGCAACTATCGATCGATACATTGTCTGACGATCATTTATGACGTGCTGGGAACTAAAAATCGGAGGAGTGAACGGAAAAATTAGGAGAGCAGATTTTTTTAGTTTTTTTCAGTTTTCGCTCATTTGGGAACAGGTCTTTAATTACAAGACAAAGTAACGAGATCATCTAAAATCAAATAGCTGTTTCTATCGATATTCACCAAAAAATGTCATACATTCCGATAACGAAAAAACTCGGAAAGCTACAGTCGGCTTCAACCGACAGTAGGAGACCCTGTACTTTCCTTTGCACACACACACACTCACATTCACTCACACATGCACACATAGCGCAAAGTCACACGCAACCACACATACGCTCGCGCTGCTCCCCCCTTACCTAGTACAAGGAATTGAATCTTGAATATCTCCGGTGTTTATTATCCGATTGGGCCGAAATTCACAGAACAGATAAAGATTATCATAAGATTATCGTATGCCAAAACACAAGTTTGTATGTTTAAAATTGTGGGTGTGGCAGTTTTTCGCGGTTTTTGGGGGAGGGGAGGGAGGTATCAAAAATCTAAAACAAACTTGATCTGCTTGCGCTATAGGGGCATCTAACTGCCAAATATGGTGTCTCTAGCTCTTACAGTTTCCGAGATCTAGGTGTTCATACGGACGGACAGACGGACAGACAGACGGACAGACGGACATGGCTAGATCGACTCAGCTCATCGTCCTGATCAAGAATATATATACTTTGTGGGGTCTGCCACGCCTCCTTCTGCCTGTTACATACATTTCGGGCTTGCACAATCTTAATAGACCCTTTTGTACTTTTTTAAAGTACAGGGTCTAAAAAGTGTGAAAACCCCGCAATTTTTAAAGTCACGTAATAATTTGTTTTAAATGTACATATATGTACATATGTCCTATATATATATGTATTTCGAGATTTTGTGTTTTCATTTCACTGATTGTAATTATTATAATAGTTGTTATTGTTTTGATATTTAAAATCAAATCAACATGCTTAGACCACTTGCCCTTCCCAGTGGAAATGTGACGAGTTGCAGCCATCGAGTAATACAGTTATTTACTTCCTTTTTGTGTCATAATTTGCAATGTGTCAGTTGCAAGACTTTCGTTTCGTTTCGAGGCTAAGTTAAGCTTTAGCTGAGTTCCGTTCTGTTTTGAGTTTCGTCTAGTCTTGCCTCTTTTCTTTTCTAAATACTCAACATTTTTGTACACAACAGGAAATTGACTTTTCATCGACAGGCGAACACGAAGAAAGATGAAGAAAAAGTAATAGAAGAAGCAACAGCAGCAACATCAGCAGCAGCAACAGCATGATGCCGCCAAGCTGCTCAAGTCCTATGCAAATAATTTCAGTTACAGGCTGGTGTTGTTGTCGTCGTCGCGTCATGCGGCGTTGCCACATTCCGTTAAAAGAGCGAACTACATTGGTAAATGTCTTCTTCTTTTTCTGCTGCTGTGCTTCGAAGCTGTCAGAAGAGCTTCAGCAACAACTTCCGCTACATGAGCTTGTGGATGCGGATGTGAATGGGGCTTGAGGATTGTGGATTGTGGATTGGCTACCCTCCACTCCTCGCTAACGAAAACCTGCTCAAAAGTTAAGCCATTAGCGAAATGTCCTTTACTTTGCTTATAACGCAATTTTCTGCTGCTTTCATTCTTTGTCTCTCTAACACCCCGCCCCTGCCCCTTTCCGTCACCTACACTATCTTTTTTTATTTTTGGGGCTGTCCATTGTCTGTTGCTTCGTTAGCCAGAGTTTTGGACACACTGTGCCGCTGCTAAATGACAACCTCACTGTCAGCATTTTAAACTTTTCGCTTCCCTCCACCGCACTGTCCTTGTACTCATCCCCGCCGCTGCTTTCCACAACACTCCCAGAATCAGCGTTGCCCATTTTTCGAATGTTAAGCAAAGTTTTTCGGTTGTTCCTCTTACTGCATTGTGTCCAGTACGCGTTCGGAACAAAACTTTAGTGCAACGTTAATGAAGTTGAAGAATTTTTTGTTTTGTTCCTAATTCGTTTTTGGGTGACAGTTTAGGGAGGCATGCAGAATATTTATTTTTGGTGTGTAAGAGATTTGCTTTGTTCCATTTTTATGTACTATAGGTGACTGCGAACTTCTAATTAAGTAATAAAAATTCAATTTATTTCAATAGTCATTGAATAATTAAAGTTTATGTGCTAAAGTAATTTACTTATTTTATTTACTACATCTCAGTGCTTGTCTTTTCTTTTTTTAGACCTTGTGCTTTAAAAAAGTTCAAAAGGGTCTATTCAGTTTGTTCAAGTCAGAAATGTATGTAACAGAAGGTGGCGTGGCAGACCCCACAAAGTATATATATTCTTGATCAGCACGACCAGCTGAGTCGATATAGCGATGTCCGTCTGGCCGTCTGACCGTCTATCCGTTCGTATGAACACCTTGATCTCGGAAACTATAAGAGCTAGAGACATCATATTTGTCAGTTTGAGGCCCCAATAGTGCAAGCAGATCAAGTTAGTGTTAGATTTTGAATACCTCCCACGCAAACAGCGAAAAACCACCACAGCAACAATTATAAAGATACAAACTTCAAACTCGTGCTTCATACAGCATACAAAAATCTTATGGTAGCCTTCATCAGTTCTGTGAATTGTGGCTTAATCGGATAATAAACACCGGAGATATTCGAGATTAAGGTTTCCGTTCTAGGCAAGGGGGAACATAACCTTAGCTGCCGCAAAGGAAAGTACAGGGCCTCCTACTGTCGGTTGTACCCGACTGTAGATTTCCGAGTTTTTCTTTTTTTGCTGTTTAACAGTTAATTTGCAAGGTGAATTCTGATAGCAAAGTGCCAGTTAGAGCAAAAGCATCAATTTTGGCTGCTACTTTGTTCAGATATAATTAGACATAAATTTTCTTGATTTTAATGTAGAGTCGCAACAAGCTTATAATCAAAACTATATCATAGGCTAGTAAAAATATATGCTAGAATAATAAAACTATTTTTTAATTAATTAAAACGTGGAAAGTCAACTTTTTTTTTTTTTAATTCTTCTGTTACTGCTATCCTTGATACAACATGTCCGACGCACTCTCACACACTGTCTATAATATAATGAAAGATACTTTCTTCAGTTGGGCTCACATTTAGCTACACACATACATATGTATGTATCTGCAGCCACTCTTAACATCATTATTTGGCTAATAACTTTCGTGATGTATTCAAACATTTTAATGTAATTTGTGTTCTTTATTTGAGGAGCGAGCAATAACAACTCTGGGCCTCTTCAGATCGCGGACATGTATGATGTCGTGATCGCACAACGCCTCTCCTACCCGGGAGTGCTCCGCATCATGCTTACCGGGTTGCACTCGAACAAATTTACATTTTTTCTTTCGCAGCCAACTTCTTGTTCTTCTGTTCATTAACAGAGTGGCAACAGAACGGTTACATTTTAGATAAAACTCAACGAATATCTCGTTTACAGAGCGTAACACGGCTGCAAATTCCCCTCTGAGACTGTCGTCAAGTTTTGCCAAAACTTAAACGCACTTTTTAACCTTCAAAACGACTCGAACCTGCGCTTCGTTAAGTGCTCTGTACAGTCGATAGGGGCAGCAGCGCTGCCAGCGCCGTCGTCGACAGTATGCGCAGCGCATGCTGAGCGACAACCGACTAGTCAAACGAGTAAAACAACAACAAGACACGCAGCATCAGAAGCCTCCCACGA
>JAWNNL010001361.1:0-22511 GCA_035045005.1 Liodrosophila aerea
ATTGTTATAATAATAATGCAACACGTATTAAACAATTAAAATCAATGTATTGCGCATAAATGCATATAACAGGATAAGGAATTTGTGACTTCGTTATTCAAAAAAAAACCAGCAGCAAAGTTGGAAGCTCTGCAAGAACAATCGGCTGTTTCAGCGGCCGCTTATTACAAAACTTTTAGTATTTAAATTAAATATTTATAGAAGGGCATAAGTGTATTTTAATTAATATATTTTTTGCGACAAACATAAAACAAAAAAACAAGTCGAATTAATTAATACAATTAAACAGCTGTTTTTTATCGATATTCACTAAAGTATATACGTTCCGATATGAGAAAAAAAGTGAAAACCGGAGCACGCAACTTTTGAATTCACGAATTTTCGTCAAAGAGTAAAGCACTTAAAATAAGTGAAAACCGGAGCATGCCTGATTCTAATATTTTTTTTTGTTGATATTTTTACAATTTCGTGCTTTGGTTAGTCGCCCTTTATGGAAGCCCATAGTAGGTCAATTTTAAAAGTCCTGTCGATTCGCAGCTCGGATGATTGTGAGCTAAAGCTATACCTTAGCTTGCCGCGAACATCATGGGAAAGTAATCCAATAATTTTTTGGAGCTCGAATAAGGCGGCTAAGCCGGGACTGTCAAAACTGGCTCTCAGCAGGGTTTAAAAAAGCAAGTTTCAGTTCATATGATTTTGCTTCTGGTACTGCTTCTGAAAAAATCAGAAGTCGCAGTCGAAGCATAGACAAAAATCAAGCAGCTATGAAAATCAGAAATCAGCATAAGTCGCCGTTCTGCTTTGCTGTTGCTTTCGATCGTATACATAAGTTGCCGGAGCGGCTATCGACAACTTTCGACAGTCGTCGACAGTCACAGTCGCGAAAAGCAATGCATTCGACTTTTTGCTACTTTTGATGTTTGTTGCTGTTGCTTTCGATCAGCAGCGTAAGGCTGCAAACATAGTGCGCGCTGAGACGAAGATGAAAATGAAGACGAAGCTGAAGACGAAAAACAGTGCAGAACAATTCCTATGAATTCGCTCGCCAGTAAACATACTGCGCGCTGAGACGAAGACGAAGATGAAGACGAAACGCAAGCGAAAAGCTTGAAACGGTGCAGTATTGTTTTTGAAGACGAATCGCTTGCTATTTTGCGTTGTTCTACATGCAGAAATCTGTTTATAACTATGCATACAATGTTGGGAGCTCTTTTCAACTTCAAAATATTCAAAACCAGGCTTCAATTATATCTGTACCATCACCAACTGCATTTGAATCTTCGTCAACTCAATATTCTGATAATGCTGTATCCCCACAGGAGCCGAGCCAATACGTTTCATCTGGAAACATTATTATATTTTCAAATTAAGATAAATAAAAAAACTCGGAAAGCTACAGTCGGATTCAACCGACAGTAGGAGACCCTGTACTTTCCTTCGCACACACACATGCTAACAAACACTCACACATGCACACATATCGTAAAGTCGCACGCAACCATACATACGCTCGTGCTGCTCCCCCCTTACCTATTGCAGGGAATTGAATCTTGAATATCTCCGGTGTTTATTATCCGATTGAGCCACAATTCACAGCACAGATAAAGGTATCAAAAATGTAAAACAAACTTGATCTGCTTGCACTATATGGGCATCTAACTGCCAAATATGATGTCTCTAGGTCTTACAGTTTCCGAGATCTAGGTGTTCATACAGACAGACGGACATGGCTAGATCGACTCAGCTCGTCGTCCTGATCAAGAATATATATACTTTACGGGGTCTGCCACGCTTCCTTCTGCCTGTTACATACATTTCGGGCTTGCACAATCTTAATAGACCCTTTTGTACTTTTTTAAAGTACAGGGTCTAAAAAATGTAACTTAATGAAAATTTAAAATGATTAAAATGAATGAAATAATAATTTTTACCTTAATGTTACAATTACCCTTTCTGCAGGTATAATTGGGGTTTTATTAAAATTTGTCCAATTTTTAATAATAAGCGGTTCAATTTTTACCAGAATGTAATCAAATGTGCTGATTTTCATTCTGGTATATTCCACAAATTTCTTTTCATCTTGTCGCAGTTCATTAAATAAATGATGAAATTCGCCGTATGTTTTTCCCAAATTAATTGGGTGAATTCTTTCATTCACTTTTTTGTTTCGTTTTAATTTAAGAAATAAACTTTTTCCAACAGCAATTCATCGAATTCATCATCTGATGAGAAATCCATTGCGACTAAAATCACAAAATCGCAACAAATTCGTCTTGCACTATGCAACCTATTAGCTTACTTGCATCGCAAGCAATTCGTCTTCAGCTTCGTCTTCATTTTCATCTTCGTCTCAGCGCGCACTATGTTTGCAGCCTAAGTCAAATAAGCAAGAAGCGTCCGATTCGTGGAAGTCGGCCGTTGCGACCGTTTTTGATTAGCTACGACTTTAAAGAAATGTTTGGCAATTACTTATAGTGTACTTGAATTTTTTTTATTATTTCATTTTCAACTTTTTTAATTTTTCTTAAGTTTACAAAAATAAAAAACTAAATTAAAATTCGTTGGAATAAAATAACTTAAAAACATAACAGTAAATTAATTTTTCATTGCTTTCATTACATTCAGTACTCATTTTTTTGACTATTCATTAGTTTTTCAAACACTGGCTCTCAGTATCTAAAACAGTGGTGCCCAAAACTCATATTCCCTATCACATGTGCGCTTTACTAAGCAGCGCTGCTTTGACACATACAGTAGAATTTCTCACATATATAGGCGTCACGCTTCATTGATTGTACGATTTTACGAACGCTCGCGTTCGGTTTTTTTTTTTTTACAGCGCGAGCTGCGCTGCTACGCACACAAGCACACTGTTTGATAGTGTGAGTTTGGGCAAAAAATATCGATATATCGATTTTTCTAAACGATATATTAAATATCATTTTGATATTTTTTCAAAACCGAAAATATCGTTGATACGATATTTTAAAATTATTCAACATCCCTATTTTAAACACTAACAAAATACATCGAAAGATAGCGTTGCCACATGTCGCTAAATTACAGTTGTTCTTAACATTGAGTAAATGTGGCGGTATCGATAACAATACTTATCTAAATTCAAACTAAGCTATTCGTTCCTCAACATCCCGGGCCACCCTGAAACATGGTTTCTGAAGATGGTAGTACTGCGAGTTTCGTGATTGGTCTGATGATATTCCCAGTAGCTGTCTTCAACATGACAGCACGAACAAGTCCATCTGGTCCTGGATAAGTCTCCATTACTCGTGCTAAGACCCAGGCAGCAGGTGGTACATAAGACTCCTTTACAAGCAGCACATTGTCGACTGAAACGTTGGTTAATTTGTCTGTACACTTCTGACGTTTTTGCAGTGTATGCAAGTATTCTTAATGCCAACGTTTCCAGAATCCTTGATACATGGATTGTAGATGTTGCCAATAGTTTAGCCGATTTAATGGACGACCAATCAGAAAGTGAGCCGGAGATATCAGAGTCCGGCGTGTAGCATAATTGTCGAGAGTTTACCATAGCACTGATCTGTATTGCCAATGACACGGCGAAGATGCAGCTTTACCGATCGTACTCCCATTTACCACCCCAGTGTGGAGCATGAGGTGGAATAAAATGGGTCACGGTATCATTGTGCTTGCAAGATGTAATAAGTTGTTGCACTTCATCTAGTGCACATTTAGCTCCATTAAAGTTTTTCCCGTTGTCGCTGAAGATCTGTGTACATTTTCCTCTTAGCGCCATGAAACGACGTAAGCATGCAAGTAACGTGTCAGTGCTTAAGTCTGTGGCCAATTCCAACCAGGCAGACGAAGAGACAAATATATCCTTTTGTTTTAAGTGGGTTGCGCTGTTTACCTTCCTTGAGTAAAAAAGGACCTGCATAATTGCATCCAGAATGTTGAAATGGTTGATCCGGACTGCTTTTAAGTCGGAAATAAATTGGTGTGCAGTATGATGTCTTTGCCGAAAACATAACACACAATCATGAACCAATTTGCGTATTAACGACTCGAGCCAATGTGTAGAGTTATTTGTGACGAATGCCGTGCTTTTCATTTCTTTTTGAGTTGAGTCATCTGTAATATGAGAAACAATTTGTGAGCTGCATACGATTTTTTCATACTTGTCTGAATTGCGCAGCCATGACGGTCCTTTCCACCATAGATCGAACTTGATCAGATTTGCAGCGAGCATGCCTCTCGATGCACAATCGGCACGGATTTCCTTTGGTTTAACATGTCGCCATGGATTTCGTGGGACAACATGCAGGATTTGAGAGGTACGATTTCCTATGAACGTCTTCCTCTTTGCCGGTTGTTGAGATAGCCAAGATAGCACGATTGTTGAATCGCACCTTGTGTAGATCTTCACTTCTTTATGCCACAGTGTATTTTTGATAGCCACAATAAGTCGACTAAGTAGCAGCACCCCACACAGCTCTAGACGAGGAAGCGATTGTTGCTTCAGGGGAGCAACTCTCGATTTTGCAGAGATAAGTCATGTGGTTATCGTTCCGTTTGCATGTATTACTCGACTGTATACGACTGCCGAATGTGCTTTGATTGATGCATCTGAGAATCCGTGAAACTCAATGCACTCATCCTTGTTGTCAACGAATCGTGGAAGACTTAGTGTGCGCAGCATGCTGAGATCGTTCATACATGTACGCCACCAATAAGCAACTTTTGGTCCCAGTCCAAGTCCAATATCCACAACTCTTGATACAATATCTTAAATTGAACCACTACTGGAGCGATAATCCTAGTGGATCGAAGATTCAAGCCACTGTTGATAGAGCTTGCCTCTTGGTGCTGTCGTCGTGTATCGGTATACGTACATTGTACGACAATGTGTCTTCTTCTGGATGCCAATGTATGCCGAGAACCTTTGAAGGTACATACATTATTTTGAGTCGACTGCTTGCAGATGCGTGGTGCTTTCGAGACCCACTTGTCCAAATCCATTCCAGCACATGGCAATAACTTTTCGAGCTCATCTCGTTTCCGCACGAGCTCATCTCCTGTATTTGCTCCGGTTAAAACATCGTCGACATAAATTTCCTCGAGTAATATCTTAGATGCTGTTGTGAATTCCTTCTTATGATCTAGAGCCAGTTGCTCGAGAATCCTTATAGACAAATATAATGCACTTGATGTGCCGTAGGTTACAGTGCAAAGTTGATAATGCTTGAGCGGATCGTCTGGACCTTCTCTCCAAAGGATACGCTGGTAGTTGCGATGCTCAGCAGCTACCCAAATCTGTCGATACATTTTAACGATATCTGCAGAGAAAATAAACTTGTACATTCTGAATCGTTAACAATTGTCAAATAAATTCCGTTGCTTTGTAGGACCGATATGAAGAACATTGTTTAAGGCAGTGCCGTTTAAATCCTTAAACGATCCATCACACACAACACGCAGCTTGTGAGTAATGACAGAATGATGTGGCAAATAGAATGCATGCCCAACATTGAGTTCCTCTGATGACAATTCACGCATATGCCCAAGGTCGGCATACTCTCTCATAAACTTTATATATTGTGACTTCAACTTCGAATCCTGTTGCAGACGTCGTTCGACTGCCTTAAATCTTGAAAGTGCTCCGTGAAAAGAGTCTGCGAACTGAAGAGTTTCCCTTTTGAAAGGTAATTTAACTATATACCTTCCCTTAGAGTCCCGGCTATGTGTGTCATTAAAATGTTTCGTCGTCTGGTTCCGTGTAATCCTCGGTATCGACTTCCCCCAGTTCTCAAAACCGTCTGATAGACGCATCAACATCTATCGTTGAATGCAATGTATGTCTTGCAGCCATTGCAGATTTGATTGAAGTTATGACCCAGTCAAATATTGTCGAAATTGCAATTATGTTGCCTTCGCTGTCAAACATCTTTTGCCCTGTGAATACTGCCCATACATGATCACCGCCCAATAAAATGTCAATTGGCGCTGATGATGTGTAATTTGAATCAGCCAATTGAAATCCGCCGTAAATCCTTAATGCCGTTGCATCTATGTTGTATCTGGCCAAATTGGATGTTATCTTGCTTAATACGTGCGCCTTAACATTCATTGTGTGATCCGTGATTCTTGACTTAATGTTCAACGTAATGCATCCATTTGTAGCATTTGCGTTAACTGATGAAACTCCAGATACCAATATGCGTGATGGTTCCGATATGTATGAAAGCTCAGAACCACTGTCCAATAGTATTCGACACAGTGTATTTGAACCTTGTGCATTTTGAACCAATGCCAATGCCGTTGGTAATGCTCCTTTTCGTACTTCTTGTAAACTGAACTGGTATTTGTTGATGTTCCTTGTAAACATCCCACTCTTTCAGCGCCTTGTGCGCGTGCAATGTGACTGATTGTCGCCGTTGTCCCTTGATGATGTTGCTGGAACTTATCTTGCTGTGACTGGCCTGCTATTACCTGTCCAATTGGAATTTGCATATGAAGCAAAGTATGATGATGCCCTTTGCAAGTTTTGCATGTATGCTTCGATCACATTTCCGTGATAAGTGACCACTTTTCAGGCAATAGAAACATAGTGATTTCTCCTTAACAAACGCACGTCTATGCTCCACAGATAGGCTTGAGAACTGTGAGCAGGCGTAAACATTTTGCGCAAAGTAATTGCATCGATACCAATGTCTGCGATGAACGCTTGATCCGGAACATTTCATTTTTCAGGCTCAGCTTCGCGTTGACTGAGTTCGAATTCCTCGCACCGTCTGTCCAAGAACTGAAATAGATCCTATACCGTAGGTGAGTCTAAATCACGGCTTCCTTCTATCCATTTTCGTCGCGTTTCAGCATCCTTCTTATCCAAAACCAGGTGAATTATCCAGCAGTCTCTATTGCTTGGACCAGCTGCATCCAAACCTCGTACAATCTCTGTTGCACCATCCGTTACTTTCCTAAGCACCGAAATATCTGTCTTGGTAGAGCTTGGCAAATCCATAAACGTATCTAAGAGTGCGCTCACAATATGACGAGGACGATTGTAGCGATCTTCCAAACATTTCAATGTTGCATCATAAGCCGTCTCAGTAATTGATGATGAAACTTCTGAACCTTGTTTAAACTTTCCTTTGAGTGAATTGTGCTCTTGAAGATACTCATAAATGCAGGCCACTCTTTGTAATCACCCGCAAACTGATTTATCTTTATCTTCGGTAAATCGCCATGTGCTCCATTCGTATTTGTTCTAAAAATGGTTGTTGTTGCTGATTGCTGCTCAGCCAAGCGTTAATTCAATTCTTGTTGTTGTTGTAAAAACGTAGAAATGTTTCATTGTTCCATTCCATGTTCCTGCCATAAGCACCGCTAGCCGAGGCGCCGTCTTCGTTTCTGATTACTTCTACTTTCGTTGATTCTTCGTTCAATTTTAAGCGTCGTTTCGCTTGCAATGATGAAATAGCACGTAGGAACTTGTCCTCATAGTTGTCAAAGTCTAGTAGAGGGTCCATGTACCCTTCTACATCCTTAAACATGGCCATCTTGTCTCCCAGATTCTCGAATTCCTTCCAAACTGAACCGAGTCTTTCCAACAATACGTTAATGTCATCCAAAGAATATTCCTGATCATCTTCTGCCGTTGCCAAACATCGCGTTATGCTGGCCTTGGTGCGGGCTCTTGCCGATTTGAGAATTTTTAATTGTTCCATTCTTTGGTTCGCTTATGTTTTAAACACTAACAAAATACATCGAAAGATAGCGTTGACACATGTCGCTAAATAACAGTTGTTCTTAACATTGAGTAAATGTGGCGGTATCGATAACAATACTTATCTAAATTCAAACTAAGCAATTCGTTCCTCAACATTTAGTAATGATAAAGAATTTTGACACTCATATAGGTGTTTGCAAATATTGGTACAAAAATATAAAGGTCTGTATAAAGTAGCGAAAGTATTGCCTAATGACAGATACATATGTTATAGAAGATACAGATGGATTTCAACAGTCTAGGATCTCTTACAAAGGAGTTTGGGCAATTGCAAACATAAAGCCATCGTAACATAAGGAGAAAAGACAAAGAAGTTAGAGTTCAGGAGCACTCTAGTCAGGATAGGCCGAGTTGTGTAACATAACATAATTATAATATAATTGTACGTAGACATAAGCCATTCACATGTTTAGCTGTTAATAACATAGTCGTAACATCGATATAAGCCATTCACATGTTAACGTTACATGTAAGTTACATGATTGAACGTTGTATCGTCGATAATAAAGATTAGTAAGTATTCTACCGCCAAACAACGACGACGCTTATTGAACGCGTACAGTTGTGTGATTGTTTTTAGTACAATTGGCTAATAATAATATTTGTCAGTCTGTTTGTATTAGTTTTATTAATTTTAAAAGATCAGTAAATACATAAAAAACATCGTTGATGTTTTTCAGTTTAATATTTATGAAAAAACTCGGAAACCTACAGTCGAATTCAACCGACAATAGAAGACCCTGTACTTTGATTTACCCTGGGCGTCGATAATAGCAGCTGCATATAAGTATATACTCACATACACATACATATAAACATATGTGTGCCCAGCAAGCAATATGAGCGTTTTCTGACTGTTTTCTGATACTTTTTTCTGAGCATTTACACTCATAAAGTGTGCAGAAAAGAGTCTGGAAAGAGTGTTTTTTTCTATGAAAATGGTCGCACTTTAAGAGGATGATTTCTGAGTCTTTTTTGACTCTTTTCTGACACAGATAATAAGTGCTTTCACCCTCCTTTAGAAGCATAGAAAACCCTCAGAAAAGACACATAAAAGTTGACTTTTTAGGCAGATAAAAGATGCCTTTTTAGGCACATAAATCTCCACGAAAAAGGCTCTTTTCAACTTAAAAAAAATAAATAAAAATTAGATTAACCGCCATATTACATATGTTGCACATTTTTAATATTTTTATAAATTTTTTTTATTTTATAAATTTTTTACATTTATTAAATTTGATTATATTATATATTTAATTTTACATACCAAATTTACTTGTCCGGCTTCTCGGTTTGAACTCACGACTCCTTCTTGGTTGACACACGCAAACGCTGTTCACTGTCGACTTAGACCCTTGCGCCACAAAGCTTTAACAGTTTGCACATCCCAAATACCAAATACAATTCTTATGAACAGATTGGAAGAATGAAGAATGCGGACGACTCGGGTTCAAGTCCAGGCAGAGAACTACGTTTTTTATTTTTTATTTTTTGTTTAATTTAAAATTTAAAAAAAAAAGTAATATTTTTCTGTCAGTACTAAATATTTACTGCAATAACGACAGAATAAACTAATAAAGTTCGGCATATTTATGTATGTATATCGCGCATTACGAATTACGCATTACGATTTTTGTACAGCGATAATGTTGTTCGTTGTTGATTTGAATAGATGCATATTTGTTTTCACATTTAATATGTTTTTAGTCAAATCAAGCAATTTTGTAGTTGGATTGAAGTTTATTTAATATTGAATTAAACACTTTCAACTTTGATGTGACAAAATTCATATTTATTTGCGAATTGAATATGATTTTAGTTAAATTAAGTACATATTTGTTTATTTTTAGGTTTTTTCGGAATAAAATAAATTTAACTACGACCATGTTCATTTTTCACATGGCTTTTTTTTCTGAGTGTACAAGAATGGTAAATTTTAATTATTACTATTTTTATTATTTGTTTTATTATTTCTATTTTTAACGTAAAAAGTACATACATATGTTCAATATTACAAAATTATAATGATGGATTTACAACTTATTAATTTTAAATTTAGCTTAAACACTTTCTTTCACTCACTGAACACGTTCGACTTGCACTTTCTTAAGGCACAAACTAAGTAAATTTGTGCATTTTCGATCATCTTGCTTATCGCAAGAATCTGCATTCCGTTATTTTAAGCGAAGTTTTTGCTTTGATTTTACCTATGAACTATCCGAATATGCTCAGACATAAGAGCTTTTTATGAGCCTAGGTTTAGAGAGCACCAAATGTGCTCCGAAAACGCTCATATTTATGTGCCTACTCAGAAAACACTCTGAAACGAGGCTCTTTTCAGACACATATTTTAGAGCGCTCCTAACTTTGCTTGCTGGGTGATAACAATAACCAATACTCATACAGAAATTCATACTCACAATCAAAAATCAGGTATACGCCCTAGTGGCCGCATACGCTGCGGCTTCCCCCCTCCCCTAGCCAAATGCCTAGTACTGAAAATTGTTTGTCCTATATCTCCGGTGTTTATTATCCGATTGGGCTGCAACTCGCACCAAACATGCAAAGCATCTAAAGCTTTAATCCTGCAAAAAATTCCCCCTCAAATTTACAAAAATGTTCTTAGTATATACAGTTTTAGAGTCACTGGATTCATTTTTTAGGATTAAAGTTTTAGATGCTTTGCATGTTTGGTGCGAGTTGCAGCCCAATCGGATAATAAACACCGGAGATATTTAACAAACAATTTGCAGTACTAAGCATTTGGTTAGGGGAGGGGGGGGGGGAAGCCAGCGTACGCGCCCACTAGGGCGTATGCGTGATTTTTGATTGTGAGTTTGAATTTCTGTATGAGTATTGGTTATTGTTTGTATTTTAGTATATATTTGTATGTATAAGTGTATGTGTGTGTGTATACACACATATGTATATATGCATGTGTATGTGTATATGTATGTGAGTATGTACATATATGCTGCTGCTATTATCGACTCCCAGGGCAAATCAAAGTACAGGGTCACCTACTGTCGGTTGCGTCCGACTGTAGCTTTCCGAGTTTTTTTTGTTAGGTTTGTGTATTACATAGGCAGGTCAAGTTTGTTTCAAATGTCTGAAAAGTCATCCCCCTCCCTATCAAAATCTTTCGATTATAGTATCATTTTCGAGTTCGAATGCGACAGTTTTGCGAAACTCTCGCTCGACATTCGCTTCGTGGTACACTGAGCTGGGTTGATAGCGAGTATGTATGTATGTATGTGTGAGTATTGGTTACCCAGTGAACCAAAAGTTCGTAAAAGATATCGCTAACGATAAATACGCGAAACAAAAACGGACAAAACATTCGCGAAAACCCTCGTTTACGATCAGAAAACTACTCGCTCGTCGCTCAGTTTGTGGCAGTGAAAGTTTCGAACGCGATAGCTCGTAAACGATTCGTTAGCGAGCATTTTTCGATTGTTTTTGCGAATCATTTGAGAAGTCGTTTGCGAGCCATTTTTGATATCTTTTTCGAATCATATGAGAAGTCGTTTGCGAGCCGTTATAGATATCTTTTGCGACTCGTTTCTAATAATATCGTTTACGGATTCAATAAATACTAAATATAGTTTAAATGTGATTTTTTATTTGCTACACATAATGTCTTATTTTATCTTATATCTATAAAGTTATTTGCCGCCAGGAACCAATTTGCCGCAAGACACATTTTTGAAGACTTTAAAAGAACCGCAATCTGTATAAAGAGACAGTAAAAAAAGAATTAAAATACATATGCGAGATAAATATATATTATTAGAATACATACAACATTCTTCAAAACGCCTTCTTTCTGCAGGGTATGCTATAAGAGAATTAAATAAATATATCAGGACAGCGTTAATCAAAAGCACTAAATTTATTACTTAACGTCGAATTGACAGAAATTTTAAGCACTGCCACTTTTTCACTCCACCGTCAATTTGCGTCGTCACAAGAGAAAAGAAAGTTCTCGATTCCGAGCGATAACAATAACGCATCAGTTGCCGTTTTGAGCGACCAAAAAAGGAACAAGCGAGAGAACGACAAGCAAAAAACAACAACGCATCGGTTGCCGTTTTAACCGACCATTTTTCTTTCGATTCGTATATCATTTATAAGCTCGAATGCGAATGTTTTGCGAAGTTCTCGATTTGGGTATCGTTTTCGGGCTCGAATGCGAATGTTTTGCGACACTTTCGATTTTGGTATCGTTTTCGAGCTCGAATGCGAATGTTTTGCGAAACTTTCGATTTTAGTTTCGTTTTCGAGCTCGAATGCGATAGTTTTGCGAAACTGTCGCTCAACATTCGCGTCGTGGTACACTGGGTATGAATCAAAATGTTATATAAAAATTTTAAATATTGTTTCTACAGTTGAAGCATTGGCAGTGGTGACTAGAATTGGTAATCAACCCTCTGTGCAGTTGCGTGTCAGATTACAACGTAAGAAATATAAAGAAAAATGTACAGCCTCCCCCAAAATATACGTAAAACAAGTCTGTGCTATGCTGAGTTTGCTTTCTAGGGTCAATAAACTTTAAGTATATCCACCATCTCGTTTTGTTCTACAAAACTCGCGAAATTAAATGGACCGTTCCAGACTGCACCGTAAACCACATTCAGTTACCCTTAACGATTCAAATTGTCGTTTAGCCAATACATACGAGGTTTACGTACATATACTATTTGTACATTGTCCTTACAAAGACGATACACGCAAATATACGTTGCAGTGTTTGTGCGTATGTAAGTGTTTAGGATAGGATTTGATAGTATCCCAACCCTTACTGGCATTTATGTGTTCCTAAACTTTCAAAAAGTTCAAAATGATCTATTAAGTTTGTGCATCTAAGAAATAAGTGTAATTGGCAGCATTTTCACCATGTCATTATTGTAATAAAAACTTTTATCATAAGGAATATAATTAGCCTTATAATTGGTAATTCAAACGAAGATTTCACCGCAACCTAAGGAAATCTTTCAATTTGACTAATTTTAAACTGTTTGGCACAGAGCTCTCAATAATTAGTTTTTCTCATGATTTTTACAAAACACTCGTCCACTGACACAATGCGCAATTTTTAGACCCTGTACTTTAAAAAAGTCTTTATTAAGTTTGTGCAAATTACATTTGTGTGTAACAGGTAGAAGGAGGCGTGACTAACTCCATAAAGTATATATATTCTTGATCAGGACTACGAACTAAATTGAAATCTGTCTGTCGGTCTGTCTGTATGAACACCTAGATCTCGCAAACTATAAGAGCTAGAGACATCATATTTAGTTAGATGCTTCTATAGATCAGATCAAGTTTGTGTTCGATTTTTGATACCTTCCTCCTTCCTCCACAAACCACGAAAAACCGCCACTTCCACAATTTTAAAGATACAAAATTATGTATGACATATGTGTGTGTGTGTATTGTTAGCATTAGCTGCTGCAAAGGAAAGTACAGGGTCTGCTCTGTCGGTGGCATCCGACTGTAGCTTTCCGTATTTTTAAGATTACTGTTGCAGTTTTAACGTTAATTAAAGAGGAAGTGTTTCAATTGAATTTGGATTAGATGATGTTGAGTTTTTTGTCTAGTGCAGTTTTTATGGATTTAAAATAGTTTTTCAAAATGTAAATCGATTGAACGAATTTGTAAATGGGAACAGGCCTGATTATTTAATTATTTCATATTAGATGTAATATTGGTTTAATGTTTTTTTTTTTGTCTAAAAATTTTTAATTTGAATAAATTGCTTAAAAAAAGGTATTTTTAGTCAAGGCAGTTGTCAATAATGACGAGTAGCAGCCCAATTCGCAAAACCCAACAAGATAATTAAAATTTTTTCAATTCTTGTACAAACCAATGAGTCTGAAAAAAGTCTTTTTCGTAAAGATTTAAGTGCCTAACAAGACAACTTTTATGTGCCTTTTCTGATGGTTTTCTCTATGCTTCCATTGGGTGAAAGCACTTATTTATATCTGTGTTAGAAAAGAGTCAAACCGGACTCAGAAATCTTTATCTTAAAGGGCGACCATTTTCAAAGAAAAAACAGTCTTTGTGTACTCTTTTTTGCACACTTATAGTTTTCGAGATCTCGATGTTCATACAGACATATGTCATATGTCGAATAGTGAAATACGGGTTCCACACTGCACTAAAAAATTCAAAAAAAAAGTTATCGTTATCGGAGGAATGCAAAAGCCTGTCCACATTGTGTTGCATTCGCATTCGCATTCGCCAATCTAGTTGGATTGAGCGCTCTGTGTGGACATACGTAAGTAGTAATTATGATTAAAAATATAAAAAATTACTTATTCATTTATTTTATATATACATATATAGGAAAGACATGGTGCGTTATGGGAGAAGGACATTCCGCAATTATTATTTAACCATAAATAATAGTAGCTTTAAGGATCCATTAGATGGCGAAAAAATATTTGAAAAAGAACAGCCTTGTGAGCCTATACTGCTTGGCAACCATAACGACCGTGCAGAGGTCATACGTACTGCATTAAGTACCTATTTTTTTGAAAATCAAAATAAATAAATGTAATAATATTTAGTGTTTGTTTTATTTTTAATTCAACTATTTTTTTGCCATTTCGCCTCATTTTATTTAATTTTGACGCCATATTGACGCGCTTTTCAGCATTTATTAGTATATTTTTAGTATCGATGTATCGTAATCACGAGAATGCAAGTGCATTTTTTACGAATGCAACACGAATGCAACTTTTTCTCATCCTTAGCTCCCATAAGATTTTGCAGGGAGACGAATGTACATTTCCCAAAAGTAACAGAAAATGCAAATGCAAGTCCCAGTGTGGACGCCACAAAAGACTCATGTTTTCGTTATTTAAAATATGGATGGGTTATAAGTGCTGCAAAAAATCTAAACACTATCGATAGTATCGATGTTTTGAAATTTGTTTGATATATTGCTGTTTTTTCGACTATCGATGTTTTTGTGAGTAATCACTTCCGAGTCATCAACTCAACCAAAAACTCAACTTGAACTCAGCCCTGGAGGCAAATATTTTAATTTGGTTGTTTTAAGAGAATTAAATTGAATTTTTGTTTTCTTATTTACTAAAAAAAAGTTGTTTAAAATAAACATAAAAACCGAACAAATTAAAAAACTAAAAGCTGTATTTTAAACATCGATAAAAACAATGTTTTTTTTTCCAAAACATCGATGTTTTGACAAAACACATCAAAACGTCAAAACATCGAAAACATCGATAGTCCCTAATCTCGATGTTATTGCAGGACTAGTGTTTATCCAAGACTAGTGATGGCACGATTAATCATAGTATCATATGATAATCCATAATCGATTATTTTCTTTAAATTAACGATTCAATTGAATCGAAAATTTTATTGCGATTAATTAAAACGTTTTGTAAGAAGGACATTATTTCGGCGAGTGGTATTGGCTTGGAATTGAGCAAATGTTTATTATATTAAGTTTATTATAAATGAATGAAATTAAGAGTTTAATAAGCACGCTTCGTTCTCTCTCTCTCTCTCTCTCTCTTTCGACTACTTCTCAAACAGAGTTGCCAGGCTGTTTATATAGCAGGGTTGTTATACATCTTCTCGGGTTACCATACTATTCGTACGGCATGGTTGCCATACGCTCGATGATCGTTGATCCGTGTCGCGGAATCAGTTCGGAGCTGTTGCAACTCCTCAGTAGTCAGCACATGCTCATCATTACATTGCAGCGCTTGTATGATGGAGTTCTGCAAAGTGTCTCGGGGCTCATACGCACACAGAAGCTGAAAAGGAGAACAATTAGTGGTTTTGTTGGTCATCGTATTGATGCTCCACTGGATTTAGCGTAGTTTCTCATCTCAGCGTTTCTCATTCTCAACGGTAGGCAGTAACATCGACAGGATTATGCAGTTAGTGCGTTCGGCATGTCCATTTGCTCGCGGAGTGCGAACAGCATTGAGAATTCGTTTAACATTATTCTCTCGCCAAAACTTTTCAAAATCTTTGGACGTGAAGCTGTTCCTCGGTCGGTGTCACGATTCTTTCAGGCATTCCAACGTAGCCACAAACATCTTGAAGAATTTCCACAACATGCTTTGTTGCAGTGCTTTTAACGGCGCGTATTATTGTAAACTTCGTCAACAAATCAACGATTGCCTGGATATGCTCGTTACGTTTGGAATTTCTGGGAAAAGATCCTAGATGATAGATATGTACCGTAGCTTGATGTTGTCGAAATGGTATTGACCCTCTTGGCGACCTCCACGTTGCTTATACAAAGTACAACCTACACATGAATTGATATATCCTTTGAAACAATTTCGCATTCGCGGGAACCAGAATAAATTCATACATTCATTGTCAGTGCTCATGTGTCCCGCTTTGTCATGGCATTCTACGAGAATGTGGAATCGTAACTGCTTGGGCACGACCCAAATGTGCTTATTGTTATGCTTGCGATATAGGCGACAAAGTTCAAGGACATACTCATAGTTCTCAGTTTCATTTTTAGCAATCATTTCGCTAGCAATCCGATTTATCGTCTCGTCCTTCAGTTGTATAGCGAACAACCAATCGGTTCATATGGTGCTCGGCTTAAGGCATCGAAGTGTTCCATACGGGTACCTGAGTGATGCAGAATCTCTATATCGAACTCTTAGATGCGAAGCCACCATCTGGCAATTCGTGGTATCAGCTCTCGCTTTTCCATTGTCGTTTTTAGCGCATTACAATCAGTTATGACTCGGATTTGCTTCTCATAGTCGTAGTAATCTGGGCGTTGACATACAATACGAGAGTATGTTCAAGTGGACCAGCGATACCAAGCACGGGCTTGTTACGCGCGAACCCAAGCCATGCGTGGCCCACCACCCGCCCAACCGACCGAGAGGCGCTCCGCATAACGAGCGGGAGACGGTAGATCGCGAAAACAAACTACTGACATGCAGAGGATAGAAAGATGTTGAAGAAGTGCCACTTTCATTAGCTTTGCCAACAGCAGAGCAAATATGTTTTTTAAATTTGAATTTTGGGTCGAAAAGAGCACCTAGATCATTTACTAATTCTATTCGCTCAAGAAGGTAATCATTAAGGTTATATGGATATAAAAGGGGAGAGCCCCTGAAAAACGACATTGCTTTACATTTGCCACAGTTCATATTTAGCATATTGATGCTACACCATGATTGAAGTCTATCTAAGTCGGAAGCCTGTGGATGGCTAGAGGATCATTAAAAGTCAGATAAATCTTTACGTCATCGGCATACATAAGTACCCGATAGAAATTAATAATGTTAGACAAGTCATAGATAAATAATGTAAAAAGTAAGGGACCAAGGTGACTTCCTTGGGAAACGCCGGAAGTCACAAAGACTGGCTTGGATACAAGCTTGCGAAGAAGAAAAGTATGATTAACTGAATCAAATACCATACTAAAATCGGTGAAAATTACATCCGTTTGCATTTTCTTTTCAAAGCCTTTTACAACCAGCGAGGAAAATTCTAATAGGTTAGTGGTTGAAACCATGTTGAGTAAGTGAAATGATAGATTTAGAAAAATGTTGAAGTTGAGAAGTGATTAGTTTCTCTAGCAGCTTAGGAATAGCAGACAACTTGGATATACCTCTATCATTTACAGCTTGGGATCTGTTTCCCTTATTATGAAGGGGAATAATAAACGACTCTTTCTAAATGGTAGGGAAAGAGCAAGACTCAACGGACAACAAAAACAGCATGTATAATGGCTTACAAAAACCTTGAGCACAGTGTCTAAGAACACAACTAGGTACACCGTCAGGCCCAGGTGAAAATACAGGTTTAAGAGCCTGTAGTTCATCCAATAGTAAGGGTTCGGTTAATAAAGGATTTAAAATGCAATTAGAACGATTTAGCCGGTACGGATAGGACTGCCCTAGCTAATAGCTTCTTGAGGAATAGGTTGTTTGAAAGAAGTCAGCAAAAAGATCGGCAATGGCACGATCATTAGAAGCCGTACTATTTTCAAAGACTACGGAAGCAGGAAATGTTGATGACTTTCGTTTCGAGTTTACGAAAGCATAAAAACGTATCGGATCTCGATGAAACTGAAGTCCACAGCTTTTCAGGTATTTATGATAATTAAGTTTATTTAAGGCAAGAAAATTTGAGCGAGCAATGACATAGTGACAGAATTCCAGAAAAGATCCCGACTCCTTAAACTTTTTATACAGTCTTGATTTTCTATTCTTTAAACCCGACAGTTCCCTAGTAAACCACAGTGTAGATAGAAAATTTTGACTGTATTCACCATATCATTACATGCGAAAAGGCAAGACCAATCAGTTTGAGATAGTAGCTGAGTTAGCTTGGCAAAATCGGTGTTCCGAAAGCAGCGAACACGCTCTCCTGACACAAGATTCAAGCCAGAAACCGGTACGGGCAAGTCAATCAACACCTCTAGCGTTGGGTGGTATATAAATACCACCTCAGGAACTGAAATGGGATCCGCGCGGGTCACAGAGAAATTAACACCGTTTGTATATTCACACCGCTTGCAGACACATCAATATTCGTAAAAGATCAGAGCTTTTCTTAAAGATATAAGCGTTATACCTCTATTTCGCAATCGCTGCTGATCCCCGTTATTTTTAGCAACGCTTTCGATCGTGATGAAATTCCGTAACTTGTAGAAATGTCTATGCTCATATTCCACTAAACTGTAAGAAGGACATTATTTCGGCGAGTGGTATTGGCTTGGAATTGAGCAAATGTTTATTATATTAAGTTTATTATAAATGAATAAAATTAAGAGTTTAATAAGCACGCTTCGTTCTCTCTCTCTTTCGACTACTTCTCAAACAGAGTTGCCAGGCTGTTCATAAAGCAGGGTTGCTATACATCTTCCCGGGTTACCATACTATTCGTACGGCATCGTTTCCATACGCTTACACTTTTGAGCAATTTACAAATTTACATACAAAGAGTAGGGAAAGCTATAGCCCAACGCAACCGACAGTAGGAGACCCTATACTTAGCATCTCAATATAATTTAACACAAGGCACAAATTAAAAAAACACAAAAAACAAGAACAAAAATGAAAAAAAGCAAAAATATAAATTAATAAAAATTGAAATAAAAAAATTAAAACAAACATAATTGTACGACCGTCCGACCCGCAACCATTCGAATTCAAGACCAATGCTCTACTCAGTAGACTTCAGAATCGTAAGGCGAACGTATTAGTGCAAATTATGCGTCACTACTTTCCTTCAGAACTTCTTTGTTTATGTTTTGATTTAGCTCAAAATCGCACCAATCATTCTTGTTTACACAAAATCATAAGCCAGTGACTTTAAAACTATCAATGCTGTACGAGTTTAAAAAAACATTTTTGGAAATTTGAGGGGGAGAGGGAGGAAATATTGGTCATCAGACACAAACTTCACCTGCTTATGCAATACACGAACCTAACAAAAAAGAATTACGTCTCTAGCTCTTATAGTTTGCGAGATCTAGGTGTTCATTCAGACAGACGGGCTATATCGACTCAGTTCGTCGTCCTGATCAAGAATATATATACTTTGTGGGGTCTGCCACGCCTCCTTCTGCCTGTTTCACACAAATGTCAATTGCACAAATTTAATAAACCCGTTCGAACTTTTTTAAAGTACAGGGTCTAAAAAGTTTGAATTTATGCTTATAGATTGCAGTTCTTTTATCAAGAAAATGGGTAAATCTCTTTTTATATGGTTTAATTTGCGGATGATCGTTGATTGAATCGAAATTTTGTCTTACAAAAAGAAACTACTTCTTACTTCTCCTAAAAACTTTACATGTATGTATGTATGTATGTACATAGAATGACAAGAATGCAAAATATATGGAAACTTTGCCACTTTCAAGAGCTTTGTTGGCCAGTACACCAGTAAAATATCTTTAACAATTACAAAAGAGAGGATCGGTTTTAGTTTGTCATTATGTTATACACGAAGTAATACTCAATAAATAATAAATCTACATAACATGCTTTGCTCTGCCGGTTTGAGTACTTATCGATAAAAAAAATACCCTTAAAACCATCCATCTATACTGCTTAAAACACATATACATTTGTATGGGCTTGAGACCAGCAAGCAAAGAGTCCCAATTTTGGTCTTACAACTTCAGTGTGAATACGTACATATAACAGAAAGAGCAGTGTCTGTTCCCAGGGCATTGGCATGACCCCCGTTGCTATATATAATAGCTACTGTTTCCTAGCATGTACTTCAGTGTCAGCGGAGCGATATTTTTCGCCAGCAAGGGACAGGTCACACAGTGTTGCCAACTTTTATTGGCAAAAATCTGTTTTTGACAGTAGAGGTGATGAAATAAAGCTATAGAAAACTGTAAAATAAGGCCAGAAAAAAAAGCTGAATTTTTAATTACTATTCAACTCTAGTTTTAGTATATTTCTTTAAGTTTTTTAGCATTTTAGTGTTATAGATATTATATTATGATTTATAATATGTCTATTATGTCATAAATTTCCACGTTTCCCTCCTCCGATGTTTTGTCTATTTGAGCCAACAATGTATGCTGCAACAAATAAACATAGACCTACTTCCTGCTCCAAGCTAACAAAATCAATTTTGTTTGATTGTTGAATGCCGCCTTTTGCATATTTGTGCTTTTTTGTATGGGCGCGCAAATCAGATAACTTTGCGGTGATGGTGCATTTGGAATAGCTGCAAAAAAACTCTCATCCGTGTCATCTTTACGCGCCCAAGCTTTAAATACGTCGCTTTTTAACCAGGCATCCCGACATTTCTGTTGTTAAATTAAATTATATCCGTATGCGCTTATAGTAGAGATGGAACAAACACCGGTGTATCGATATGCTTTGATGTAAGTATTTAAACATTACTGTAAGAAATATAAATAATTGTAAAGTTAGGAAGAGTAACGTAATTGAAATCGCAATAAAATTACCTGAATTTTGAGTATAATATGTCTATACTAGTTGTTAATATTACTAAAAAGGAACCAATATTCATAATAAATAAAAGCTATAGCGATCGAGCAGGTGCAATCACACACAAGCTGCAAAACACCCATAACAACGACAATCGACCGCATGCAGGCACGGGCAGCGAGCAAAACAACAACGAGAAAAAACAACAACAAAGACGAAATCAATAGCAATGCGCAAAGGCTGGGGTAGGTCAGTGAAGTCGAATATCATAATATGAGACTCACAAGTCTGAAATGGCAAAATATGGAAACATGAAAGTCGACATCACAGCAGCATACATAAGCATATGGGTCCGTATACATGTACACAAATACATAGAACGGAGAAAATCGGCATGCTCGACACATACCGTGCTTTCCGTTCGAGCGTCTATGCAAGACTGACAACACAAGTTTTGATATTGGTCCAACTCGACAGAAACCAGTTTCTCATGCGCTGGCTGCTCAGTTGCATGTTCGATCGCATATGTTGCATGTTGGGTGGACCTGATCGTCGCAAAATTCATGGGACCGCTTTTAAAGCTGTTTGACCAGTGGTGTCATTTTTCTCTGAGCAAAAAAAGCTGGATCCACGACAAAAAAAAGCCGAAAAAAGCGGAATACTAGGGAAAAAAACCTTTAAAAAAAGCTGACTTTTATTAACATCAAACTTATAATATATTGAATAAATCATCATCAATTTCATCATCATCGTTGGGATAATAATCTCGTTGACCTATAATACTATTTTGGCAGCTGGGTGGTAGCTCATAATTAAAGCAGCACTTATTGTGTCGGCGCAGTCCATACCTAAAATTTGAAGTAAATTAAAAAAAAATATATATATATTAAAAATAAAAATAAATATGGACCTTATACTTAAAATAGCGTTTAACGTTTCAATGTTTAAGCTATTTCGAATTTTTGTCTTTACTATATTCACTTGGCTAAAAACAAAATTTATTTTATTTTTTTGCACAAAGCCTTCCATCGAATTGGTGTGCTTTTTTGTAGCAGCATGTGCGCGCACATTTAATTTTGCAGTTATGCTGCATTTACGGTAACTGCAAAACACCCGAGTTAAATCTGTGGCATCCTTCCTCATCCATTCCTTAAACTCCGTGCTCTGCAGCCAGACATCTCGAACTTTTTGTTTATATGCTTCTTTTGGCATCGTCAAACTATTTTTGCACAAACGAATTTCACAATGCTAGTGGTGGAAGTCGCTCTAATTTAAGCGCGAACTTTTGAGGGATGCAATTCGATATAAGTAAATACCGATATTTTTCCGATAGACATAAATTTTTAGCATTTCAACCGTTAAGCTCAATTTAAACCAATCTCAAAATTGAAGAAAAGTAAAATAAAAAAAATGGTTAAATTTGCTTTAAAAAAAAAGCTAGAATTCCCGCTGCCCGCTGTTTTCAAATTTTTCCCGCAATCACATTTCAAAAAAAGCCAAATCTGACGGGAAAAAGCGGAAATGACACCACTGTGTTTGACACCTCTCTGTATTGAATGCTTAGTGGCCATATATTGGAGACTATTGGTTAGAGCTGCAAAAACATCGATGTTGGATACCTCGATGTTTTAAACTTCGATGTTTTGAAACATCAATTTTAAAATAGTTGAAATCACCCAGAATTTGGTACAAAGTGTACTCACTTTAATGTTTTAATTATAAAATAAATAGTTAATATTAGCATTTTTAAATGTATTTAAAAGAAATAATAATAAAATCACAAAAAAAATTAAATAACATAAATA
>JAWNNL010001363.1:0-11140 GCA_035045005.1 Liodrosophila aerea
ACTAACTCTTTTATTAATTTAATATATCTTTTAGAATAATAATAATTTTAGAATAATATCTTTTAGAATAATACTTTTGTAAATACAAACTTTTAATATTAATTACTAATCATAAAACCTATATTTATATATATTTTACTCTTCTTTAGCTTTACCTAATATATTATAATTTTAAGAATAGATCGAGGACGATCTAAGTTGTCAGAATGGCCGAGTTGTTGCATTGTATTTATATTATAATCGATATCAAACGATACTATAATCGATATGTTACTCTTAAGTAGTTCAGTAAGTAATTCCGATAGTAGTTCACTCGCTTATGAACTGGTGAACATAAGAACGCACTAAATAAGAATGCACTAAAATAAGAACAATGTATGATCGGCGTCATAGAGAGACACACGCATTTTGTAAAACCGCGAAAACGCAATAAATAAAAGTTGTAATTAAAGCTAAATAAAACACCATAAATAAAGTCACAATATTGTCGTTATATCCATAGACAGCACGAATATTTTGAAAACTGTAACAACGGGATGGCCGTAGTTTTCCCACGTTAAACCAATTACCTCGTTGAACAGAAAACAAGTACACCCTGCTTAATTATCCTTGTATCTGTGTCTTTATCCTCGGATTTATAATAAGTTAATTAAATCAATTTTAATTAGTTGTTAAATTCTATTGTAGATAGAATTATGTTTAAACTTAAATATTTATGTATGTGCGTACATTTTTAATTTAGTTACATACACTGACGTGCAAAACTGTAACACGTTTTCGGTATGGTCATTTCAACGGTCTGTATCTTCGCTTATATTCGATGGATCTTAAAGATCTTAGTCTTATTTTGTTAGTTATATATTTAACTATGTTTTGTTAAAATTTGAAGCCATTTGATAAGCCAGATGAAAAATGCCAAAGCAAAATGTAAAAAAAGCCAAGTGTTACAGTTTTGCACCCTGGTATTATTTTAAAAAAATATTTTTATTAAAATTTTTTTAATAATATTTCCACAGGCATTTCGATTTTTTTTAGCTCTCCTATGTGATTTGGCATACTGTAGGTGAACCGTTGCCCCAATTCAGGATGAATAGCCTACCAAATGTCCTTTGACCACTCTCACATCTCCTTCATGCCACTTGGAGGGACCGCCCATTTCGCTAGTTCTAATTTTACATGGATTCCAAAAATGTTCAATTGGATTCATATCGTGGGATTGTGGTAGCCACCACATGTACTGAAATTTTTGTTTTAACACCCAAATTTGGACCGAAAAGCACGTGTCCTTTGGATCATTGCCTTGCTGAAAACAACATTTTTTAGCAAAAGGACCCATATTCCCGATGATTTCTGGAAAATTCAGTTGTAATATGATTAATTATTATTCCTTTCACATTATTACATCGATTAACACCAAGAAATCAACTCCAATTTTTTTAAAAAGACCCCAAACCATACTTGAGCCGTCACCGTTCTTTTCGGTTTCCGCACATTTATCCATGACGGGCTTGAGGGATCTCTATTCCAATGCAAGGGGTGAAGAAGAATTTTTGTTGGGTTTTTGTTGACCATAGAGGTCAGAAGCAACAACAAGTTATCGATTTGAGTCAGTCGGACGCTCCTTGCATTGGAATAGAGATCCCTCAAGACCACAACAACATACATATACAAATTCAGTCGCAGGCAAAGCCGAAAGAACAAATTTCTGCGCTGAGACTCACAAGTCTGAAATGGCAAAATAGGGAAACATGAAAGTCGGCATCATAGCTGCATACATAAGCATATGAGGCCGTACACATGATACACACATACACAGAAACGAGAGCACAGCGCGAAGAAACGCACCCATGCTCATCGTTCCGCGGTCGATCTGCGACTGAAATGTGATTTCTTGTTGCGCTTGCTTTCGAACGAATAATCGAATTCGAAAAGTCGAACGCTGTCGGGGTTCTAGACATTTCGTTCGGCTGGGCTGGGGTTCCACGCTCAGCCGTGTTTCTGATAGTAGTTTTTTCGCTGTTTGACGTCTCTATCTATTTCTTGCTTAGTGGTAACATATAACGTACATTGGCTAGTAGGTGTGTGTCCAGGCTAAGGTAGCACGCGCTTGCTCCGGCTCAGAGGGTTGTCGGTATGGGCTGGGTCAAAAAAAAATTTTTAGCTCTCCTTGCTAGCGTCATAACTAAATCTTATTAAAATTTCGCGTGCTTGTCAGTATTCACAACAACCACAACAATGGACAGATTAACATAGAATTAGACTAAACGAAGGAGCGTAATATTAGTTGTAAAATACAAGTTGTGCTGGTGTCGTGCAACAACTGATGCCCACCCTACCTTGATCACCATCGCCGCTTAACCAAGTCATGGTCAGTGATCCCTTTTTCCCACTCAAACTAACCCATTATTCCTTGGTGCATGGCTCCGTGTATAAAATATCTAACACATAATTAACATCACATTAACAAATTTATTAAAATAAAGGGGCACCTTTATTAGACATCTTAAGTATAAATTTAATATAAATAATATGACAAAATTAAAAATGAAATATAAATATAATTTAGTTGAAATGGGGCATTAAAAAGAGAATTTGTAAATATTTAATTTATTACCTATATCTAATTAATTTGATGTCGAGGATTAACTTCTAATATTGACTTTGTTTTTATATAAAAATTTTTGAGCATATGGCATAGTGACAATTAATAAAAAAAAATATAACTTTTAATTTTGAGTTTAAAATTTGAAAAATAATCGAAATATCATTTTATATTGCAAGTGAGGGTGAATTCAATGATGTAGCAATAATTTGAATCAAAATCAGCTGTGCACAATTCGTTTTAGTTTTGGATCTTATCCGCTTTAGTTGTGGAACTTATCCACACATATTAAGAAGGGGAACGAAGCGCTCGCAGAAGGCGAATTAGCGCTCAGCATTTTTAAGAGAGCGGGCGCTCGCAGAAGGCGAATACGCGCTCAGCATTGTTAAGAGAGCGGGCAGGGGAAAATAAAAGAATATTAATTAAGTTGATCACTTACAGCAATTTTTCCCACGTTGAAAGCGCTTCCAAGGTGTGATGTGGCGGCTGTAAACTAAAATAATATGGCACAAAAGAAACACCAAACAAAAAGAACAAAAAAAATTTCTCCACTAACACTTGCCAGTTCTCTTCTCTTTTGCATGTTCTATGTGGAATTCGCCGCAGTTCCCCTTTTTAATCCACGTTTCTATTTCATTTTCTTTTAACACTCAATTAAGGGGAATTGCACACTGGCCACTATTCTTTGGGTTGAAATAATTAATTAATTCATGTGAAATGATTTTTTTTGCAGAATGGGCAACAAAGAATAAAAAAAATGAATTCACTCGCACTGCAAAAACAATTTTAAAGCTAACATTCACAAATTGTAGATTTTTAAAAATTCACTTCCATGTAATTATACGGGTCGATAGATTAATTAGTTAAGAGAAACAAAAATTTATAATTATATTACTATTCGTTTTTTTTGTTTTTGCAATTCGCGACCGACGGTAGTTCTGCTGTCGAACTTATGCTGGGGCGAGCGCAATTCGCCAACTAACGTTCCCCGCTCTGTCTGGACTGTTCTCCTCCGCTCATTTGCTTACGTTCCACCGTTGTGGATTTTAATACTCTACTTAGCTTGGGCTTGAGTATTTAAGACGAGCATCCAGAATAAGTCAACTGGGAACCATGTACCAACTCGAACGAAAAGCCTTCCTTCCCTCTTCCCGAGTCTGTTCCATAAGGGGGACCAACGTTTTTCCTTTCCCGATCTTCTGGAGTCCGGTTATGCCATTTTCGTCGGACGACTTAATTCGAAAGAGTGTGCGGTATTCGATACCGGTCACCGCCACGGTCGAACGGTAGCTTGGCCGGCTCTTTTACGGATTTTAATTCGTAGTAGTTTTTTTTCTACTTCTCGCGACTGGTATTGACTTCGACCACGCCCGAAGAATTTTTAGTTAAGGTGTTGAATTTTTCTATTTTCTTTTGTTCGAACACGTCTTGTGTCTTTTAAGGTAACTTAGGTACTGTCCTACTGAATTAAAGCTTCGTCCCCATGACCTGAAGAACTTGATTTCCAGAACATTCCTTATTCGCGCCAATTTGTTTTTCCCGCTTTCTCATTTTTGTAGAGTTTTTAGCCACATAAACTTACTAACTACAAAAGAGAAAGGCTGTTGTAGCCGTGTTGAAAAAAAATTGAACTACTAAATTAAAGCATATTTATAGGCAGTACTTTAAATTTTTTTCCACAAGCGTCTTATTACAGCTGTTGTAGCAGTGTTGGAAGAATTTGACCTATTAAATTAAAGCATATTTTTAGGCAGTACTTTTAATTTATTTTCACAAGCGTCCCATTACACTCTCCGGGTAATAACATACGTTCAACGCTTCATAAAGCGCAGCCGAAAGACTAACCTTCATTTTTCAGCTGAATTGACTACTAAGGAAATCTCCGCAACCCAGAATTTGCTGATCACGATGACTCAATACCGAGAATACTCCAAGGAGCTTCATTGCTTAAATCAAAAGCAACCCATCCCAGTATCGAGTTCGTTAAAGAGTCTACATCCGTTTCTCGACAAAGGAGGAATTATGCGAGCATCTGGGAGACTGAAGGCATCCCATTCGCTCAACTTTGACGAAAAACATCCGATCCTTCTTCCATACAACTGCGTTCTCACACGACTGCTCGTTCGATTCACCCACCGCATATCCTTGCATGGTGGAAATCAACTGGTGATGAGACTTATACGCTCTAAATTCTGGATCCCGAAGCTTAAAACTCTTGTTAAGGCCACTATCAGTTCATGCAAGCCGCAGTATGCATTACTGCAGCGTAAACAGCTTCAAACACAACTGATGGGCGTATAGCCTACCGAAAGGTCCACGTTCTCCAGGCCCTTAACACATACCGGTGTTGATTTTGGTGGTCCTTTCGACGTAAAGAACTACACAGGGCGAGCTTGCCTCATCACCAAGGGCTACGTTTGTGTCTTCGTATGCTTCAGCACAAAGGCAATCCATTTAGAGGCGGCATCCGATCTGACGAGCGAAAAATTCCTCGCTGCCTTCGCCCGGTTTGCGGCACGACGTGGCTGTCCAAGAACAATGTACTCTGACAATGGGAAAACTTTCGTCGGAGCTTCTACTATACTATCCCGAGATTTTCTCCAAGCAACGAAGGATCTCATATCCTCTAAGTTCAGTCACTTAGAGTTGTCCTGGGTCTTCAATCAACCTAGTGCTCCACACATGGGTGGACTATGGGAAGCAAGTGTTAAAAGTTTCAAGACACTATTCTATAAGTGTACTTCCACCACTAAACATACATTTGAAGAGTTATCCACACTCTTAGCAAAAATTGAAGCGTGTCTTAACTCCAAGCCCATTTCCCCAATGTCAGAGGATCCTACAGATATATTAGCCGTGACTCCGGGACATTTTTTGGTCGGTGGGCCGCTCTTGTCTACTTCTGAACCAGAGATCCGAGAAGCAGCGGACTCCATTATCAACCGCTAGCAGTGTCTGAAGGCAATCCATCAACAATTCTGTTTCCGATGGAAGGAAGAATACTTAAAGGAGTTACACAAACGTAACAAATGGCAGTCTCCGACGAGGAACATCCCAGTCAATGATATGGTTATCATAAAAGAAGACAATGTTCCAACCAATGAGTGGCGCCTGGCCGCGTCCACTCGGTGTATCCTGGCGCTGATCAACTGGTACGGGTGGTCGATGTGCTCACTACAAGGGGCATCATCAGAAGACCAACCGCTAAACTTGTCCTCCTTCCTTTAGAGACTGACCTTCCAACACCTTCTGGTTAAGACAATGCCGTCCACTTCAATGTTACTACGTATATGTACCTCTACGTCTTTCTAATCTACTTGTTTTTTTGTCTTTCTCGTAGTACTCATTTCATCCATCATCATGGCACCTCAAAGGAACCTCCCAGCAACCAGAGCTGGAGCTTTTCGATGCCGGGTCTGCAGGGGAGTCCATGCGCTGCGGAAGTGTCAGCGATTCCTGAGACTCCCAGCAGAGAAGCGCTTGTACACAGTTCTGATGAACAAGTCTTGCCCGAACTGCTTGGCGCACCAGCATTCTCGTCGCTCATGTCGCAGTGGAGCGAGGTGCCGTATCTGTGGAAGAGCCCACCACACACTTTTACATCTCAGATCAGCCGATCACCGATCATAGACGCCGCCTACCAGACAAGGCAGATAGCCAGGAATCATATCCAAGACGACGACCGACATCTCCTAACGAGGAACGTTCAGCACCGGCAAGTCGCCGCGATCCATCGCCACCTCAAGAGAGCCATTCCGACGACGCTGGCCACCCTGATGCATCACAAGAGTGTGAGCATCCTTCCAAAGGCGCTGGTGTTAATCGACACAGGCGTCAAATCCTTTGAGACGCTGGCGTTGATCGACCCTTGCTGTGTGTCAAGTCGCATCAATGCACCCATGGCAACGGCCTTCGGGCTTTCCGTCACCCGCATTGGTGATGACATTGTATGCACAGCAAACCTCCGGTCGAAGCAATCGGATCTGGACCTGGAAATCATCCTTCAGGCAGTTCCAGACCTGAGACGCCGGACACCACTCCGAGCTGTCAACGCGGATATCTACAAGAAGCACCTGAACATCCCCTTAGCGGATGAACACTGGCACACCCCAGCTTCCGTATGCGTCATCATCATCATTCGCTCTGGGATTGTGCCCAGAATACGAGAATACGGAGTTTGGGTGGATCCTGTCCGGCACCTGTCTACAATAATCTAGTTCTATCCATTTTATTTGCAATTATATTGCAAGGGGGCCGGGATGTTTAGACCAGATCGTATCATGTAATCATGTAATTGTCGCATAACCATGAGCACCAACTATCGTGAGTTAGCGATACGGTATAATATGAACACCGGCTCTCTCTCTCTCCATAGACTCTCTACAGCTTCTAGAACCTTCACCTCTAACACTTAAAAATCTAGCGCCATACTGTGAAGTTATAATTTTCTCCATACATTTGTTATATACATACATCATTGTGAACTAACTACTTACCGAATTAAATAAAGTTAAAACTAAAATTTAAATTAAACAACGCGTGTATATTCATCTGTGGACCAACCTTTGGATTGACCCCGACAGTTGCTACCATTTCAAATACCATACTCCACGTTGAACAGAGCGGACGTGTTATAAATTGCCCTGAAGCCCTGAATTGCCGTGGAGCGATCGAAATATATCGGCAAAATTAAAAAAAACCCAGTTTTTAGACCCTGTACTTTAAAAAAGTACAAAAGGGTCTATTAAGTTTGTGCAAATGACATTTGTGTGTAACAGGCAGAAGGAGGCGTGGCAGACCCCACAAAGTATATATATTCTTGATCAGGACGACGAGCTGAGTCGATCTAGCCATGTCCGTCTGTCCGTCTGTCCGTCTGTCCGTCTGTCCGTCTGTCCGTCTGTCTGTCTGTCTGTCTGTATGAACATCGAGATCTCGGCAACTATACGAGCTAGAGACGTAATTTTTTTTTTGTTTGGTTCGTGTATTACATAGGCAGGCCAAGTTTATGTTTTTAATTTGATATCTCACCCCCCTCCCCCTCAAATTTGCAAAAATGTCTTTAGTATATACAGTTTTAGAGTCACTGGATTCATTTTTTGCAGGATGAAAGTTTTAGATGCTTTGCATGTTTGGTGCGAGTTGCAGCCCAATCGGATAATAAACACCGGAGATATTGGACAAACAATTTTCAATACTAGACATTTGGCTAGGGGAGGGGGGAAGCCGCAGCGTATGCGGCCACTAGGGCGTATACGTGATTTTTGATTGTGAGCATGAATTTCTGTATGAGTATTGGTTATTGTTTGTATTTGCGTGTATAAGTATGTATGTATGTATAAGTGTATGTGTGTATGTATACACACATATGTTTATATGTATGTGTATGTGAGTATATACTTATATGCAGCTGCTATTATCGACGCCCAGGGCAAATCAAAGTACAGGGTCTTCTACTGTCGGTTGAATCCGACTGTAGCTTTCCGAGTTTTTTTTATTATAATGCTGTAAGATGGACCTCGAGCTAGCCAAAATCGCCCAATTAAATATGGAATGGTCAACAAATCAAGAATTATAAACATTTTTATTTGAACATACATTCTTAATGCACTTAAAAACTAAATAATAAGTTATCTATATTTATATTAACCCATTAACGCGCACTACCAGATCCCGTTGAGCTGGAAGTACAAATTTTTTAACATTCATTTATATACAGCTTAATGAGAATATATATATTTTTTCAGAATTTTACTTCCACGTGTTGGGGCGTAGTGGGCGGTATGTTATATCATACATGAGCGTTGCCGATATCATTGATGTATGGAAGAAAAAAATATAAGTCTTTCAGTTTTTTGGATTTAGTGTTTTATTATATACATTTTCTTACAGTAATACATGTAATATTATGAGCTTATATAATAATTATGGAAGCATGAGAGTGGGTGTAAGCCTACATGGCACTTCATGCAGATATTTTATTTATTTATTTATAATAGTTAGAGGTAATTAAAATTAGAACTAACTTAGTTCTAAAGCACTGGCTGCAGAGGCCTTCGGCTTGCTAGGTTCCGGTATTTACATATTTACATATTACATATTTGTTTTTTAACATATTTACATTTAGTTTATGTGGTTTTTTAGACCCTGTACTTTAAAAAAGTACAAAGGGTCTATTAGGTTTGTGCAAATGACATTTGTGTGTAACAGGCAGAAGGAGGCGTGGCAGACCCCATAAAGTATATATATTCTTGATCAGGACGACGAGCTGAGTCGATATAGCCCTGTCTGTCTGTCCGTCTGACCGTCTGTCCGTCTGTCTGTATGAACACCTAGATCTCGCAAACTATAATAGCTAGAGACTTAATTCTTTTTTTGTTAGGTTCGTGTATTACATAGGCAGGTCAAGTTTATTTCAAATGTTTGAAAAGTCATCCCCCTCCCCCTCAAATTCGCAAAAATATTCCCAGCATGTACAGTTTTAGAGTCACTGTTTTCCTTTTTTGCATGAATAAAGCTTTAGGTGCTTTGCATGTTTGGTGCGAGTTGCAGCCCAATCGGATAATAAACACCAGAGATATTTGACAAACAATTTTCTGTACTTAGCATGTGGGAGGGGGAGGGGGAAGCCACAGTGTACGCGGCCACTAGGGCGTATGCGTGATTTTTGATTGTGAGTATGAATGTATGTATGAGTATTGGTTATTGTTTGTATTTGAGCGAATAATTGTATGTATATGTGTTTGTGTGTATGTGTATGTATAAGTGCATGTATATGTGTATGTGAGTATGTTCATACATATATGCTGCTGCTGTTACCGACGCCCAGGGCAAACCAAAGTACAGGGTCTCCTACTGTCGGTTGCGTCCGACTGTAGCTTTGCGTCCGACTGTAGCTTTCCCTACTTTTTTTTTGAATTAAAGAAGGTAGAATGTGTTTGTTTTGTTTTAAAAATTCTGTTATTTTGGAGATGTTTTCTGCGGTAGGGTTTGAGAGGATGGATATGGGGCATGTGTTCTTGAAAATTTGGTTTCTGAGCATGGAAGATGCGGGGCAATTAGAGAGGATAAGTTTAATTGTAAGATCGTTTGTTGTATGGCAGTTGGGGCAAGGTAGGATGTTGTCAGGATTAATGTAGTGTTGTTGTGTAAGTCTTGTATGTCCTAGTCTGAGTCAAAGTACTTTTATTTGGTCGCTGCGTGTAATACTGTTTTGATTTATATTTTTTAGGTAGATGGTTGTGTGAGTTAGTTTTGTGTTTAGTTGTTGGAACCATCTGTTGCAGAGTTCTATATGTTGTGTTTAGTTGTTTTGGCCATTTCATTAGAAAGGAATTTATTTATGTCTGTTGTGTTATGATTGGGGGTGTAAATTAGGGGCATATTTAATGTGGTTTTGGCTGCAATGTCAGCTAGCTCGTTACCATCAATGCCACAGTGACTAGGTATCCAAAGGAGTTTTGTTTTGGGGGAAGTTTTGGTAAGGAAGGTTCTAATGGTTATGGGATATAAATTATTGTTGTTGATGTTGCATATGGATTTTATCGATAAGAGAGAGTCGGTGCAGATAATGTATTTTCCTCTTGTTTTATGAATCAATTTTATTGCTTCTAGGATGGCTATGGCTTCAGCTGATAGGATAGATGAGTAGTGGGGTAGGATGGATCTTTTTAGGATTTCGTTTTCGGAAGTAATGGCAAAAGTGGCTGTGTTGTTTTGCAGGGAGCCGTCTGTATATATAAATGTGTGATTGTTGTATTTGTTTTTGAGTTCGAGGAATTGTTGTCTGTATGTGCTTGGTGGTGTGTTGGATTTGCAAAATTTTTGTAGTGTAGTGTTGATAAGGGAACGGGGAAATTGCCATTGGGGGGTGATTGTTTTGTTTTGGAGTGGGAGGTAGGGTATGTTGGGTATGTTGAATTCTTTGCATGAGATAATGATTTTTTCTAGTGTGGACGAATTTGGTTATTTTTTGTCCCGTGTTTTTTAATGTATTTGTGGAGTGGTGAGTTTGAACTGTGTAGTAGTGTTTTGTAAGTTTAAGTTGTAATAATGTCTCTTTTTTGTTCTATTGTGGGTGTGTTTGCTTCGAAAAGCAGGTTTGGTATAGGTGTTGACCGAAGTGCTCCAAGGGATGTGCGAATTGCGGCGTTAAATAGGGATTTGAGTTTATTGAGGGTTGATTTTGGGGCGTGGCCGTATATAAAAAGTGCGTAATCTATTTTGGCTATAAGAGTGGATTTAGTTACATTTATGAGTGTGTGTGTGTTACAGTTTATTTTAGGGCTTTTTTTTTTTTTTTTAAAGCTTGGATTTATTTATTGGATCTTCTCTTTAAGAGTCTAACAATAAGGTAGCAAATCTTAAAATAAAATATTATCTAACAGTTTAATTTTAACTGAATAGAGATTACGTGGACCTAATAATTAGCAGTGGATGGGAAGTCGTTGCGGCGAAGACGAGAGCTGCTGGAAACTTGCGTGAGCGCTCTCGCGAGATGATTTGGATGTACTGATAACCTGTTGTGGTACTTTGTTG
>JAWNNL010001364.1:0-428960 GCA_035045005.1 Liodrosophila aerea
ATGATTATTGAACTTCCGAATTGCGCCGTACACACCATCTGTCAAATTTTCAATGGAATAACGAGAATTGGCCACTTTCCGGAGAGGTGGAAAAAGTCAATCATCATAATGATTCCGAAACCTGGGAAAGATCACACAGTTCCCTCATCATATAGACCCATAAGCTTACCCTCATGTCTGTCTAAGCTTTTCGAAAAGTGCCTGCTTGCCCATATCATCCCTTACTTGAGAAGACACGACAGAATCCCATCACATCAATTCGGGTTTCGTGAAAAGCATGGCATCATTGAGCAAGTCAACCGAGTAACATCGAAAAATCCAACTGCACGTGAAAATAAGGAATATTTCACAGCAATATTTTTGCATTCGACCGAGTATGCTTAGACTTTCTAATGCACAAAATCATATCAATGCTCCCAACCAACACACACAAACTTCTGAAGTCGTACCTCTTCAATAGAGTATTTGCAGTAAGATGTAACATGCCATGTCTGACGACCATCTTATCGAAGCTGCAGTTCTGAAAGGTAGCGTACTTGGACCAACACTGTATCTTCTCTATACTGCGCACATCCCTACGAACAATAATCTGACAACCTCTACGTTTGCTGATGATACATTCTTAGCCGCTCGCGATGTCCACAACAAGCAACAGAACAACTTGCTCTCCATCTAGACGCTGTGGAGAAATGGTTATCTGACTGGCGAATAAAAGTGAATGAACAAAAATGCAAGCACGTAACATTTACTTTAAATAGGCAAGACTGTCCTCCTCTTGCGTTAAACAACACTGTACTTCCAAAATCAAAGGAAGTAACGTATCTCGGCGTACACCTCGATAGACGACTCACTTGGCGCAGACATATCGAAGCTAAAAGAACGCATCTAAAGCTAAAGGCGAATAGTCTCCATTGGCTTATAAACGCCCGTTCCCCCCTTAGTCTGGAATATAAAGTCCTGCTCTACAACTCCGTTTTAAAACCAATCTGGACTTACGGTTGCCAGCTGTGGGGGAATGCCAGCAACAGCAGTATTGAGGTAATACAGAGAGCCCAGTCAAAGATCCTCAGGACCATCACCGGGGCACCGTGGTACGTTCGGAACGAAAACATCCAGAGAGACCTGCAAATACTTCCCGTAAAAAAAGAAATAGCCCTACGTATGGAAAAATACTCCTGCACCCTGTCTCAACATTCAAACCACTTAGCGAGAGCCCTAACAGGAGTTAGCAGAAGTTCTCGTCTTCGTCGCAAGGACCTTCCAATCCAGCGGTAAATTGTTAGGAACGTGCAGCCTCAATACAGTCCCTATTGTACTGTTAGTTAAGGTATTCTATTAAGATTTGTATGCTTATTGTTAGTCTCATAGAGAGAAGATTCAATAAATAAACGCAAAGTATAAATAAAAAAAAAAAATATGTTTTAGAATTTGAAGAGAAAGAGGACCAGTGTCTTGAAGTGGACGGAGTCACTATTTGGAAAGGCTGCCAGATGTTCTGAAAATCAGAAGCAAATCAAAATCAAATCAGTGCGCAAAAAAGGTCTTTCCGTCAACTGATTTTGATTCTCTAAAAGCAAATCAAAATCAGTTTCAGGAATCCCTATAGTGTCTCATATAGAAATGATTCAATAAATGGAGCAAAGTAAAATAACACACCGGTCAGTCGGGCGCCCTCGACAGTACAATATCCTGCATTCAATTATGCTGCAGTCATATTTTATTTGGTCTACCATGCTTTCTTCTGTCTGTTAAAAAAAAGGTCAAATTTTTTGTAGACCTTATTGTACCTATTTAAAGTACAGGGTCTAAAAAATTATATAATTGGGATCACATTAATGTTGTTCTTCTTCACGTAGGATAAACTAAAGTACTTTTGGTTTTACATTAATATTGTAGATAGTATTGCATATGATATTTCGATATACTCACCTCATAGGAGTTGCCTGTACCAAAGTAAATGGGCACAAACGCCAGCCAAATTATGCAGGTGGTATACATGGTAAATCCAATGAATTTTGATTCGTTAAAATTTTCTGGTATTTTCCGTGTCTTAATTGCATAGACCGTGCAAACTGTGATCAGTATCATATTGTACAACTGAGAAAATAGAAAGGACATGTCCTGAATTTTACACTTGAGTATAACTTCGGTACGATCTGGATAATAAAATCGCGTTCCCGGTGGCTCCACAATCATCCAAATCATTGTGATTAAAACTTGAACGGCTACATAGAAAAAATATTTAAGGATTCAGAATTACAATGGAAAAATGAGAAAATCGAAAAGAAATGTAGATAAATGATAATAATAAATAATACAAGATACGTAATCACCAGCTTTCGTTAACAGAGTCAATGACGAACAACAATATTATATATATATGTACAATATATATAGTATATATTAGCACTTATCAAATAAATTAAAAAGGGCGTTAAAAAATTGGTAATTAGCAAAAAATTATTATTTAAATAAATGTTTTTCGTTTCTTGGTATGACGACAAGCAAAAAACACAACCACAAAACAGCTCAACAATTCTTTGACGTTATTCTATTGAAAATAACTGGAAATTCGAATGACTCTGTTAACGAAGGGCTGAAATCGTTTTCCAGCACTGTCAAAAAGCAAATGTCAAAAATAGTTCCAATTTTGGCGCAAAATGCCAAGTCTTGCAACTGTATACGTACCGATCAGAGACGTCGTTATCACCACCTGTGACTGCGGACTTATGTACTTGAGACGTTGCGCTGACTTGGATGCAGAGTGAAAGATGCGAGAGATACGATTGGTTTTCGTGAGTAGTGCACTGTAAATGATGGAGAAGCCGACACCAATGCCGAATCGCTGCAGGACACAGGAGCCGATGGTTGGTTTCGCTATGAGAGCAAAGGTGTTGCAGTAGCATACCAAAATGCCGAACAGCAGCATATAGCTGAGCTCTCTTCCGGATGCACGCACCAATGGAGTGTCATGGTGTTTGGCAAATAGAACGATAACGATTAATGTCATCAGAATACCGATAACTGCAATAGCCAGGGGCACCAGAGCAAAAAGTGAATTCCACCGCATGTACTGTATGTTGAGCGCGAAACATGACAATTTATCCCGATATGGCCAAAGACCGGGACCACAATCCCGGCAAGTGAACTCGTCATAGACATACTCGTACGCCTCACAACTGTCGCATATCCAGCAGCACGTGTCCCCCTAGTGTAAATTTCATATAAATGTACATATATATATATGTATATACATACATACAAAACATATAAAATATAAAAAAAAACTATTTCAATATGAAATTAAAATCTTCAGGTTCTCGCATATATTTTGTAATTCATAAGTGTTTGGGGATGAGTTAATAGTGTAAAAGTGATCTATATAAAAAATAAAATAAGTTAAGTCCCTGTTGAGAAAACAAAAAAATATACAAAATGACCGGGAAGCTACAGTCGGCTGCAACCGACATTAGGAGATCCTGTACTTTCCCTTGCACCAGCTCGCAAAGTCAAACGCAACCACGTATACACACTGATTGATGTACATATGTACATTAATTTCAATTTACAGCACTTATAAAGGTTGCCATAAGATCTTTGGATGCTGAATCACAATTGTATTTCTAAAGTTGTGGCTGTGGTGGTGTGATGTCTCTGAGATAGAGCGTACGAGAGTACAGTTTACGAGATCTAGGTGTTCATACGGACGGACAGACAGACGGACGTGGCTGTATCGACTCAGCTCATCGTCCTAATCAAGAATGTATAGATTTAATAACTGTGAAGCTATAAGAACATTATTTTGTAGTTATGTATATGAAACCAAGATATCCCGTATTGGTTTAACAATTAACAAGTGATAAATTCACAAGAAATTCATTTCGCAAATTTCCTTCTCTCCTTTAAAAACCTGTTTCCAGATTAATTAAATTTGTATTATCTCAAGGTATTCATGGTTTGTATAGATATAATGTCATAAATCTAATATAAAACTAAATTAAATATTAAAAAATCGGAAAGCTATAGTCGGATGCAATCGACAGTAGGAGAGCATGTACTTTCCCTTGCAGCAGCTAATGGTAGCAAAACACACACATATCGCAAAGTCAGACGCAACCACGCATACACACTTATGTACATACATTAAGTGCATGCTCGCTGCTCCCCCTTGCCTTTAACGAGAACTTTAATCTCGATTATCTCCGGTGTTTATAATCCGATTGAGCCACAATTCACATCACTGATGAAGGTTACCATTCGCGTTCGCAATGAACGCTACCGGCGCGATAATTTCCCTTTCTCGCTTTACCCATAAGCTACCTATGCTTTTGTATGGAATTAAACGCGCGTTTGGCCTCTTTTGGAAGCGAATGTAGACGCAGCCCTAGGTTTATATAGGCTATTACAGGAAAGTACTCCCCAGACAAATGGTTGCATGGGCACCATAGCCCGCCAAACCTTTGCGCACTTGACAGAGCCTCCTGCTCAATGGTAATCAGGACCTTGACCGGTTACTGGCTCATTGGCTCTCACGCTGCTAGACTCCAGGCCCGCTTCAACGACTTTTGCAGAAGCTGTCGTGACGAAGAAGAAGAGGAAACAGTCCATCAGCTCCTCCTTTTACCTGGCAGCATACCATCTAATAGACCTCACAGACCAATAAAGCCAAGGAATCTAAGACGGTTCATAAAAGCCTCAGGCTGGTCTTGAACGAAGTGGTTGGAAATTTTTAAATTTGTCCATTCGGTACCACAATGGGCCTCTTTTGGCCTAAGTGAGCTGAGGTTCACTCCTCAGCTACCGCTCAACCTAACCTAACCTAACCTAACCTACAGGAAAGTAGACTTTTTTCGATTGTCAACAAAGTGTCAGTGTCAAAAATATTTTAAGGTCAAACGAAATCAAAACACATACATATGTATATGAAGTCTGCATTTGAATGAAAACTGTATTTGGTAAAAGAAAACGAATTAAATATATGAAAGCAAAATTACATACATAAAATTATAAAAAGGGTCAAAAGTTTACGTTAAATAAAATATATTTAATTATTGCATAATCTTAACAATAATTCACAAATATTAAACAAATTCATACATATATAGAATATATATAATATATATAAATTAAAGGAGTACAAATTTTTTGCCAATTAATTTGTTCTTTCCTTTTGGGTTGCAAATTAATCAACTGTTTAATAAATTATAAAGTAACATTGTAAAGGTAACTTATTTCAAATTCATTTTGCCTGAAATGGAAAACGTATAGCAACTGTGTTTGAAGACCTGCTTACCTGTTGTTTCTTTATCATGCCAGCCTCACAAGGCAATGAGCATGCCGATGTTGGCATTTCCTTGTCTTTGTTCCATACGACAGTCTCCAAATTGAGCTCAAGGCCATTAAACCATTTTCCAATTACCTAAAATCTCAATAGGTTTACATTTAGGCTAATGATTATCTATATTCTATATATATATAGTTGCATTGTCATAGTGGATAGTTTAACATTTTCCAAGCCTACTCCGGAATCTTCGAAGAGCGGCCAGAAATGCATTTATCCTTAAATCACTCACTAATCCAAAAGGCACTGCACTGGAGGTAACAAAAATCGAACACAAACTTGGTCTGCTTGCACTATAGGGGCATCTAACTGCTAAATCTGATGTCTCTAGCTCTTACAGTTTACGAGATCTAGGTGTTCATACAGACGGACATGACTATATCGACTCGGCTCGTCGTCTTGATCAAGAATATTTATACTTTGTGGGGTCTGCTATGCCTCCTTCTGCTTGTTACATACATTTCTAAGTTTCACAAACTTAATAGACCCTTCTACGACGAATCTTTTGAAGAATTCAGATCGGTTCGCAGTAATGAATGACTGTATTGAGAAACGGACTAGCTTGAGTGATTCGCTCTGCTGGCAGATTTCCCATAATTTGCTGCATTAATTTGACTTGGCTCGGTAGCATCTGACACAATGTTGAATAATGCTTCTAGTCATGGTTTTATCAATCAATATCCACCATTGCATCATTTCCCGCAGCAGCATTTTTACAATAGGATCATTATATGGTAGCAAAACTTGAAGCATTGCATTATTAGAGATCGGGGCTTGCTCCAAACTACCACCGAATCGTGTGGGGTCATCCTTTCCAAGTATCGGGGCAAGTGATGCTTTAGGTCAATTGCTAATTCCATCTGTTGGATAGTGCGGATAACTGTGCGTTTCGGGTGTAGATCCCCCAGTCTTAGTGTTGTCGTTGGTGGTCTGTATTCTCTTAACAGAACCGAAACATATAGCTCAAAAATCATTTAACCCTTTCGGGACGGAGCTTATTTTTCAAAATCCAATATAGTTGCAGAAAACGTATTTGCGTATTTTGAAAGCTGCCTAAAAAATGTTATGTACTGCATATTTGAAAAATTCAGAAAGCTACAGTCGGATGCAACCGACAGTAGGAGACCCTGTTTTTCGAGTTGCTTTGTTGTCGATAACAGCAGCAGCATACATGTCTGTACACACTCACTTATACATACAAATATACGCGCAAATACAAGCAATAACCAATACTCATACAGAAATTCATATTCACAATCAAAAACACGCATACGCCATAGTGACCGCGTACTCTGTGGCTTCCCCCTCCAGCCACATGCCTACTACTGAAAATTATATGTCAACAAAACAGTGCTACGACATATTGTCCCAGTAGTCCCGAAAGGGTTAAGCTTATTGAATAAATTGCTATGCTTAATAAGAATATGCCAATATGGGAATATCAAATAATGAGAATGTGAGAATATGTCAATCTGGGATTATGAAATAATGAGAATGTGAGAATATAGGAATATGAGAATTCGAGAAAATGAGAATTTGATAAAAGGGGAACATACAAAATGGGACTATGGGAATCTGAGAAATAGAGAAAAATAAAGACAAAATGTGAATCTGAGAATACGAGATGGGAAAATGAGAATTTAAGAAAATAAGAATGTGCAAACATGAAAAAATAATATTCAGAGGGAGGGACACAAAATGAATAAGAGACTAGGATTCAGTCAAGTTTCATTTCTGGGTGAATAGATAATAGACATCGTGAACCGACCAAAAATTGCAAAACAAAATTCGATGTCCAAAAAACAACCGTCGTGTAATTTTAGCACAATACCCGGACTTTACGAAAACCCAAATATTATTATAGGGATTTCTGTAGTGTTAAATATTGCTTGTGACCATAGCCTTATTTCTGCTGGCAAATAAAAATCCGATAGGTAACTCGACTAATTGGCTAGTTTGGTTTATAAGAACTTGAAAAGTTACGTACCTTGTACTGATAGCCCGATGTATTGTCAAGCCGTTGGTAGTTTAAGATATCGTACCTTGCAAGTCCATCGCCCTGGCGATCGAACTTAACCTCACTGCCAGCAAGATCTTGAGAAAAAATCGAGTTATGAGTCAATGACGTGCGATAGATAGTTGATGAGGAAAGTCCTCAACCCCGAACTGTTTGTCAACTGTACCTACAAATGAGACATTCAACAAGTAGTTGTTGTAAAAGTCTTTGCCGTCGTAGCTGGCCATGTCAGGACAGGCTTGCGAGTGACTGTCCACCGGCTTACGGTACCACACGGACTCGCTATGCTGGTGCTGCTTCTGCTGTCCCAGTGTCTGATCGCTCTGAGTGCACAGATCGTTGTGCAGATTGTGCAGGGCATGAGCGAAGGCGTAGACCGCGTCTACAACGAATTGTGTTTTGGATTCCTGTTCATAGCTGTGGGAGGGATATCAATAATCAATAATCGATGCAATACACAAACAAAATAATTCGGTTGGCTACTTACCCAACTTTTTCGGATAGTCGAAAAGTGTCGTCGCATAAGGTCTTCTTTTCATTTGTGGCAGAAGTCGAGCGGTCTTGGTGTTCTGCGGAATTGCCGGGAGGCAACACACAATTGAATGTATCCTCCCAGAACTCGGCAAACCAGGGATTGCGCTGGTTGGAGGTGGGTGTTAATTGCATCATATAACGATCGAAATCGTCTATGATTTCCGACTGCAGTTCAACGGTAATGGCACCCTCAGCAATATCCTCGAGACCCTCGAGCAGCTTCTGCTGTTTGCCCCAGCCATCGCTAGCTATCCAGTGGAGTGGTTGAGATAGATTCGCCCGTTTCGCTGCCTGCAATATTCGTCGTGCATCTTCGGCACGGGTAAAAAGAACGACCCCGCGAGCATTGGTCTTCTTTAGCAGCTTACTGATTATCGAATCAAAGACCTTGTCATCCGCCGCACTGGGCACCTTCTCTGCAGCGGCAATGCACACATGACGTTCGGTTGCCTCCTTGTGGAAAGCCTCAATACCGTATTCACCATACGAACCCTCTGAATGTATGGTGGAGACATAGGACCAATTGAAATTCTTGATAATGTCCACCAGAGCAACCGATTGAAATGTATCAGGCGGAACAGTACGTGCAAATAGATCAAAGCGTGACTTATCCGATAGGGTCTTGGCGGTGGAGGCTGGTGATATTTGTGGTATATGGAAGAGGCGCAATAAGTTTGCCACCTGCAAAGACACTGAACTATACGAACCACCGATAACACCAAACACTGGACCAGACGATGCATTTTTTCTTAATTGGGGGCTGGACGTATCGGAACACTCGAACACAGACGTATCCATATTGTTAAGGGAAGCGCGGACGAACTGGAGCGACTGATTGAGGGCATATGTATCCCGGGAGCAGGTATCCAAAATATGTACACCTATCGTAATGCCCGGCAACAGATTCGTATCGTTATTGACGCGATCGATCGCGTAGAGCATCGCCTCCAGGCGTTGTACTCCCCTATTATAGACCTTAGGCCCACAGGGTAGAGCTCCCTCTCCCTTCTCGTGCACCGGAAATAAGCCACCCAGTATTATATCACCCGGCAGAGATACAGATACCGTGTCCTGTGCCTGAGATCTACCGGCACTGGTCAATTCTGTCAGCCAGCTGCACCATGCTGCCAGTATAAACAGGCTGCGGATTCGGATTCTATACGACGATACATCCGAATTGCCCATTGACATTTTCCACATGTTTAAGAATTCGACAGTTCCAGTTCCACTCCTCAGTTCCTTCCATTTTAATGTGGAAGCATCTGTAAAATTAATGTGAAATATCCATTAATTTTCAAGTCTCAAAGATATTCTTAATATATATAAATCGTTAAACCACAAAGCATACAATACTTAGGCTGCAAACATAGTGCGCGCTGAGACGAAGATGAAAATGAAGACGAAGCTGAAGACGAATTGCTTGCGATGCGAGTAAGCTAATAGGTTGCATAGTGCAAGACGAATTTGTTGCGATTTTGTGATTTTAGTCGCAATGGATTTCTCATCAGATGATGAATTGCTGCTAGAAGAAAGTTTATTTCTTAAATTAAAACGAAAAAAAAAGTGAATGAAAGAATTCACCCAATTAATTTGGGAAGAAAAACATACGGCGAATTTCATCATTTATTTAATGAACTGCGACAAGATGAAAAGAAATTTGTGGAGTATACCAGAATGAAAATCAGCACATTTGATTACATTCTGGTAAAAATTTAACCGCTTATTATTAAAAATTGGAAAAATTTTAATAAAACAACGCAAAATAGCAAGCGATTCGTCTTTAAAAACAGTACTGCACGGTTTCAAGCTTTTCGCTTGCGTTTCGTCTTCATCTTCGTCTTCGTCTCAGCGCGCAGTATGTTTACGGGCGAGCGAATTCATAGGAATTGTTCTGCACTGTTTTTCGTCTTCAGCTTCGTCTTCATTTTCATCTTCGTCTCAGCGCGCACTATGTTTGCAGCCTTAGAGGCGGCAAACATCACTCGCTTGGATGTTGGTCGAACTCAACAGAAACCGGTTTCTCATGCGCTGGCTGCTCAGTCGCGTGTTCGATGGCATATGTGGCACGTTGGCTGAACCTAATCGTCGGCAAATTCATGGGAGCGCTTTTTAGGCTGTTTGACACCTCTATGTATTGAATGCTTAGTGATATTAGTCTTGGATAGACACCCGATCGAAAAGCATGGCTGAAGTCGCACTTCCCGTTTTTTTCCTGTCGCTGTGTGTGTGCGCATGTATAGGGCAAAATACGCATGAGCAGGCTGCTATGATGCCGGTTTTCATGCTCCTCGCATTTTAATAAGTGTTCAATAATGCAAAGAAGGAAACCAGTGACTCTAAAACTGTATATACTTAGGACATTTTTGCAAATTTGAGGGGGAGGGGGATGACTTTTCAAACATTTGGAAATTGCTCAATAGAAAGACGCTTCTCTTTAGGGCCACCAAATATTCTTAAAAGTAAATTTCTTTATTTCAATCAGGGACCGTAATCATTATAAGTGAAATAATATAGGGATTCCTGAAAATGATTTTGATTTGATTTTGATTTGCTTTTGATTATGACAATCAGCTGTTCGCAGCTGTTCCATACAAAATTTTGTGTGTGACCAAAGAAAGTACGGAAATGACGGTCACACTTAAAGTTTTAGCATAATCAGCTCCGAAGCTGATTTTGATTTTGATTATCTTGCTGTGAGACCGTTCACCCCTGTGTGCCCGTTTACTACGTAGAAAACTAGTGGCAACACTTGGTGTTTATTACAGCTATTTGAAAATGGAATAATTTATAAGCATTCTGCAATTTTATAATAAATTACTGAATTATTTAAAGTTTTAAATATGTTTTAGAATTTGAAGAGAAAGAGGAACAGTGTCATGGCAAGGCTGCCAGATGTTCTGAAAATCAAAAGCAAATCAAAATCAAATCAGTGCGCAAAAAAGGTCATTCCGTCAACTGATTTTGATTATCTAAAAGCAAATCAAAATTAAATCAAAATCAGTTTCAGGAATCCCTATAATATAAATCAACAATTAATGATTATGTATTGATTTTTATAATTTTGATCCATTTTTAATGGTTACTCTTCGAGTTTTATTTAATCGCTCAAAGAATAATTATTATTATTTTGAGCAAAAAAAAAAAAATCAAAAAATAATGATTATTATTTGAGCGTTATTTTTTCGCTCAAAGTGCAATATCTTCTTTCTCAGAGGTTTCTTCGCAAAAATTTTAACTTTATATTTTTCTTTATAATATGGAGTAGACATTTACGCCGCGGCGCCACGCCGCACTTTGCACTTTAAGCGATATTTTGAGCGAAAAATTAACGCTGAAATAATAATAATTATTTTTTGATTTTTTTTTTCGCTCAAAATAATAATAATTAATCTTTGAGCGATTAAATAAAACTCGAAGAGTAAACATTAAAAATGGATCAAAATTATAAAAATCAAGAAGTATGAAATCATTGAGGATATGGAAAGTGCATCTAAATAGTAGCCGATTGGTATTTTTCGTTTGTTGATGCGGCTGATCTAAATGGATGATTTTTTTGCTTAAAGAAAATATTGATAATCATTATTTACGGTCCCTGATTTCAATACATGATACATACTATACATTTGTATAAAACAAGAATAACAACATAAAAGTTATTTTATTTTCCTTTTGCGGCCTGCTGACACTGTTCACGATCAATAGCAACAAAAGTTTTTACAAATCCGTTCAACACCAATAAAAAACTCGGAAAGCTACAGTCTGATGCAACCGACAGTAGGAGACCCTGTACTTCTGTACAAATATATATATATATACTTTGTGGGGTCTGCTATGAAGGAAAGTAGTGACGCATAATTTTCATTAATACGTTCGCCTTACGATTCTGTAGCCTACTGCGTAGAGCATTGGTCTTGAAGTCGAATGGTTGAGGGTTTGATCCCGCGGTCGGCCGGTCGTACAAAAATATTTTTTTATTTGAGTTTTTGTTTTTTTAAATTTGTACTATTATTTTTTACTCTTTGTTCTTGTTTTTTATGTTTTTTTTTAATTTGTGCATTTTTTTAAATTAAATTGTATTGAGATGCTAAGTACAGGGTCTCCTACTGTCGGTTGACCCGACTGTAGCTTTCCGAGTTTTTTTTCTAATTTTAATTGTTGTCGCACGCGATATTTTGTTCAATTATTATATTTTTTCTTTCACTTTCTTTATTTTACGCTTAAGTTGCATTCAAGCCTGTTCCCATTTATGAATATGTTCAATCGATTTATTGTTTTAAAAAATTGTCTTAAAATTGTCTGTAAATTCGATTTATCGTTTTCAAGAATTGAAAATGTTTATTTTACTTAAACACAAAGCTAATCTATTTCGAAATGGACCAAATATGAAGCTAATCGAAAACGATGAATTTAAATTTGAAACACCATTTTTATCAAAACGTAAATCGATTGAACGAATTCGTAAATGGGAACAGGTCTGATTATAAATGTTTTTAGATCCTGTACGTTAAAAAACACAGAAATGTATAACAGACAGAAAAAGGCATGGCAGACCCCATAAAGTATATATCAGGACGACGAGCTGAGTCGATATAGCCATGTCCGTCTGTCTGTCTATCTGTCTGTATGAACACCTAGGTCACGTAAGCTGGAAGAGCTAGAAACATTATACTTGGTACTTAGATTCCCCTATAGTGCAGGCAGATCAAATTTATGTTCGATTTTTTATACCTCCCCCTCCCCACAAACCGCGAAAAACCACCACAGCCACAATTTTAAAGAGACAAACTTGCTAGAGCATATAAAGAGCCTATGGTAACTTTAAGTTGTTCTGTAAATTGTGGCTCAATCGGATAACAAACACCGGAGATATTCTAGATTCAATTCCCTGTACTAGGCGAAGGAAGAGCAGCGAGCATGCACTTAATCTTACATATGTATTTATGTACATACAGTGCGTTTCATAATCATAAGATACTTATATATACATTATTATGTATTATATCTGGTGATTAAAGCTTAATTATCGTTTAAACAACAACCATTTGATGAAAAATTTTTTTAAATTATTTTTTACATATTGTATATCGTCCTTGACTTTTGAGAACCTCTACCAATCGGTTTTGCATGAGTCCTATTAATTTTGTTTTAACTAATTCTAAAGTGTCTTATGATTATGAAACGCACTGTATGTATGTAAGTGTGTACGCGTGATTGCGTGTGACTTTGCCATGTGTGTGCAGGTGCGAGTGCTGTTTAGCGTGTGTGTTTGTGTGTGTGCAAGGAAAGTACAGGATCTCCTACTGTCGGTTGCATCCGACTGTAAAACGACGTTAAAGACAAACTTGCCGCTTTAGCTCGAGAAGGTGTTTGATTTGGTTCACTCTGTGTTCGATGCAACTTGCTGTGTTTACCTCTTGGCGCAAGGACGAACAACCTCGAGGATACCGAGGATAACTGCAATCGCAGAGCATAACAAAGCAGCAAGTATAAGTATCTCCTGTGTTAACTATCCGATTGAGCTGCAATTTACAGCATAGATAGAGCTAACTATAAGCCACTTGTTGGTTACTTGTTTACGAACAGGGTGGGGAGGGGAAGACAAACTACTGTATATAAATGTTTGATAAACAACGGGTAAGCTAAGGAAAGTCGAAAGTCACTGAACCACTCCACTATTGCTATGCGAGAACTCGTATTCGGACCACGGATACTCGTTAGTTCGGATCACGCGATAATCTGGTCTCCGAGTTCCATTTTTCATTTTGCGGATTGTTATATGTTATAATTTCATAACTAACGTGATATATGATTATTTTAATTAGAAATAAGTAAAAAAAGTAGGGAAAGCTACAGTCGGACGCAAAGCTACAGTCGGACGCAACCGACAGTAGGTGACCCTGTACTTTGATTTGCCCTGGGAGTCTATAATAGCAGCAGCATATATGAACATACTCACATACACATACACATGCACTTATACACACACACACATAAACTTCTACATATAAATATACACGCAAATACAAACAATAACCAATACTCATACAGAAATTCAAACTCACAATCAAAAATCACGCATACGCCCTAGTAGCCGCGTACACTATGGCTTCCCCCCTTCCCTACCCAAATGCCTGGTAATGAAAATTGTTTGTCTAATATCTCCGGTGTTTCTTATCCGATTGGGCTGCAACTCGCACCAAACATGCAAAGCATCTAAAGCTTTAATCGTGCAAAAAATGAATCCAGTGACTCTAAAACTGTATATACTAAGGACATTTTTGTAAATTTGAGGGGGAGGGGGATGAGATATCAAATTAAAAACATAAACTTGGCCTGCCTATGTAATACACGAACCAAACAAAAAAAAAACTCGGAAAGCTACAGTCGGATGCAACCGACAGTAGGAGACCCTGTACTTTCCTTTGCACACACACACGCTAACACTCACACAAGCACACATAGCGCAAAGTCGCATGCAACCACATATACGCTCGCGCTGCTCCCCCCTTACCTAGCACAAGGAATTGAATCTTGAATATCTCCGGTGTTTATTATCCGATTGAGCCACAATTCATAGCACGGATAAAGATTATCATAAGAATTTCGTATGCCAAAACACGTGGCAGTTTTTCGCGGTTTTTGGGGGAGGGGGGGAGGTATCAAAAATCTAAAACAAACTTGATCTGCTTGCGCTATAGGGGCATCTACATAACTGCCAAATATGATGTCTCTAGCTCTTACAGTTTCCGAGATCTAGGTGTTCATACGGACGGACAGACGGACAGACAGACGGACAGACAGACGGACATGGCTAGATCGACTCAGCTCGTCGTCCTGATCAAGAATATATATACTTTATGGGGTCTGCCACGCCTCCTTCTGCCTGTTACATACATTTCGGACTTGCACAATCTTAATAGACCCTTTTGTACTTTTTTAAAGTACAGGGTCTAAAAAATTAAGTCTCTAGCTCTTATAGTTTCCGAGATCTCGGTGTTCATACAGACGGACAGACGGACAGACGGACAGACGGACATGGCTATATCGACTCAGCTCGTCGTCCTGATCAAGAATATATATACTTTATGGGGTCTGCCACGCCTCCTTCTGCCTGTTACACACAAATGTCATTTGCACAAACCTAATAGACCCTTTGTACTTTTTTAAAGTACAGGGTCTAAATATAGTAGGGTTTTAAGCAAATTAAATAATTGCGAATTGCCATTGGATTAATGAAATAACGCCTTTATAATTGTATTGTTGTACCAATTCCGGCAGAAATACTAATTAAAGGGAAGACAAAGTCACTATGCACAAAAATTAACTTTTGCCTTAGATTTGCAATTAAGTTCTTCCGGACTATCGAAATTGCTCTATGCTAAAGGATCTGCTACAATCGGCGGCGTTCCGAGTTGTTAATATTATTAATAGTAATTCTTTGAGCGCAGGATGTAAAAATGATACAGTGTTGAAAAGCAGCATTTGGTATTTAAGAGAGCGACATGGGGACAAGGACTGTAGCAAAGAGAAGCACGAAGATGAATGGAGGGATGCTTTCACAAGCTTCGCACACTTCGTTGCATATATACATACATGCATATACGTGTGATTGTCTGTTAGTGTTGGTGTGTAAAGTAACAATGGCGACCCAGAAAAAGCTTTGGTGCAAGAACTTTACCAGAAGCATCAACAAGAATGGTAACACTGATGATGGCAATTGGAGATGTATACATATATGTTATATACGTAAGTATGTGCGTGTGTGTTGGGTCAAGGAATGTAAGGTAAAGTCGAAGTATATACATCGGTAGTAACACATACATACCGATACATATTGCACACACATGTACATATGTATGTATGTACAAAAGACTTGTTTCAATTCGCAGGTCTGTAGGTGTGTGAGGCTCGAGGCTCATACACACAGATACACAGCTGTAGCTGTGTATATTAATTACATATATTGTTTTATGTATATATATGTACATATTTATATATTCATACATACATATATGCACATAACATTTGTATAACGTGGTAGGACGTGTAATGTATTCCTATGTATATGTATATAAGAATACATTCTTATGTACACACATTTGTATAAACAGAAGTACTATTATGCATTTACTTACGGTACTTGCTCTGTCCTCGTTTGATTTAGTTTCAATATTTTGTGCTATTTATTGTGATTTGTAATTTAAGGAAATCCTTTCATGTTATTTCTCCTACTTACACCATGAACGAGAAACGCGCACATCTGTTCGTAGCATTAACTGAAGATAAACTGATTTACGCATGATAAGCCAAAGCAGTTCTTGTACCAGCGGCAGCAGCAGCAGCAGCAGCAGCAGCAACAGCGACAGAGACCACGGCAGCAACACAACAACAACAATTGCAATAACAACAAGCATAGGAGCCGTAACAGCTTTGACAGTCACCATGAAAAAGAACAGTGGAAGCAGCAGAAGGCAGCAGCAGCAGCCATCTAACTGTCCATCTCTCCCTGAATGTCCTTTTCGGGAGCACAAGCACCGCTGCAGTAGCCGCAATGGATTCCAAAGAGTAAGCGCCAACACTGCCAACTACCTCGCAGTACAAACGTTCCACACACACACACACACAGACACACGTGAACTCTGCCTGTACTAAGGAGACATCTTGTAGGCTCGTGCAGCCAAAATTTAAGAGAAACGAAAGCTCTCTTACAGCTTTCACTGCAAAGAAAGCTTTTGGCGCTCACTGCTTGTTGTTGCCAACTCAGTGTTTTCACAATCTTTTTTTATAAAAAGCTCGGAAAGCTACAGTAGGAGGCCCTGTACTTTTCCTTGCAGCAGCTAATGCTAACTGTAACAACCCGCACGCTCAGTACTTTATTATTATACAATATTATACTGTTCACACTTATAGCTCGGCTAGAACTAACTTTATATTCTATGAAATATTCTACGACGTTTGTGTCATAGGTTCCTACATTCCTCCTCTTTTATCGCAATCAGAGATTACGATTCATCTTATATAATTTTCTTTAAATGTGAAACGTCTCTTTCGCCCCTTGTTTTCGTCGGCGGTATCCTTTCCTTTTTGTTCCGCATAACATCGTTATCCTTTCCTTGTGGTGAATTGTACTAGTCCAGCTCCCAATGCTACCAGACTGGCATCTGCAACTAAGCTTGTTCTGGCTTTGCAATCAAAGAATGAGAGATTTGTCAAATGTACCAATTTCAGTTCTTCAAACGCCCGGTCTTGCTTAGATACCCATCAATCTTTTGTGTCCTTTTGGGTTAATAAAAGTTGTTTTCTCTCTACTTGGTTGGTGATAAGCGTCCTTAAGCTCCAATCTTGAAAAACAGTTCGCGCCTTAAAACTTCCAAATGTTGGTAGAGGATCTATGGTCTATGTTCATGTACTGACTCTATTATATCCCGTTGCAATAATTTGTCTAGTCTTTCCGGCTGTAACTTTTCTTCTAGGGCGATTGGTATGCGTCTAATAGGTTGTTCTAGTCTTAATTTCAATACTTTTAGTTTCGTTGATGTATCTCGGCCAAGTAGTGATTGTTTACCACCCTTGACAACAAAGAACTTTCCAACTTGTGCCCGCCTTCCTTCAATCTTTATTGGTGCCTCAAATATCCTCTGAACTTCCAAAGGAGTGTCAGAAGCGTATGCCTTGAATTGATTATAAACGATTGAACATCCATTAAACGTAGTTGCCTCTCATTTTAAGATGATTCCAATCGGATACATTGGTCATATTAAAACAACTAACTGAATCTATTATTGTTTTGGTCATCTTCAAATTTATCACCTACCATAAGTATGTCAAACCTCCGCTTCTTCTCCTTTCCCGATCGATAATCTTCATTCAAACGTTTACGTGGACATTTCAGTGCAAAATATCCCTTGCGATTACAGAGATGACAAATCAGGAGTTTTGCTATTGTGGTATCGACCATAACATCGAGCACATTCATTATCATATACCTTCCGTCGCACGTTCCGTCGCCTGTCCTGATAGACATATAGTTTCTGAATTCGACCCGTTGTCCATAATTTCAGTCTGGTCCTTCATGTGTTCCTGGGTTTCACAAATATTTAACACTTCTCGCAGTGAAAATTCCTTCTCCAGCAATTTTCCTTTTAGAAAATCTTTAAAGCCCAAGAATCTATTTTTGTTTTCCTTTGATTGCATTTTCTTGAATTTCTAAAGCATTTAAACCAAATTTACATTTTGTTACTGGACTTTTTTGTTACTGGTCCAATAATTGCAAAACATAATTTTTAAATGGCTCTCCATGGATAAGAATAATATTCCTGAACACATGTCTTTCGAATGTCGAATTTCGCTTTGGAGAGAAATAATTAATTAACTTTTCAACCAACACCGAATAAACATCATTATCTAGTTTCTTGTCATATTCTATTATTGCACCAGGTAAGCTATATGCAACCGATTGCAGTTGCATTCCAGCTAAATGTAATAATTTACTTTTCTTCTTTCTCTTATCGGTAGTATCTTCAGAGTCTAGATAAATATTATAGGCTCTCAACCATTTTTGACACTCATCGTGAATTACAGAGTTCTCCATGTCGGCACAATTAAAATGTGTTATAGACTCTGCATTGATTACCTGAAACAAACATATTCCTTGTTTTTATAACAGTCGATTTTACAAAAAAAAAAAAAAGTAGGGAAAGCTACAGTCGGACGCAACCGACAGTCGATAATAGCAGCAGCAAATATGTATGTACATACTCACATACACATACACATGCACTTATACATACACACATACGCACAAACACTTTTTTTCTGGGCGTTGACATACAAAACGAGAGTATGTTCAAGTGGTCCAGCGATACCAAGCACGGGCTTGTTACGCGCGAACCCAAGCCATACGTGGCCCACCAACCCGCCCAACCGACCGAGAGGCGCGCCGCATAACGAGCGGGAGACGGTAGGTCGCGAAAACAAACTACAGACATGCAGAGGTTACAGGCTAGAAAGGTGTTGAAGAAGTGCCACTTTCATTAGCGGAATGGAGCTAGCACTAGAGATTATAGAAAAATGTGTGTTATAAAGGCTACAGAGAATTCTAAAAGGGTTATGAAGAGAGTAATTAGTAAGGCAACGAGGAAGGGATAACGGTAGGAAATTTCTAGTATTCCTAACCGGAATCGAAAAACTAATGCAACTGGTTAGTTCAGGAGAGTCAACTTCGCCCCTGATTAGTTTGTGTAGGAATACTATACTAAGCATAGTCCTACGGTTAGAAAGTGATGGTAGGTTAATAAGGAGAAATCTACTACGATATGGGGGGAGGCGAGAGTTGGTGTCCCAATTAAGACTACGTAAAGCAAAGAGAAGAAATTATTTTTGTACTGACTCGATCCTATCCTGGTGAATCTTGTATTGGGGGTACCATATACAAGACCCATACTCCAAAATAGGGCGTACCAGTGCAATATATAAGGTTTTAGTAATGTAGGGATCGTTGAACTCCTTTGCCCAACGCTTTATGAATCCAAGGACCCCCATAGCTTTGCCACAGCAGAACAAATATGTTTATTAAATTTAAGTTTTGGTATACATATAAATACAAATATACGTTCAAATACAAACAATAACCAATACTCATACAGAAATTCATACTCACATGTTTGAAATATGATTCATTGAAATAACACTAACAAAACGTACAGCAATTGAAAATAGATCGTCCTGAAGTTTTTCGAGTCGTTAAAATGATTGAAAAAAGAATATTCATGAAATAGTAGGAATAAGAAAATGTAAAGCAATCCAAAATCGATCATCCAAGGGATAGAAATGTGACTGTTAGCGGTGTGATTTGTGCAAGTAACGCACAATTCGCATATGATTAAAAAACGATCGAAATTCCATTGAATTATAACTCGAATATGAGTCGCTTATTTTCAAAAAAAGGAGTTAAATAAGACTCTTCTGGAAGTGTCGCGGCTAGCATACCATTTTCTCCCGCCGAGGGTATCATTTCTGATCAGAAAACGAGCGCATTTATGCTCATTTTAATCAGAAAGGAGACTCAAAAAAGAGTCTTTTTTAATCAGAAATTTCATAAAATGCTTGCTGGGTATGTTTGAATTTAACTGGGAAGGTCCACAAGCACGTTGTAGCCTAGAGTGTAGAGCGTTGGATTCAGAATAGGATGGATGTCGTAGTTCGAGCCTCGGCAGAGATTCTTTTATTTAATTTATGCAATAAATTCTTTTTATTAGTTTTTTTTTTGTAATAGATCCGTAAATAATTTCTTTTACTTAATTCGTTTTAATTTGGATAAAATAGAGTAATATAATTGTAGCAACACGAGCGACTTTCAATAAAGAGTAAAACTACTAAGCAGTTCAATTTGAATGTCCCAATTGGAATATTAAGAATGTGTACACATGCTTTCTTTAGCCATATAGTTGTCGCACTCTATTTGGGCACGCGCCATATTGTCGCCCCGTTCTATTTCACGGTGTGTTTACATTTTATGCACTGCTCGTCCTCCTAACATTCGCTTGTTTGTTTTGTGCGATTATTTGTTTGGTTGTTTACGATTTTTCATTGTGTTACTTTCAAATTGTATTATTAACAATTATACAATCACGAATGTTAAATAAAGATCCAGCCCAATCGGACAATAATAATAAATAAAGTTATGATAGAAAATAGTCATTTATAATTTAATTGAAACATTCAATTGTCTCTTTGTAAGTATGTGTGTTGTTTGCCAGTGAGCAGTAAATATGTTCGACTTTAACTGGTTGACAGCCCAAGCACGCTATAGCCCTTGGGTGAGGAGCGTTGTTTCAAGATCGAGTGGGCCGTGGTTCGAATATCAGCGAAGAGGGCGCTAATTTTGTTTTCTTTTTAATTCCTTTTATTTATGGTATTAAATTCTTCTTTTTTTTTAATTCCTAAGTAATTTCTTTAATATAATTCGTTTTAATTTGAATAAAATAAAGCTATATAATTGTAGCAACACGAACGAATTATAATAAACAGTGAAACTGTTAAGCAGTTCACGCGCCATATTGTTTTCCCTTTCTATCTTGCGTTTTGTTTACATTTTACGTTCTACTCGATCTACAGTTTCTTCGTTATGTAAATTTTTGGGGAACTTATTAGTTGTTTTAAGCAACTCAAGTCGACTCTTAGGTTCCCAAATGTATTTTGGTGTGTGACCCCATTACAATTGTAGTGGCCTCCAAACTTTAATCAACATATGAGTATGATAATTAAAGACAAAGTACAGGGTCTCCTACTGTCGGTTGCGCCCGACTGTAGCTTTCCCTACTTTTTTTTTAATCCTTTTTCCAAATTAAACGATTTTTTTTATCCTCGTCGCCAATGTAACAACCCGCACGCTCAGTACTTTATCATTATACACTGCGTTTCACTTGAATAGCACACTTTTATATGCAATTTCAAATCTTGAAATCTTTTAACCAAAAAGAAAACTCACTGATGTTTAAGTTTCTATTTATAGTGTAATCAATTTTAAATATAAGAAAAGTAACAAAACTTAAATTAAATTAACAATTAATAAATGTTAACAAAAAAACTTAAAAACTTAAAAAATTCCACAACAATTTTGTTTCACATGAATAGCACATTTTTTTTTTAAAGTATATTTAACGAACTTAAATATTAGGAAATGTGTTTTTATTCAATAGTGAGTATTAATATATATAGCTTTGTTAATTTAATAATGGGTTGAGCCCCCTTATTCAATATAACCTCGTAGATCCTGTTGGGCATCGAATCATATAGACTTTTAATGTAGTCTAGGGATATTGTAGCCCAGGCCCTCTGAATGGCGTCAATTAGTTCTTCTTTTGTTGAAAATTGTGTGCCAGACTCATAAACCTTTCTGGCCAGCCATCCCCAAACATTTTCAATTATATTCAGATCCGGCGAGTATGGTGGCCAGTTCAGAGTTTCAACATTTTTATCTTTTAAAAAAGATTTTACAACACGTGCAGTATGTATTGGGGCATTGTCGTGCTGGAATGTCGAAATAACTCGCCAAACAGTAGTTTTGCTCGCGTCAACACCTGCTTTTGCCCTTATCTTGCTCACAGAGTCATGCGAATTTGAGGCTTCCCGCAGAATCGCACGCTTATCTGTGTCGGTAAGAACACTACTTTTGCGACCTTTCATATTTTTTCCATAGTTTTCTTTGTTCTTGATAAAATTGTGTACGACTTTTCTGCTTCTTCCAATTTTTTTCGCTATATTGGCTACAGAAAGGTCACAATCAATATAGCTTTGTATTTGGATCTGTTCTTTGTGACTTAGTGACGTTCCACGACCCATAATTGCACAAAATGATTAAACTATGTTTAAAATTCACAAGTTAATCAAAAAACGTTTATGATTAAATCTCCTTGGCTGCTGAAATGACACTAAATCTAAAATGTGCTATTCAAGTGAAACAAAAAAGATGCCAGTTATTAGAGCAAGTTGAAAAGAAAATTACGGTAAAATTAAACGGTACATTTCCAGACTTCCAATTTTACTTGGAAGAGAGTAGATAAGGAAACGAAAAAAAAACAGCAACAATCATTGCATTAGATCAAGCAATTGCTGAGAGATGAACAAGTAAATATGAAAAATTTTGTGTGCTATTCAAGTGAAACGGAGTGTACAATATTATACTGTTCACACTTGTAGCTCGGCTAGAACTAACTTTATATTCCCCTTGCCTAGAACGGAAACTTTAATCTCGAATATCCAGTGTTTTTTATCCGATTGAGGCACAATTTTTAGTACTAATGAACGTTACCATAAGATCTTTATATGCTGAAGCGGAATCTTGTATCTTTAATAATTAATTGTGGGGGTTTTTCGTGGTTTGCAAGAGAGGGGGGTGGTATCTAAAATCTAAAACAAACTTTTTCTGCTTGCACTGTAGGGGCATTTAACTGGCAAATATGATGTCTCTAGCTCTTACAGATTTCGATGTGAAGACTTAATTAGACACATTAATTAATCCTTCACAAATAGTTTAGTTATATTTATTAAATAATAAAGGAGTACAACAACAAGAGGGTAGAGCTACAGCAGAGGCTTTGTGTCGGTAGACATAAGCAGACGTAGCAGTACAAGGTACCGTAGCCAGAGATTCGAGAAAGTTCGAACAGGACAGAGTCCAACTATCAGGTACAAGCAGAAAGAAAGAAACCGTAGGCAGAGTTTCGAGAGCAGCAGAGCACATACAGGACACCGTTATCTGTGGAGAGAAAGGCAGCAGAAAACCAGCAAAGGCGAGACGTGTGATTGGCTTAGCAAGCAACAGGACTGGACCGGGACTAGGAAATGCTGCAGCGAGACGCATGGAGATGCGATGGAGCAGCGAGGGGCAGTATTTACGAGACAGTATTCCGAGGCAGTTTATGAGAAAGTATCACGAGAAAGTATTCCGAGGACGGTATTACGTGAGAGTAGAACGTGAACATATAAACGAAAACGGCGAAACGAATAAAGAACTTTATATCGGGCAAACTAATGTTAATCAGTACGGTTAACCAAAACATAAATTGTGATCGAATTGTGCAACAGATTATTGACTAGGTTTTGAAAGTGGTTCAAACCAGCAATTAAGGGGCAGCAAATCGAAAGATTCAGTAGTTTTGTGTTAACGTAATTAACAAAGGTTTCTAAGGGCAACCCTTGGCAACCAAGCGATATCATAAGACAATCTTGAGGCAAGATTTGCGTAAGCATATCTTTAACAAAGTGAGAGCAGGTTGCGTTAGCAATCTGTGAGAGAAGAAACAGTAAAGTGAGTTCGCAATAGCCATAGTGAGAAAACCAGAACACAACGTGTAATAAAAAGAACCATTGTAAAACCCGAACTATACATAAAGCGGTATAAAAATATATGTATTAAATCTAAAACAAAGAGACTTCTTATTTAAATCAGTACGCAAGTGCTACAATTATAAATTTGTTGCCCGAACCGAATAAATCGCTGAAGCTTAGCTTAGGTATAACCCGGCCAAATAAAAGGTTCGTTACAACGAGATCTAGGTTTTCATACGGACGGACAGACAGACGGACGGATATACGGACGGACATGGCTATATCGATCAGCTCGTCGTCCTGATCAAGAATATATATACTTTGTGGGGTCTGCCAAGTCTCCTTCTGCCTGCTACATAAAGTGAATAAAGCTTAAGACCCATTGAATGTTTGGTACAACTTTCAGTCCAATCGGATAATAAACAGCGGAGATATTGAAAAAAAAATTTTCTGTACGTATTTTCGGTACGCATGTACATAAGTGTAAGTATCGGTTATTGTTTGTATTTGCGCGTATATTTCTACGTATAAGTGTATGTATATGCTGCTGCTATCGACACCCAAGGCAAAGCGAAGTACAGGGTCTCCTACTGTCGGTTGCGTCCGATTGTAGCTTTCCAGGTTTTTTAAATTATGTATATTACAATTGTTGCATGCCAAGCCCCCTCCGCCCACAAATCAAAAAAGGACAATTCAATACCTTGAATACTTTAATACTTACAAAGTTTCTTGATCACATGGCGAGCTGAGTCGATATAGCCATGTCCGCCTGTCTTTTCGTATGAACACCGAGATCTCGGAAACTATAAGAGCAAGAGACTCAATCTTTTTGTTAGGTTCGTATATTACATACGTAGGCCAAATTTATATTTTTGATTTGATGTTTCATCCCCCTCCCACTCAAATTCGCAAAAATATTCTCAGCGTGTACTGTTTTAGAGTCACTGTGTTCATTTGCATTAATAAAGCATTAGATGAATTGAATGCATGGTGCGATATGAAGCCCGATCGGATAATAAACACCGGAGATATGGGATAATACATTTTGTATACTAGGCATTGAGTAGGTGTAAGGGAAAGCCTTATGTATGCTGGGATGTCGACGGACGCTAGGTATTCTATTATTTTAGCCCAACTGCCACAATTAAAATTATTCCTGGCTACCATTTTAATTGCTTGCTCAGTCGAACGAGACCTACGGAATCCAAATTGGTAAGGGGCGAGTCCTCCAATATGTATGCGTCTTCCAAGCGTATGCAAATTACTCGCTTAAAAACTTTACCCGCTGAGTCGAGCAGGCAAATTGGGGGGTACAAAGGTAGCTCTTCTGGCGACTTGGAACCCTTGGGAACTAGGACGAGGTGTTGCGATCTCCAGCGATCAGAAAACTTTCCCTCCCATATGCACGTGCTGAAAACTTTGGATAAGAGTTCCGGTTGGCACTTTAGGAATACCATCAGGGCCTGGTACTTTTCCTAGTTTTAGTCGACTGCCCACACCTAGAACTTCTTCACGCGAGACGTCTAAGGATGACATTAGTATATTGGCCATGGTGTGTAGGGGATGGTATACTTGGGTAGAGATAAAATTGTTTTTGCACTGACTCGATCCTATCCTGGTAAATCTTGTATTCGGGGTACCAAATACAACCCCCATACTCCAAAATAGGGCGTACCAGTGCAATATACAGTAGAATCCGGTTATATCGACTCTGCTTAAAGCGTCCCTCCGTTTATTGTGACGAAAACTCGATGGCTTGGTTGGTCCCCATACAAACTTATATGAAAGGGACTCCGCTTAGTACGTTTCCGCTTTTAGCGACAAACCGCTTATACAGACGAGATTTTTCACAATTCAACCGGATATTGCGACCTGCCGAAAAAAAAACGACGCTGTTAGAAATGTATGTATCTATCAGTGATCGGCACCCTTGCTTGTGTGTGTAGCAGCGACTCTACTCTCTCTTAGTTTTAGTTGTCGCCTTAGCAACGCTGCTGAGAGAAAGAGAGACGTCACACAAATGTTTACAGCGTGCGTGTGCAGACCTCATAGCCTATTCCATGAGATGTCCCGTTATATTTCTAGTTTTTTCTGTTTTTTTTTCAAGTAAAACTGAATGCGTAAATTCACCAAATGTGAGTTAATGCGCAAAATGCGCCATAGTGAGCTTCTGAATAATGCATATGTATACGACTAAAATCCTATGTTATTGAATTGAATTTATTAAATTTTTTGTTTAAATTAATTTGTTTTATTTTAAAACCTATTACAAACATGGCAACCCTAAAATAAACAAAAAAAAAATTTTTTTTGCTCCTTTTGGTTAATGCGTCTTCCGGGTATAACGACGTAAAATCGTCGGTCCCTTGAAAGTCGCTATAACCGGATTCTACTGTATAACCACTAAGCATTCAATACATAGAGCTGTCAAATAGCCTAAAAAGCGGTCCCATGAATTTTGCGACGATCAGGTCCAGCCAACATGCAGCATGTGCGATCGAACATGCGACTGAGCAGCCAGCCATGAGAAACTGGTTTCGGTCGAGTTGGACCAACGTCAGTCGAGTTGTTGTCAGTCTTGCACAGACGCTCGAACGGAAAGCACGGTCGTGTCGAGCATGCTGATTTTTTCCGTTCAATGTGTTTGTGTGTATATGTGTGCCTTATATGCGCATGTATGCTGCTGTGATGCCGACTTTCATGCTTCCCTATTTTGCCATTTCAGAGTCTCAGCGCAGAAATTTGTATACGCTTTGCCTGCGGCTGACCCTTTATATGTATGTTGTTGTTGTCGGCTGAGCAAAACCGGTTTTGCCCAAATTTTTTTCGCCTTTTCTAGCGGCCTGTGCCTGCCTGCGGTCGTTTGTTGTTGTTCTGGGTGTTTTGCTCGCGGCCTGTGCCTGCCTGCGGTCGATTGTTGTTGTTCTGGGTGTTTTTCAGCTTGTGTGCGATTGCACCTGCTCGATCGCTACAGCTTTGATTTATTATGAGTATTTGTTCATTTTTATTAATATTAACAATTAGTATAGACATATTATATTCAAAATTCAGCAAATTTTATTGCGAATTTAATTACATTACTCTTCCTAACTTTACAATTTTTTATATTTTTTACAGTAATGTATATGTATGTAACTATGTATATACATATACATATGTATATGTATGTAACTAAATTAAAAATGTACGCACATACATAATTATTAAAGTTTAAGCATAATACCATTTACAATAGAATTTAACAACTAATTAAAATTGATTTAAATTACATTAAAACATTACTGTAAAAAATATAAAAAATTGTAAAGTTAGGAAGAGTAATGTAATTAAATTCGCAATAAAATTTGCTGAATTTTGAATATAATATGTCTATACTAATTGTTAATATTAATAAAAATGAACAAATACTCATAATAAATCAAAGCTATAGCGATCGAGCAGGTGCAATCGCACACAAGCTGAAAAACACCCAGAACAACAACAATCGACCGCAGGCAGGCACAGGCCGCGAGCAAAACACCCAGAACAACAACAAACGACCGCAGGCAGGCACAGGCCGCGAGCAAAGGCGAGAAACTGGGCAAAACCGGTTTTGCTCAGCCGACAACAACAACATACATATAAAGGGTCAGCCGCAGGCAAAGCGTATACAAATTTCTGCGCTGAGACTCTGAAATGGCAAAGTAGGAAAGCATGAAAGTCGGCATCACAGCAGCATACATGCGCATATGAGGCACACATATACACACAAACACATTGAACGGAAAAAATCCGCATGCTCGACACAGACCGTGCTTTCCGTTCGAGCGTCTGTGCAAGACTGACAACAACTCGACTGACGTTGGTCCAACTCGACCGAAACCTGTTTCTCATGCGCTGGCTGCTCAGTCGCATGTTCGATCGCGCGTGTTGCATGTTGGCTGGACCTGATCGTCGCAAAATTCATGGTACCGCTTTTTAGGCTATTTGACAGCTCTATGTATTGAATGCTTAGTGGTATAACGTTTTAGTGATATAGGGATCGTTGAACTCCTTTGCCCAACGCTTTATGAATCCAAGGACCCCCATAGCTTTGCAACAGCAGAGCAAATATGTTTATTTAATTTAAGTTTTGGGTCGAAATGAACGCCTAGATCATTTACCAATTCTATTCGCTCAAGAAGGTAATCATTAAGTGCATTCTCCAACTCTATCCTGCTGTTTATTGCCTGGACTGGTCGTCGGCGTTTTCCCCCCGGTCCAGAGTCGGCGGGGAAGGTAGGCAGTTTCCCGAATCCGGCCGGCAGCACTCTACCGTCTTGATGCCACGCCGGCCACATTGCCAGCAAAACATCAGCTGCCAATTGCGGCAATCTCGTTGTATGTGCCCGTGGCGCCCACAACGCCGGCAAGCATTTCGTACGTCGATGTGTGTGTCCCCTCCTGCTAGCGTTGCCACCTCGTGGCCCTCGGCAAGGACGCTAATCGGCTGACCCCGGAATGGGTTATGATGCCTTGGTGGTGATACGTCGATTGCCTAAGCTATCCTCGACGTAGGCGGGGGTGCTTGCTGCAATCTTCGGTTTTGCTGCTGCCGGTCCCGCACAATCTCGAAATTACTGGCTAGCTGCGTCAGATGGCTGAGCGTGGTCACCTCGTGTCGTCTGATGTAGAACTGATACTCAGGCAGCAAGTTTTCGTACAGCCGGTCAATCTCCTGCGTCATGGTGTACGTGGCTCGCCGCATTAGCAACCTCAGCTGCAACATATAGCTCTTGAACAGCTCTCCCTCACGTTGAGTATAACCTCGGATCTGGTCCTCCAACCGTTCAAAATAGCGTGGTGGTAAAAGAAACTCGAGCAGCTCACGGCGGAATTATGCCCACGTCACGCTGAAGGGGTAGATTTCGGCTTCCCCTTTTAGCAACTCGGAAATCACGTGCGGCAAGCGTCCCAGCTCAATCTGGTGGGTGGCTGCTCGTTCCTCGACTCGTTCGATGAAACTAAGTGGGTCGGTGGTTCCGTCGAAAGTGATACCCCACCGAAGGATCTTCTCGGCCAGCACGCTGTGCGAAACTTCGCTCCGTTGCGTGGAACTCGGTCTGGACCTGGGCGGCGACCTCGCGAGCAACCTAGACGGATCCGGGATTGGCACGGGGCTATCCGTATTGGTGATCCTTATTACCGGAGTCGGGGTCGGGGCTCCACTGATGATTCCATTCCGTTCCAGGTCTATCGGCGAAGGGCTACGTGAACGTGGCTTTATGTCTTTATCACTAGCTTCGGAGCCGGGCGTGTCACGAAATTTCACTTCGAGCTCTATGAACCGGGTTAGCAAGGTATCCGGGTGATTGGCTTTGGTAATAAAAGCTGCTAACCGGCCACGCAACTGGGTGACGGTGCCTTCCGCATCCAACCCGAACTCGCTTGCCATAGACACGAGCTCCTCTTTCCGTCGATAGTAAACCCAGCTTACGTTCACCATCACGAACAGAGAGAGCACGTTTACCGCACGTGGCTTGTTTGGGTTACGGGGTGTCACGTGTTGTCGTTTAACTGTTGTTGTTCACTGTCTATTGTTCACTTGAGGTTCACTGTCGAGGGTCACGGTCGATGTGTAGTTCTTGGTGTAAAACCTAGGTTTAGCGGTCGATGTATAACTGTTGTCCTTGCTGTCGATGTATAACTATTGTCCTCGCGTATGTCTATTGCTTGGGGTTCGGTGTCTAATTGCCCTCGCGATCGATGTGTATTGCTTGGTGTACTGCGTGAGACTGTCCTCGCGGTCGATGTATACTGCTGGCTGCTCGATGTTTAGCTCTCGGCGTTCTGTGTTTAACTGCCGTCGATGTATACTGCAGGCGGTTTGGTGTATAACTGTCCTCGCGATCGATGTGTATTGCTTAGTATGCTGCGTGAGACTGTTCTCGTGGTCGATGTATACTGCTGGCTGCTAGATGTTCAACTCTCCTCGCGGTCGATGTAAACTGCTGGCGGCTCGATGCGGAGCTGTAGGCGTTCGATGTGTACTGCTTGGTGTACTTTGTGAAACTGTTCTCGATGCGTCAGTGCGCTGACTTTTATAGCTGGCGGTGGGCTCTGTCGGCGTCGAGCAAGGCGACCGACAGCGCTGCTCGCGATCGACGGCTGAGGGCGCGCGACGATGCTCTGGCACGTGCCAGCTGTGGAGCAACGGTTAATGAAAAAACATACAATACGGGCGAGGATAGGGAACCGAAAGGCTACTCTCTATAAAGAGAATGGTCTCGTTAAGAGAACACTCGCTCTTTACGCTAGGGCGCCTAGCTTGTGGTCAAGATGTGTGTGTCTTGCGTTCTGATGCTGGCAATTCGGGGGGTATAGGTATAGGACATACACACAAAGAAGAAAAAAAATAGCAAAAAAAAAAACGTTGTTTGACAACACGTGGGGAAAAAAAACTCAGAAGAAAGAATATAGCGTGTTACAAAAAAAAAATACATGGTCTTGCAAAACGTGGTCGTACAGTGTCAAAGATGTCTCTTAGAAAGGTTATCATGAAAGAGAGAAGCCGTGCGAAAACGATACTTGGTCAAATGGCAGAACTGTGTGGGTCTTTAGGCCACAGAAGATGTTATGCTCGTTCAAAACAATGCCAGTAGTCCCTGCTCGGGCGCCATCTGTAAGGACGTTTTCCTGGGCTGGGGTAAAATCTCAGTCCAGCCAGGGTCAAATTTACAGAAAATATTTATAAATTTTACTGGAAGTACTCTAAAACATGGGCGAGCAGTGGCAAACGATGTTGGAGTTTGCCACTGAGTTTTGCCATTGACCAGCAACGCTGGTGATCTTCGCCGTACTACGGTAAAATCGCCGCGTGAGCCTTTCAGTCTCAAAGCCGGAAGCGGCATCCGTGGCACCAGGGTGTAAACCCAGTCGGCGTCACAGGCGCAACCCCCGGCTGGCTCCTGATCACTTTCTCGCCAGCCGAGCGATGGATTGCTCATCACCGAAGGAATACCCAGAGGAGAGGGGCGGTGACGGTCTAGGGTAGAGCCCTGTTGACTCACCGACCGCACTCCTCACCAGGGGATCGACGACGGCCTAGGGTATAACCCTGTAAGCTCGCCGACCGCCCTGTCGTTCCCTCCCTACAGGAAATCGACGACAGCCCAGGGTGTAACCCAGCAGGCTCGCCGACCGCCCTGGGCGGGATCCCTCAGTGGCGACGCCCCACCTAAGTTCTGGGCGTCGCCAGAACTCTCTTTCCACTCTCTTTCAGCATGTTGGGTTTATTAGTAATTTTTCTGTACTATACTCAAAGCAGGGGGACCCCGCATGGTTCGATGGGGCACCCTACGCACTCGCACCAAATATGTTGTTCGTCCATTGTCGCCGTCGTCAGAAGTGTGGTGACCTGCACCAGGCCCACTTACCCGCACTCGTCGCTCGGCTCGGTACACTATATGCACGGCACTACGTTGGCGCCGGCTCGTTGCACTCACTGGTACTCAGGCGGCACTAAGTTGGCACGTGGGTTTGGTGCGTGGGTTTGGCAAAATGGCGGCGGCACTACGTTGGCGCCGGCACGCGACTCGTTAGCTTTCCTTCCTTTTCGTTCTCCTTCTCCACTGTCTTTCACTCCTTCACTGCTCTTCACTCCTTCACAGCTCACGTTGTTGTTTTTCTTTGCTGCTGCTGTTGATTTTCTTCCACTGTCTTGTCACTTTCACCTCTTCACTTCTCACTGTCTAGTTTATTTTTTTCTTTTCCGCTGTGATCGACCGCCCAGTTCAAGAGCCAAACTCCAAGTGACGCGTGATTTCGCTTCTCCCTCATTTTGCCTGCGCCTCGCGTTCCTCCTAATTTTGCCTGCGCCTCGCGTTTTGCCCTAAGCCGGCTGCGCCTCGCTCGCGCGCATGGTTGCTAACGATCACCTGTGCAGTGTTGTTAGGCGACAGTTAGCCCGGGCGGTTTGAACCCTCACAAGTTCAAAATTAGTACGCAGCTCATATATAAGTTTTGTTTTTACATATATAACAGTCCCCTGATTTGGAGAGCTCAAAATGTCGTTCTCCGTTTGCTGTTTTCCGAATGCCGGTAACCATTGTAGAGAACTCTTTAAGGGTCGGCTCCGTCTTTATGGATCCCAGTATCGCGGACTGGTTGCTTAAAGCGGGGAGGAACTCTCAGCTTTTTTGACCTAGCGGGTGGAGAGACCAACTCCCCTCTTTTGGTTCTAGGCCTTTTCTTGTCTGCAGGTGCACCTGAAGCATTCATCGATAAGAAAACCTGAGCCATCGTCACTGGAGTCGAGTGGTACGGGTCTGGTTCCTGCGATGTGTCCTCGTCTGCTGATATGTACAGGGCGATTATGCTATCCACTAGGCGTTTCATTGGCTGATAGATCGTGCGCATTCCCTCCATGCTGCTCAGTTCCCTTATTTGTTTTCCTAACTTCTCCAGATTAGTTTTACAACTCACCTTAGTCGACGGTTGCTTGCCCTTCACTTCCTTAAGAGGTTCTTTGCAAGCCGGCGGAGGTGCCTTATTGGCTGTCTCTTGCCGCAATGTACGCTTCGAAGTTTTTGGTGCTCTTGGCGAAGGCTTTGGAGATAGGTTCGGAACTGTATGCAGTCTCCTCCATTCCTGGTACCTTTTTGTTGCTGCTTGTCATTGTATCTGCTTGGCCAAGTGTGCCACCACCGAGCAATTGCGGTCTGGGAATATAGACGACAGGGGGCCTTCATGCTCACTCCTATCATCCGCCGGTATTGGGGATCCGATAAATTTGGTTCCTGCTGGATCGTCCATGTTGATTAATTGATCTGGGAATCACCTATAGCGTTTATTTGAGTCTGCACGCAAGACTTCGCCTACTCGCATTTGCTAGCTGTGAACGGTTGTTCAGTAGCTATTCGGGGGATAACTGGCCTATTGGTCCGGCGGTTTCTGTGTGTATAAGTGTATGTATATGCTGCTGTTGTTAATATATGTATAAGTGTATGTATATGTGTATGTGTCTATGGATATGCTGCTGCTATTATCGACGCCGAAGGCAAATCAAAGTACAGGGTCTCCTACTGCCTGTTGCGCCCGACTGTAGCTTTCCGGGCTTTTTAATTGTAGCTTTCAGTCAATTACAGTGTGTATACACTGTAAACTTTTTACCGTGCAAATAATGCCGAAAGTGTTTCACTGCATTTTAAACTGCAAGTGTCTCGAGTTGGTAAGAATGGTACCACTAATCGTTTATTATATAGACGTGTCAAACAGCCTAAAAAGCGGTCCCATGAATTTGCCGACGATTACGTTCAGCCAACATGCAACATATACCATCGAACATGCGACTGAGCAGCCAGCGCATGAGAAACTGGTTTCTGTTAAGTTGGACCAACGATCATTACAGTGCTGTTATATTTACTTAGGCCAAAACTGTTGTTTATCTATGTTGTTTTATTTATCTAGGTCACGACGGCTGATCATGCATATACAATCGTAGGGTTGCATTTTACTTATCTTCACTTTACATGCCTTATCTATGTATGTTCATGCTTGAATAACTTCGTTTTCCTCTACTGTTATTCTGTCTATAAGGTCTTTTTTGCACAGTTTTATTAGGAACTTGTAACCGTATTTCTAATTCACCTGTTGTCACTCTAGTTTTAGGTACACCGTCAATTTATTTATCTGGATAGCTTTTTAATAATTCTAACAGTCGATTTTATATCTAAGCTATTTACTTCATTATCTTTACTGCAATACTATATGTATATAACCTATATTAGGCCCTTTATCAATCAACTATTTTGGTTTCGTATAGTTCCAATTTTTCTGTTTCAATGTTAACTACAAACCCTGAGCTAATATACTTGGCCCTCGCTTAACACAAGAGTTGCGTTCCTAGAAAACCTCGTGTTAAGCGAAATATGGATTCAGTACAAAATAAGGGGTTACGTTCCAAAAATACAAAATCGGCAAAAAAAAAATTTTTTATTGCTTAAATTTGGTCTATTATTATTAAAGTTTTATACATTTTCAAAATTAATAGTTGGTTTTAAAGTAAAATAGTTAGTTGAAATATATTTGGTGGCATAAATAGTTTAAGCCGTTTCGTTTAAATATGTTTTCATTTTTGGTGGCTCTTTTAAAAAAAACCAGTCATTTTCGATTGTTTGGTGGCTTTTAAGGCTTTGTATATTTACAATCGTGTAAGAACGAGGTGTTAAAAGGGGTGTTAAAAATGTGTTAAAAGCTAAAGATGCAATTTGATTTTAGGTGATGGGAGGAATAACACATATTAACATGATTAGCAGTGGAATAAGTGGTTTGAAAAAACGTGGCAAATAGATCTGCTGAGGCCTGATCGGTATTTGCATTTGTATTTTCGTAGTATAAAGAAGAAGGCAAAGAAGGGGATTTACGCTTGGAATTCACAAAATTATAGAACTGCCGAGGATCTTGTGCAAATTGTAGCTTGCAGCGATGTAAGTAGTTATTGTAACACTGCGAATTAAATATTAAAAAATTTGTCTTAGCTACTGTATAACGCGAAAAATCAGATGGTCTGCGTGTTTCCTTGTACCTTTTAAAATACCTGGACCTCACATTTTTTAAACTCGCTAATTTACGTGTAAGCCAAGGAGGCCTATTGGACCTAACACGAGACATTACGGGAACGCAAGAATCAAAAAAAGAATTCAAAGTTTTATAAAAGAAAAGAACAGCAACGCTCATATCTGTACAGGAGTACAATTGTGACCAATCAGTCTCAAGAATTAGTAGGTTGAGCTTGTGATAATCAGTTTTACTGAAACAACGTGATTTATACGTTACATTACTTGTTAAAAGAAGATCAGGCAGCTCTATAGAAATATCTAAAGTAGGATGAAAAGAGTCTTCTGGTAAAACCAGAGGATCAATGCGGTTAGTATTGGTACGATCAGGATTAGATGAAAAAATTAAGTCTAACATGCGGCCATTACAATTTCGAACAGTATTTACTTGAACTAAGTAAAGCTCTAGAAGCCCTTCGATAAACTCATGTGACCGTGAGGGAGATAGAACACCACGATCACCAGTCCAATCAACTCCTGGCATGTTGAAATCGCCTAACACTACAATGTAGTCTTTATCAGATAGAAGATTAGAAATAGATTGAATAGCAGAAAGGTGATTAAGATAAACAGAAATATCAGAAAGGGGAGGTATATAGGAGGAAGTAAGAAAAATGGAACAAGTTAACCAAATCTATCATCATATTGTCTCTTTCGACAATCAGCCATTTTATGACCAAGCCTCACGCAATAATGACCTATAAAAGATAACTTTTGTTTCTTCTATCAGGTTCTACATTCTCATTTTCTGCATTTGATCTTGTTTTAATATCCGTCGTGTATAGCATTCTTTCAAGATTCTTGTTAAGCTGAGACACATGCGCCAAGACTAAGGAAACTGCAAACTATAAAAATCTAACATAAACTTGATCTGCTTGCACTAAAGGGGCATCTTACTGCCAAATATGATGTCTCTAGCTGTTACAGTTTACGAGATCTAGGTGTTCATACAGACGGACACACAGACTAACAAAGAAGATATTGGTCATCAGACACAAACTTCACTTCACTGCTTATGCAATACACGAACCTAACAAAAATAGAATTAAGTCTCCACCTCTTATAGTTTGCGAGATCTAGGTGTTCATACAGACGGACAGACAGCCAGACAGACAGGGCTATATCGACTCAGCTCGTCGTCCTGATCAAGAATATATATACTTTGTGGGGTCTGCCACGCCTTCTTCTGCCTGTTACACACAAATGTGATTTGCACAAACTTAATAGACCCTCTTGTACTTTTTTAAAGTACAGGGTCTGAGTCGATCTAGCCATGTCCGTCTGTCTGTCTGTCCGTCTGTCTGTATGAACACCTAGATCTCGGCAACTATAAGAGCTAGAGACGTAATTTTTTTTTTTGGTTCGTGTATTATATAGGCAGGCCAAGTTTATGTTTTTAATTTGATATCTCATCCCCCTCCCCCTCAAATTTACAAAAATGTTCTTAGTATATACAGTTTTAGAGTCACTGGATTCATTTTTTGCAGGATTTTTAGATGCTTTGCATGTTTGGTGCGAGTTGCAGCCCAATCGGATAATAAACACCGGAGATATTTAACAAACAATTTTCAGTACTAGGCAATTGACTATGGGAGGGGGGAAGCCACAGCGGCCACTAGGGCGTATGCGTTATTTTTGATTGTGAGTTTGAATTTCTGTATGAGTATTGGTTATTGTTTGTATTTTAAAATACTAATTAGTATATATTTGTATGTATAAGTGTATGTGTGTGTGTATACACACATATGTATATATGCATGTGTATGTGTATGTGTATGTGTATGTGAGTATGTACATATATGCTGCTGCTATTATCGACTCTCAGGGCAAATCACAGTACAGGGTCACCTACTGTCGGTTGCGTCCGACTGTAGCTTTCCGAGTTTTTTAATTTTCTATTTTTTAGACCCTGTACTTTAAAAAAGTACAAAAGGGTCTATTAAGTTTGTGCAACTGAGAAATGTATGTAACAGGCAGAAGGAGGCGAGGCAGACCCCATAAAGTATATATATTCATGATCAGAACGACGAGCTGAGTGGATCTAGCCATGTCCGTCTGTCTGTCTGTCCGTCCGTATGAACACGGAGATCTCAGAAACTAGTATATGAGCTAGAGACTCAATTCTTTTTTGTGTGTATGTATAAGTGCATATGTATGTGTATGTACATATATGCAGCAGCTGTTATCGACACCCAGGGCAAATCAAAGTACAGGGTCTCCTACTGTCGGTTGCATCCGACTGTAGCTTTGCGTCCGACTGTAGTTTTCCCTACTTTTTTTCCTTACTTTTATACCACTTTTGCCATGAGATCCGGATTACCACCAACTTGAATTCAAACAATTACAATTATTCTGCTTTTTCTTTCATAAAGCGACCATATTCTTCATTCGTTTACAAAAATTATGCCAACAACTAGCACACAGTCATCTACAAAATAAACTGGCCAGTCAATAAATGAGTTAATTTAGCCCACAGCTTATATTCAGACAAACTGGCCATCATAAATAGCTCGCAGTTTGCATAGTTTGTATGCCGCCCAAATAACAGATTACCGATCATTACCAAAATTTCAGCCTTGCTGCACCCACCTCTACAGAAAGTCGTGAAATATTGAACTGATCCGGGCGTTTACATGTCTTTCTTCTATTTCAAGATCACAGCCCTCACCGGATTGATCTGTGGCATCTCCATCACACCATTCATCATTTAGTTCTGTGGTTTCTTCATTACCACACTCATCATCTAACTTTGCGGTAATCCCCTTCTTAGGCATACGTCTCAAAACTTCGTTAGAATACGAGGGATGCCTTTTATATTTCCTAGTGTTGCAATCTGGCAACTGACAGCTCTATCGTAAAGTTTGAACTTTTTGATTATACGTACTCATTGGTTGGTTATACGTACTCAGAACTTTTTGCCTTACGAGCGCTATTTGTGTTGTTTACAGTAACTTAAATGATTCATCTCGCCCAAAAAATGGAATTAAATCGTGTACATTTTCGTGCGATAATTTTTTACAACTTTCGACGTGGATTAACTCAACAACAGTGCACCGATGATCTTAATTAAATTTTTGGCGATGAAGCTCCATCAAGGACCAGTGTTTATCGATGGTATGGAGAATTCAACCGAGGTCGTAGTTCACTCCAGGACGAATTTCGTGTGGGTCGTCCAAAATCAGTCGTTATTCCGGAAACCATTGATGCTGTGCGCCAACTGATATTGCAAGATCGTCATATGACCTATCGTGGGACCAGCATACATTAAATATTGCATTAACATTTGACCGTCAAAAAAATTTGTTCACGTTGGATCCCACACAATTTGTCAATCTCTCAAAAAAAGGCTCGTGTCCATTGGTCGAAAGAAATGCTCCAAAAATACGATCGCGGAGCATCGAAACACGTCTATGACATCATGACAGGTGATGAATCGTGGATTTACGCGTGAAACCAACCATCGAGCTCTCACAAATCGGCTCAAACACTGCATTTTTGAGCACTCAAAACATCGATTTAATGAGACATCCGCCGTATAGTCCTGACTTGGCACCGAATGACTTCTTTGTTTTTCCGTACGTAAAAAATAAAATGAGAGGTCAACGTTTTTCGACACCTGAAGAAGCGGTTGATGCGTTCAGAATGCATGTTTTGGGGATTCCTCAATCAGAGTGGCAAAAGTGCTTCGAAAATTGTATGCAAAAGTGTATAGATATTAATGGGGAATATTTTGAAAAACAATAAAGCAGTTTTCGATGATTAATATTTGTTTTTGTTCTCGAATCCCGAAATATAAAAGGCAACCCTCGTATTTATATGTCCTTTTATAATTTAATGCCTTAAGTTTATACCGATCTCCTTCTAATATTTCGGTCACTAAAAACGGATCTCTAAACTTAGGGTCTTGTTTTGTCTGATGACGCATTTCGTTCTTAAGCAAGACGTGGTCACCAACCATGTGTCTTACAATAGTAGCCTTATCTTTATCAAAGCTAGCCTTATCGTAATTGGCATTCTTTTCCATGTTTTGCTTAGCCATTTCTCTAACTTTGTCAACATCAACAGCATTCTCAATTTCGACAACAGGTACGAGACCAAATGGCCTTGCTTCTTTGCCAATAAGCATTTCTAAAGGGCTAACCCTAGTCACTCTATTGGGCGTACAATTAAGAGCCAGTTGAATTTTACATGAAGCATCCTGCCATGACCCCTGGCCCGTTACAACCGCCGTTAGCATGGATTTTAGAGTACTCATAACCCGTTCTTCTTGGCCATTGGCCCGACTAGCCCCCGTGGCGATCAATTGCAAATCTATCTTTTGAACAAAGCAGAAATCACGGAACGCTGTGCTACAAATACTACGTCCCTGATCTGCAATCAGACGGGAAGGGACACCGAACAATGATATTAGCGACCTTAATGCCTTAATACAACTCTCTGTTTCTAGAAACAAATTTCGTGAATGCGTCTATTGACACGATTATGTATTTCTTCTGATTATTCTTACCACTAAGCTTCCCTGTCATGTCGATGTGGACTGTATGCCACGGGATGTCAACCTTCGGTATGGGATGCAATTCGTAACCAATAGTACTCGTACATTTTCTCAAGGGTTTTCTCCCAACCAAGGTGCATATTAGACTCGTGCACATTATTTACGGCCGACCACCTAAAAGGCTTTGGGATAATAGGAAGACAACGAGTTTTCCCATTCCTATGAATTTTCATATACAGTGTTCCTGCCCCTAATTCATAAGATCATCAAATCCTCAGAAAGATCATCGTTACGCAAACTATAGACGACGATTCTTCGTCTCGTTGCTGCTCAGGTAACAACCAATTGTCAGTAATCTCTGTCAAATTTATATGTTTTTCCACTGTACCTTTTGACTTGATGCGATCTTTTGATATGGGATTTCGGGACAGAAAATCTACGTGAGCCATTCGTTCACCTGGCCTATACTGAATGTCAAACTCAAAATATTGCATGAACGACCACCACCAGAGTCAGTTCTGCCTTTGTGCGAGATGCTTTGAGCGAATTGCAGTCAGTAAACACGATGAAATGTCGACCATGCAAGTAATGGCGCAAATGCTTAATAGAATAATAAACTGCAAGTGTTTCCAGCTCGTATGAATAGTAACGCGATGGTCCGTTTACTGAAATATTCGATAACTCGTGGCTTGTGTTCGATTACACAATTGCGCCATAGCCATCAGCACTCGCGTCTGTATGCAGCTCAATAAGAAATTGTGGGTCGAAAATAGTGAGAACAGGTTCACTAGTCCCATAAAAATTACATACTTTTTGAAGTTAGAGCATAGGCGGGTTTTAGCAACTATGAAAACTTGGGTACAAACTGACGAAAATACGAGACCAGTCCAATAAATTAGCTCAGTTGAGTGACGGATTGCGGAGGCGGTAAATCTATAAGAGGTTGTATTTTCCTAGGATTCGGTCGAATTTCACCTGCTCTAACTTCGAAGCCCAAATATTCGACACAAGATTTCAGAAAGGAACATTTCTTTATGTTGAAAGAAAATCCTGCTTCGGCGAATGTGTGTAAAGTAATTTGCAGTCTATCAAAGGCTTCCTCCATTGTACGTGCGACTATCATTACATCGTCCATATAAACAATGGCATATGTATAAGTCAGATCACCTAAGGCACGATTAATAGCCCTTTGGAATACAGAAGGCGCATTCTTAAGCCCAAAAGGCATAGCTTAGTATTCGTACTGCTCTTCTGGGGTTACGAACGCTGTCCGTTCAAAAGAGTTTGTATGTATTGGGATCTGATGGAAGCCACTTGCCATATCAATACACGTGAAAAACCTAGCACCACTCAACCTAGTTATCTGGTCAGATATAATTGGCAACGGGTACTTTTCGGAAACAGTATTGGCATTAAGCTGCCGGTAATCAACACAGAGACGGTCTGTACCATTTTTCTTCCGGTTGAGTAACATCGGACTCGCGAAAGGAGAGGAACTGTGTCTTATTATGATTGCATCCAAGAGCTCTTGAATGGAATGTCTAACCTTTTCTCTTTCTTCCACACTCAATCGATATGGGCGTCTCTGAACCGTCTTATTTTGATCAATCAAGCGAATCTTTATCTGGTCCATGCAAATCGGTATCAACACCAGAAAGGTCAGGAGTGCATTCGGAGACTACAACAGGTAGTATAGACTTTTCGTTAAACATAGTAAGCGCGGTTAATGTAATTGTCAAGCCGATGCCCTGGCTCAAAATTTCGCGACCAATCAGAGCGTCGTATTTGATATGATTATCTAGAGCTACGTGAAATAAGAACGCTCACAAATTGAAATATTTGCCAATATCTGTAAAGTGCTACAAACGCAGTTACCACCTATACCCATTAAAGTCACTACGTTGTTAATTTTAGTCCCTGATAATCTCAGTGATGCAGTCTCTTTGATGAGTGAGCACTCGGCTCCAGAATCGAACTAAAATTGGAACGACTCACCAAACTGCAGCAACGTTACTAAGGTCTCAAGTACGATGCATATGTTGACATCTTTGATGGTATTGCTCTTGATCGGGGGCGCTCCTGACGATCTGGGCAGACCGTAGATATATGTCCAGCTTTTCCATATTTATAGCAGATCACGGATGATCGATCTTTTGCTCCTGTATATCCATATTGTTGATTACGCGGCTTCTGACGCTGAGTTGTCTCTTTGTTAAAGCGACATTCCGCCTTCTTGTGGCCGGGTTTGCCACAGTTTTGACCCGTGATGTGAGGCATAGCCCTGGCTCTTTTTCCTTGTGGTGCTGATAAGTTGTCACTCGAATGTTGGCTCTGTCTGGCGTCAAACGAAAAGGCTTTGAGTTTCTGATGCAGCTCGTTTCGGGTTTCGATATCCGTCGCAATCGATTGTCTATCCCAGCTGCATGTGCCAACGTAACGGATACTGCAATCTGCTCGACGCTGAGTGACTTCCAGCGAGCCATAAGTGAGGTGACCATTCTGATTCCATACAGCGACAAGCACTCTCCTTCATTTGGGTGTGAATTTAGTAAATTCATAATGGTTGCGGGCAAAGTCTCCGTTTCCGAAAAATGTTGCAAAAATAATTCTCGGAACTGCGCCCATGTAATGCCGGGAAAACATGTCTGCGAGAGCCAGTGAGATGCGATGCCTTCCAGTGATTTGCTGAGGGCCCTTACAAAATGTAGTCGACCGTTGAGCACCAGGACAGAGCGTCAGGGTTGAACTTTGGCAAAACAATGATTTTGGCATCTTTTGGGTTATTTTGAGAGCACTGAACTTGTTTTATTACGTCAGCGTAATTACGATTTTGCAACTCCAAAATTGCCAACAAAAAAAATTTGGATCATTGGCTGGAGGCGGAGGTAATCCCACTTCTGATGACGAGGATTCATTATCCGAGTCGTCAACCGGACTTTCGGCGAAACGTTTTCTAGCGCGTGGCATACTCATGGAATTTCGCAATAGGACTGATGCCAAAACTCGCGTCGTTTTCTAATTCCTCTTTACTTTTCAATATCTGCTTCGCTCATGCCCACGTCCAGACTACGTTGACAGAATTATGTATCTGCCTCTCTCGAAAGAATGGAGAAGCAATAAGAAAGAAAACACATGTGTACCAACAAATAATCGTTATAATTTGAATACATATTTAAAATAATTTGCGACATATACAAAATGCTAAAAATAATTGTAAAACATCGATAAATTAAGCAACATAATACCAAATATTTTAAAATAAAGTAAGCAGATTACAATATTAAAAAAAAATTAGATCACTTTAGAATATTTACACATTTACTGAGAATCACATTACGGTTAAGACGCCGCCAAATTAAGACGATAGAAGGAATTTCCAATGATGCGATGCAAATATATATGCGCCCTCCCGCATAATATGGCTTTTCCGCAACGCTCTTATTTTGCGTCGACGTATTTCTTCGGCATAGACGATTATAGGTGCTGGCATTTTTCTTTGATTTCCAAATATTATAAATATGGTTTGCAATTTTTTGCACTTCGACAATCAATTTAGATTGAACAGCTGTTGTCGAATTAACTTCGAATTCGTCTTCAAAGACAAAAACGAAGTTCGAACTGGATCGAAAATGAGAACAGCAATTTGAAAACGAACCCGTTTTGCTTCGTTTTCGTTTTCGGTTTCGAAGTGTAAATGGGAACAGGCCTGATTATATTAAATGTCGTTTGATTTTTCATCCCTCCCTAGAGCTGCAAAACATCGATGTGGGATACCTCGATGATTTAAGTTTCGATGTTTTCAAACATCGATGATTTCAACATAGATGTTAAAAAAACATCGACAAATTTTAAAATTGTCGATATCACCCAGAAATCGGTACAAAATATACTAAATTTATTGTTTTACTTACAAAATAAAGAGTTAATGTTTTGTTTATATTTATATAAATGTATTTTAAAGAAATATTCAGGCCTGTTCCCATTTACGAATTCGATCATTTGATTGAAACTGTACCTACCCGAACTTTAGCTTTCGCGATGCAGTGAATCGATGCATCGATGTTGAAAAAAAATACATAGATACATTATAGGGATTCCTGAAACAGATTTTGATTTGATTTTGATTTGCATTTAGATAATCAAATTCAGTTGACGGAATTTTTTGCGCACTGATTTGATTTTGATTTGCTTTTGATTTTCAGAACATCTGGCAGTCTTGCCATGACACTGTTCCTCTTTCTCTTCAAATTCTAAAACATATTTAAAACTTTAAATAATTCAGTAATTTATTATAAAATTGCAGAATGCTTACAAAGTATTCTATTTTCAAATAGCTGTAATAAACACCAAGTAAGTGTTGCTACTAGTTTCTACGTAGTAAACGGTCATACAAGGGTGAACGGTCTCACAGCAAGATAATCAAAATCAAAATCAGCTTCGGAGCTGATTATGCTAAAACTTTTAGTGTGACCGTCATTTCCATACTTTCTGTGCTCACACACAAAATTTTGTATGGAGCAGCTGCGAACAGCTGATTGTCATAATCAAAATCAAATCAAAATCAGTTTCAGGAATCCCTATATTGTAAATTAATAAAACATCGATGTTTTTTTTTACCTTCAATAGTGTTGGGTAAATACTGCTCACTTGGGTGAATCTGTTTACTCGTTCTTTTTGTTTCAAGGTAAGCCGACTTGCTCAGTTGTAAATTTTTTTTTTGTCGAAAATTTTTCTTGTTGACTTTTTTTTTACTATTTACTATTACTCCCTCCTTAATGCTCAAAACCGTATATGTATATCATTGTAATATTAAAATAATTATATATAATGCATACATTCTTCAAAACATCTTTAGTGTCATACCCTAAATGTTAGCTATATACTTCTTTTTAAACCCTGTACTTTAAAAAAGTACAAAAGGGTCTATTAAGTTTGTGCAACTGAGAAATGTATGTAGCAGGCAGAAGGGGGCGTGGCAGACCCCATAAAGTATATATATTCTTGATCAGGACGACGAGCTGAGTCGATCTAGCCATGTCCGTCTGTCCGTCTATATGAACACCTAGATCTCGGAAACTGTAAGAGCTAGAGACATCATATTTGGCAGTTAGGTGCCCCTATAGTGCAAGCAGATCAAGTTTGTTTTAGACTTTTGATACCTCCCCCCCCCCCCCCACCACCAAAAACCGCGAAAAACTGCCACACCCACAATTTTACACAATATACAAACTTGTGATTTGGCATACGATAATCTAATGATAATCTCTATCTGTGTTGCGAATTGTGGCTCAATCGGATAATAAACACCGGAGATATTCAAGATTCAATTTCCTGTACTATATAAGGGTGGAGCAGCGCGAGCGTATGTGTGGTTGCATGCGACTTTACAATATATGTGCATGTGTGCGTGTTCGTTAGCGTTTGTGTGTACGAAGGAAAGAACATGGTCTCCTACTGTCGGTTGAATCCGACTGTAGCTTTCCGAGTTTTTTTATTGACTTGGTCAGTTTGCACAGTTACCATACATGGCTGTATGGCCTATCCCTACTCGGAAATTAGATAACTATATTCAGTAAGTTAGTTCGTTGAATCAGTAACGGGAGTAGTTCAACTACTTGAACTTGTTCTGAACTACACAGCTTATTATGTACGCAGTCCTGCCATTTTAGCAATTTAGTTGCTAGATCTGGCAACTTTTATAATTATTTGCAACTTATTTTTTATAAATGCTATTAGCCACAAATATAGCAATTTTTTTTTTTGCCAATTTTAGCAACTTTATTAAAAAACTAGGAATTTTTAATTTGGCCGAAACATTTTTGCTTTATTTACTTATTTTTGCAATTGATTGCAAAAATTTCGATTAATAATAGTTCGCAAAGATATCGGAACTTGTATTTAACTCAGTGACACTGAGTCAGTGGTTCGATTATACGAACAACTTGAAATTATTAGTAAATTAGGTTACTCTGTTAATGGTGTTCCTTGTGATCGGATTAAAATGCCAAAAATGTACAAACAAAAGTTTCGGGACGCCTGGCTCCAAGATGAAGAGTTTATCAATTTATCAATTTTTTTTTAGCAATTTTCACAAAATATTTAGCAATTTTTACCCCCAAATCAAGCTAATTTTGCTCAGGAGATTCTGGCAGCACTATATGTACGTGGTCACACTGAGTTCGTAAGACCAAAATTGGGACTTTTTACTTGGTCTTAAGCCGATAAAAAATGTTGTCAGTTGGGGTTATGCAGTTTTATGCAGTGCAGACAAGTGATAAATAAAATTTTTGCTTTTGAGGGTATTTTTATAGATATGTTCTCAAATTGGAAGAGTAAATTATGTTATATATATTTATTATTTATTGAATATTACTTAATGTATAATATAATGAGAACCGTAACACGATCCTAACTCTTTAGTAATTGTTAAATAGATTTTAGTGGTTTTCTCTACATCTAATATCATATGGCAATATCGGTTTGTGATTATTATTTACAACGACTAAGTTGAAAAAACTGGAAAAGTTATGAGACCCTGTGCTTCTCTTTGCAGCAGCATATTCACATGACATATAAAAACCTAATAATGCAATTTGGCTAAAAAATTTATTCACAAAAACGTTTTGTTCATTGTTTGAATTTGCCAGCCTATCCCGTGTAATAGTGGTGGGGGGAAAAGAAAAAACATCGAACATTGGGCAAATATCAATGCTGTGCGATTGTTGAAAATATCGATTACCGACGTTACATCGGTGTTTGTTCCAGCACTACAGCACATTGCATGTGGAATGGAATGAAGCTGATGAAAAAAGTTGTTTTTGGAAATAAACATAAAAGCCACAAATAAAACTTGGTTATTTAGTTGCGAATATACGTTGAAAGTGCGCGTTTTGTTTTTTCTCATTGTACATAATTGCTAGGCCTACTAGAGACGAATGATCCAGGTAAAAATATGAAGTGGCAAGCGTGAGCGGACGTGAAGTAAAATTACATGATGACATTTATACTACAAGTGCAATTCGTTGACGTTGCTTTTTTCTAGCGCAACGCACATTTACTATTTTTTCGATATGTGTAGTCGAATGGCTATCACAGATAGCAGATTTTGTGCTCAAATGTATAAAATTTGCGTTACTTCTCCTAATTTGACGTTTTCTTTGTGTAAAAGTTTTTCGTTCGCTCGTTCGCTCGTCAATCCGTCCGTCCCTCCGTCCTCCGTCTCCTCTTTCGCTGCCTAGCACACCATCCGTCTCCGTCGTCCGTCTCTTGCATGCACGACTCGAACGGCGCAACGTCGGCAAATATGTGAAGAAAACATGAGTATAAAAGCTCTGCTTATGCGAATTGCAGTTTACACTGTTCAAAATAATAACGTGCATATACATATAACAAGCACAATGTATATGGAAAATACACCACATAATATATGTATGTAGTTATAGGCGTGTATACTACACAGTAGACAGACGGACAACAGATTTTCTTTGTCAAGCTGGAAAACTTTCTTCAAAAGGTTGGCAGTATTAACCAATTTATTTGCACAGGTCGATCCTATCATTACGTTTTGCCAAACTACTAAATTTTGAAGGTGAGCGAAAGGTGGAAGCCCTACCAACCCCCAACGCACTGTCCTAACTTGGATTCATACTAAAATTGCATTACATTTTCTCAACTCCAAACTCCAACAGAAGCGTAATCAGATGGTTGTGTGACGTACTGCAAGCGGGTAACAATTCGCCCCGGAAGAATCGTCGTCAGAAACACGGGGAAAACACAACCGTTTGACGATTCACTGTCGGACGACTCGGACTCGGTCTGTCTGTTCGATTCGTAATGCAACCAGCTGCTTCAACTTTACCTACACAAGTGGAAATTACTAAAAACATGCAGCCCCAAAATATGGTAAGTCCTGCTCAACATTAAATGCTATATATTTATATCTATATCTGTATACGAACACACATTAGTTTTAGTAAGAAACTGTCTTCGGACAATGCAACTAATAGATGGAAATTAGATGGAAATATCTACCTACATGTTACTCTACTATACTCTATTTTATAGTCTAAACTTTTGTCAGTTACGCACACCTCGATCGATAGTTGAGTTACTCTAAATTACCCCCGCATTCCTCCTATTCCGATCGTAACGAGATTAAACTAAACCATAGTCAAATCAAAAATATTTAGTGTGCATATTCCTACTTTGTAGGGTATAACGTCAGAAATGAAGCCAAAAACTGACTCCAGCTTAAGTAGATTGTTTCCAAACACTGAATTCGGTTTGCCGAATGCCAAGTCACAGATACACACAGATACACACAAATACACAAGTAAACTCAATTCAAATTTAAATAATGTAAAAGTAGGAATGATGTTAATACACTTTTAAGTTATGTTTAATTTAATTTAATTTGCCACTCGATATATAAGAATACACATAATTTATTATACAAATACTCGAATATAAATTAGCCTTCAATTCAGTCGATACGATAGTGTATAGGTATCGTATTATTTAAAACACTTATTTCCTGTATTATTATTATGATTAAGCCTAAGTTACGCGAGCACTGCAGCATGTTAAGTTTAAGTTTGTCGTGTCCTTTAGTGTCCTTTAGTTGCTCCTCGATCTGGCATGTTTCTTTGGTTTCCTTTGCTTGGTTTCAAATCAGATCGCAGATCGCAGATCGCTTATCTGTTGTTTTTCATTTGTTATCAAAGAGAGATTTTGCCACCAAATAAAAAAACCAAAAAGTATGCTTCTCAGGTGCAGGTGCAGGGTCCGGTGCCAGTGACAATGCCGGTGGTGCCGTCTACGAAGCAGTCGCATACCACCAGCCAGCCACAGTTTCAGCTGAACAAGGCGTACAACGTGGTCTCAATTCTGAAAACAACAACACAACAGGCAGCAGCAGCAGCAGCTCATCAGCAACAGCAACAGCAGAAGCAGCAACAGCAGCAGCAGCAGAGCTATGCAAATGTGGTTAACCGTGCTGCTCCAACTGGATCGCAGCAGGCGGCTCAGCAGGCAGTCATGACCCTCAATAGCTATCAACTGAACTCCACAGAGCTGAACTGCTCCTCCACTGCGACCATTTACAATTTGAATACAGGACCAGGACCAGGTGGCAGAGCTCCTCCTCCAAGCAGCAGTATTATCGATGCGAACGGACGATGCTTTGTTGCCGGCCTAGCGGACATGTCCAAGGGGGGCAGTATCCCAATGCCAGGCTCCCAGACTAATGCCACAATCTCGCAATCTCAAGCGAACAATCTCAGTAACAAATCTCAAGCGAGTATCAAGAATAGCACTGGTAGTGGCATCATTGCCCTCACCAACTCACATGCAATCAAGCTACAGGGTGGCGGCTCTAGCGGTGCAGTCGCCGCACCCACGCCGTACACCACCCTACACCACGACAAGAGCCTATTGGGTATTTGTATCGATAGTAGAAAGTACGACTATAAGAACAATAATCTGCTGTCTAACAATACCTACCAGTCATCCCAAGAGGTAAACCCCACCAACACACACACACAGTTTGTGATTTCTGAAATTAACTTTTATATTTTGTAAATATCATATTGGAAGAGATTCCATTCCGATTTCTATATAGTATATTTATTTGCACTTATAAAATATTTTGGCGATATTTTGTCTAGCTCCCCAGCTTGACAGCGTTTCGGAGTGATCTAGGATTACTCCTCCTAAATCGGTCAATAGTTTGATTTATTTGAAAATATCCAGAAAGTTTGCACTGTCTACAATCCAATTTGGATGATCAAAGTGATTCTAATGTCAGAATAATTAGGCTCATGTATATTGAATACGTTGTATCGACTTGTATTTATTTGCGCTTATAGTACAATGGCGAGTATGATTTTCGTACCCCCATCTCTCCAGCAGTTCGGAGTGATTCCTGGCTACTCCTTCTGAATCAGTGGTGCCCAAACTCATACTATCAAACAGTGTGCCTGTGTGCGTGTGAAAGCAGCGCTGCTAAGCAAAGAGCGCTCATGTGATAGGAATTATGAATTTGGAGCACCACTGAACACTAAACCGAGTTATTTGTTATTTGATTTGTTTTAAGAATATCTGGAAAGTTCGCTTGTCTCATTTGTGTTTTTATTTAACATAAGCATAAGCAAGGCATCCATGCCATCATTCAAAGTCAATGATAATGATCGAAGGGGTTGTGGTGATTCACCATGATTAGTCGTATATGTTTAAGACGTCGATTCTCTCGAGGATCATTAATTTTAATTTAATTTATTTTAAAAATATAAATAGTGATAACAATTAGGCATTGAATTGAATATTGAATGATTTGTGGAGGATTCTCTCGAAGATCTCGTTATATGATTGTTTGTTTTTGTTCTTGTTACTTTTGTAGTATGTGTCATCGGGCAACAACAGCTCCGGAGGAGGAAACGGGCGTTCAAATCCACAAAGCAACGGGGGAATCTTTCGCGGTCCTCCGCCATCCTCGAATGCACCACGCGGGTCCACAGGAGGAGGTGCCGGTGCAGGTGGCGCACGCCATGTTCACATGCCAGCCATGTACCCCAACATGGTACTGCAGCAGTATCCGCCGTTCAGTCAGCGACAGCCTGCATTTCAGACGCAACATATACAATACGCACATGCTCCCATTTCATACTATCCGTATCAATATCTATCGACGCTGCAGCAACAGCCACCACCGCACACACGCTCTGGCGTTGCGGTTAACACTAATGTTAATATCGCGAATACGATGCCCGTCCAGGGCGGACCCAATGGCCCGCTGGCTGGGCCACCAGGAGCCACATCTTCTCAGATTCAGCTGCTGACGGGAGCCGTGCCACCAGGCACCAATACGGTGCTTGGAGTCGGGGGCACGGCTAGCGGCCAAGTGGGTGTACCTCCCATGGTCGGTGTGATACCCTCAAATGTGGCGCCTGTGCAGCCCGTACAGGTGCAGGTATCACAGCCAACGAGCAGGCGTCGACACCAACATCGCCTCCAGATCATCGATCCGACAACGAAAAAGAATATCCTCGATGATCTCGACAAGGTGAGCAATTGAGTTACATTTCTCTGGTTCACTAGGACAAAACATAACACTTGAAGAATGCAAGTGGCGACCGGCACGCCGAACGGGGACTATAGTCACTATAGTTCATTCTCGACATCGATAGTACATACATTTACTTAATTGGGGTTTCCACTTGTACATACAGTTCCCGGTTAAATATGTAGTGCTATCTATAGATGTAAGTTTCTTTGTCCTCACTGACTGACTAGTGACTAGTGACTGACTGATCATCAACGGACAGATGCCCCCTAAAGACTTGAGAATCCATCTGCACGTGGGTCATTTTTAAAGGTTCACAGGGAGAATGGGGTGTACGCCCTCTGCTATCCCACAGCTTAGCCCCCTCATCTCCCCTAGTCTCTCTTGATTAGTTGCATAGACCCTTACCCCTTAGTACTTTTTCAGCGCCTGAAAGAGAAAGAGAAAGAGAAAGAGAAAACGTGACCCACATATAAGAATGTAATAAAAGACGTCTTTACGAATTGATCACTTTGATTTAATCTTAACAGAGTAATTCGAATAATGATTACCAGGATCTAGTGCCTGCGACGGTGGTGCCACCCACGACGACGGTGGTCACAACGTCATCCATTGTCCAACCAGCTGATATACCCGTCCGCATATGCATTTCACAGCCTGATGTTATTGCCATGACCATGGGAATGCCTAGCAACTCTGATCAAAGGGCCAATGTTCCATATAAAATAGGTAAGTAGTCGAATAGAAGTGTGTGAGTGATGTGAGTGATGCGAATGATGCTAACATGTACTATATGCCTTGCTTATCAGATCAAATCCCTGCTCAACGCCAAGACATTGTTGTGGGGCAAACTCCAGTGGTTTCGGCCATGTCTGACGCGCCATCAGTTGAAATATTGCCGACACCATCCCAAAAGCCGAAGAGCAAAAAGTAAGTGACTTGAATCAATTGCTTCAATAATATAATACTATATATTCAGGCCTGTTCCCATTTTCGAATTCGTTCAATCGATTTACGTTTTCCAAAAAATGGGTTTCCTAACTCCGATCTGATTTATTTCGAAACGTACCAAATATGAAACTAATCTAAAACGATAAATTGAAATTTAGAACGAATTCGAAAATGGGAACAGTCCTGAATATGTTGCGTTTACTAATTGGTGTTACTAATTTCCATTTTAGAATTCCTATCATCGCTCCTAAAGACGAATGCGAGCTGAAAACTGCTTTTGCACCCGGTGAGTATCCGAAATATTGTCTATAATAGGACAAAATAGTTCAATTGATTTTCCATAACTTGAGAGTATGTTAAATTTCGTGGAATTAGTTTATGATGCTCATCCCAAATGAATTTGCATAGAATTAAAGCTAATCCACACTGTTTGAGTGAAAAGTTCTGGCTGCCTGTAATACTAAGTTGTCCTAGAAGGCATAATACCTAGATTATAGATCATTTGAACTACGGATTTATTATTTTATCGCTTTGCTCATTTCCCTCTCCTTATTACTGGTACCTGTGATAAGGTACATGTATTCCAGGTAGAATGTATACCCAATTCAACCCAAGTTTATGGCTGCTCGCTTCTTGGAATGGGAATTTGTTTCGCTCAGTGTATAGAGCTTAGTCTACTCCATATCAGTATGGGTCTCTAAGGACCCTAAGATCCTTTTAGATTTTGGAATATTCGGAAACTTTCAGGATTACTATTTTGTAGCTAAACCAACTAAAAGATCTAAAGGTTATCAACGGGTTTTCCACACGTTGCGGGGGGTGGAGTTTTTCAAATCTCATGTTAGTGTTTAGTCCACCGTCTACCTAAGACGAGCATACAGTACAGTATTCTGTGGCAATGTTGGCTTGCTATCTTTTTGGGTAAAACTGTATTTAGTCAATCCATCAATCGATCAGTGAGGAATCTTTTCCAGTATCGTGTGGACAGATTCGGCGTATCGCTTTTACATAAATATGCATGTATGTTTGTATGTATGTAGTCGCAAAACAAAATCAACAATTCGGACAGACTACAGGCGGGTGCAACCGACAGAGACGTTGATGTATGTGTGTAGCGCAATTTGCAGTGATTGTCCTTTGCTTTTGTACGCACATACATATGTACATATAAATGCAATAAAATGGCGAATCACATACGTATGTATATGTATATGTATGTATGCATATTTCCTGTCTTATTTATTTTGGAATGTTGAGTATTAGATATGTGTGTGTGTGCACATGTGTCGGTTCGTCAATAGTTACGTATTTGTCTACGGTAGATACGGAGATTCCGCTTGTACACATACATATGGATATGTATGTATGCATACGTATATAAATATTCATTTCTTTTATTAAATATCAAGTTCGTGTGCGTGTGCGTGTGTGTTTCACTCTCACTCTCACTCTTGAAAACAAACGCAACGTGCGGGCTCGGCTCTCTCTCTCTCTTAGCTGCTCTCAATTATGAGATGCCGCTGCTAGCTCATTGGTCATTGGTTCACTTTACACAAGAGAACACGTGCTCGCTGTACCTGTAGCGAGATCCGTTAATGTCTCTCTGTGTGGGCGTATGACTGCATATAGAGTGTGAGTGTGTGCGAGAGTGACGAGAGAGCGAGAGCGAGAGTGCGTTATTACGCACTCTCTTGAGCACGATCAAATTATTATTTTGACTGCTCTCTGCTGATATTTTAAGGTTTTGTTTCTGTTTTGTGTGTGTGTGTGCGTGTGTGTGTGTAGATTTTTTCGTTTTGCTGTTGGTCCCGTCTTTCTGTTTGCCTGCGCCATTAAGGCGATTTCAGTTGCGGTGCCTGCTCACTGCGCGCTGCTGAAACTGCGGCCGGTAGCTGGTCGATGCGATCATTTGGATGTGTTAGTATTGGTGCGATTTGATATCATCTATGTCTATCTATAGCGCTAGGCAACAACGCGACATTCGGTTCGATACATATGGTCAGAAAAGAACTTGCAAAAGTAAAGCAAGCCTCTAATAAATACATAACAAGTCGGGCATATGCTGCTCAACACTCGCTGTGATAAATAGTAGTACTGTGATAATAGTAGTACACAAATAGTAGTAGATACTGCAACTGTCCACTCAACATACATATACATATGTGTACATACATACATACATACATGTGTGTAGTGTGCCGAGAATCCTATTGAATTGAAGTATGAACTCGTTTCTAGATAAACTAACCGCAATGTGTGCAATTGGGAATTCGTAAAAGGTTTAATGTAAATTCCACTTACTAAGTATATATGTTGACTTTCGTTGCAGCTGATAATGCTGGGGGTAAAGCCACCACTGCCACTAGTACGAGCATCGACAGCAGTTCACAGATTGTCAAACAATCGGAGCAGGATTATCAACATAGCACAGTTATCAACAACAACAATTGCAAGCCCTTCCCTCAGCAGGATCAGGAGGAACAGCCAAACTCACAACTCGAACAGGCGGAGGAGCAACAGAAGTGCATGGCGCAATCACCCGCATCATTCGCATCCAAGGAAATAACCACTGTCAAGGATGCCACAATAGAACTGGCACGAGGAGCAGCGGAAACAACGGAGTCAAGGGTGCATCCTGAGATTGCAGGCCGAACGGCAGTAGCAGCGGCAACGGCAGCGGCAACGGAAGTTGGAGTTGGCCCTGCTGAGATCCAAATCGAAATCGATAAACAGATCGGAACAGTCGGAAAAAGCGATATCGATAGCCAACCCATATACGTTCATGTTGAATCCACATTGGACGATATGCACATAAGAGATACGAATGTTAATCAGGAAGAAGCTTCAGCTGCCCAAGCTGCTTCAGTACTGGCTCCAACTGAAGCCGCACAAAGCTCTCACGAAAGCACACCTGATGAGACTGATCGAGCACCAGTTGCCGCTGCCACACTTATAGAAGAAACAACCATAGCTACAGTTAAGGATCATGATGAGCAACAGGGAGCAACAGAGCAACCAGCACAAGAAGCAACAACGAAGGCAGAAGACGATGACGCTGACGCCGATGCCGATGCCGACGCCGATGCGAAACCGATTAGAGAGTCCTTGCCAGTTTCACTGATCAACTACAATGAGGGTCAATGGTCGCCAAGTAATCCTGGTGGCAAGAAACAGTATGATCGTGATCAGCTATTGCAGTTGCGCGAGGCGAAGGCGTCGCGTGTGCAGCCGGAGGTCAAGAATGTCTCCATTCTGCCGCATCCGAATCTGATGCCCACGTTCATGCGCAACAATAACAACAACAACAACAAGCGTGTGCAGTCTATGGTGGGCTCCATTGCTGGAGGGGCTGCTCGCAACAGTGAATCTATGGGAGGAAATTATGGTGGCAAACAGATGTCCATGTCGGGTGTGGGCGGGCAAGCAGGCAGGAACAGCATGAAGGGCATGATTCACGTGAATCTGTCGCTTAACCAGGACGTGAAGCTCAATGAAACCGAAAATGCCTGGCGGCCACGTCAGTCAAATAAGGTGACAATGGACTCCTCAGCCACTCAGGACGCCGATGGCAAATTGCATGAAAAGGACGAGCTGGTGCGACGTGTGCGTGGTATACTCAATAAGTTGACACCGGAACGTTTCGATACGTTGGTCGAGGAGATTATCAAGCTCAAGATCGATACACCAGATAAAATGGATGAAGTGATTGTCCTCGTCTTCGAGAAAGCCATCGACGAGCCTAACTTTTCGGTGTCTTATGCTCGACTCTGCCACCGGCTCATCAGCGAGGTGAAGGCGAGAGATGAGCGCATGGAGAGTGGGACCAAATCGAATTTACAGCATTTCCGTAATGCTCTATTGGACAAAACCGAACGAGAGTTCACTCAGAATGTTTCACAAAGCACGGCCAAGGAGAAGAAGCTACAGCCGATTGTGGATAACATCAAGAAGTGCCAGGATCCCAATGAGAAAGCCGAGCTCGAGGCACAGCTTGAGGAAGAGGAGCGTAGGATAAGGCGACGTTCCGGTGGCACCGTACGTTTCATTGGCGAACTCTTTAAGATATCGATGCTGACAGGCAAGATTATCCACTCTTGCATCGATACACTGCTTAATCCCCATTCGGAAGACATGCTCGAATGCCTGTGCAAGCTGTTGTCCACGGTGGGTGCCAAATTCGAGCAGACGCCCATACTAGCCAGGGACCCGGCTCGTTGTTATTCCTTGGAGAAATTCATTGCACGCATGCAGTCGATTGCCTCTAAGAGCGACAAGGATGGTGCTAAGATCACTTCACGTGTGCGCTTCATGCTCCAGGATGTAATCGATCTACGTAAGAATAAATGGCAATCGACTCGCAACGAAGCGCCCAAGACCATGGGCCAAATCGAGAAGGAAGCCAAGAACGAGCAGCTGTCCGCACAGTATATGAACTATAGCGGTTCCTTATCCACATCAAGCTCCAATGGACCACAATCCGGCGGAGCCGGCGGCGGCAAGCGTGATGAACAACGCTCTGGCTCACGCTACGGATCTGATTTACGTTCTGGAGGAGGTGGTGGTGGTTATGGTGGCAGTCACAGTCAACGTGGTGATGGCGGCGGTGTGCGCCATCAGCAAACCAACAGTGGCAACACCAACTCTAATAGTGGTGCCACTTCAGTCGGAGGAGGCGGCGGCGGGGGCAGCAATGCCCACTCAAACGGCGGCAACAACGACGACAACACATGGCATGTTCAGACCAGCAAGGGCAGTCGCTCTCAAGCGGTAGACACCAACAAGCTAGAGGGGCTGGTAAGTACTAGTGTATACTCTTTCTATTGTCGAGCGAGGAATATGGGGCACACTGCAAGTATCTAGCCAGCATTCAATTTAAAACTGGCTTTCATCAGGCTATCATTATAAGAAGAGCTACAGTCGGACGCAACCGACAGTAGGAGACCCTGTACTTTGATTTGCCCTGGGCGTCGATAATAGTAGCAGCATATATGTACTACTCACATACACATAGCCAAACACATACACTTATACATACAAATATACGCGCAACTACAAATTGATTGTCCCATATCTCCGGTGTTTATTATCCGATTAGGCAAATCGCACCAAACATTCAAAGCATCTAAAGCTTTATTCATGCAAAGAAGTAATCAATTGACTCTTAAACTGTAAATGCTAAGAACATTTTTGCAAATTTGAGGGGGAGGGGGATGAGATATCAAATTAAAAACATAAACTTGGCCAAACCGAACAAAAAAAGCATTGTGTCGCTAGCTCTTACAGTTTCCGAGATTTCGGTGGTCATACGGACGGACAGACAGACGGACATGGCTATATCGACTCAGCTCGTCGTCCTGATCACGCCTCCTTCTGCCTCTTACATACATTTCTAAGTTGCACAAACTTAATAGACCCTTTTGTACTTTTTTAAAGTACAGGGTCTAAAAACCCATCGATGCATCGGACATCGGCTATGGGTTTAACTCGATGTCGATTGTCGATACATCGATGTTTCCGCCCTCGGTGAACTCACCATAAACTTAGTATTTTATAGGTAACTTCCTAAATCTATATAAAATAGCGATGAAATGTCTTTCCGAAAAGCAAATGAAATTGTTATTCATTCAAATCATTGATCAAACATATTAGTGAATAAATTATAATAAAATGGTTCTCAAAGGAAAAATTACGCTTAAAATAAATAAAAAGGCTCTTAAAACTTGTATTTTAGGATTCAAACCATGTATAAACAACCTTAAAAAGAGGAAAATCAGATTTTTCTTAAGATGGGAATGAAAACACGCAAATTAAGTTTAAAATTGCCTTGCTTGAGCATAGAAGATGTCTAAAAATAGAATTTCGTCACTGAATTCGTAGAGGCAATAGTAGTACCACCACAACCAGTAATGTATATGGTGTCCGAGGTATTTGGACTGAAGCGATTCGTGTACAGAGTCGCAAGTTCAAATCTACACAGAAACTGGTAAATAAATAAATAAAAAACTCTGAGAGCTACAGTCGGATTTAACCGACAGTAGGAGACCCTATACTTTCCACACACTAGGAAACACTCACACATGCACACATATCGTCACACTGCTCCCCCTCATGCCTAGTACAGGAAATTGAATATCTCTGGTGTTTATTATTCGATTGAGCCACAATTCACAGCACAGATAAAGGTCACAATAAGGTTTTTGTATGCTGAAGCACAAGTGTATCTTTAAAATTGGCTATGGAGGTTTTTCGCGGTGTTTGGGGGAGGGGGCAGAGGTATCAAAATTCTAAGACAAACTTGATCTTAATTTTTCGTGCTAGAGAAGGGGAGCGATATGTGTGTATGTGTGCATTGTTAGCATTAGCTGCTTGAAGGGAAAGTACAGGGTCTCCTACTGTCAGTTGCATCCGACTTTCCGGACTTTTTGAAAAGCAAAGATGTCACTTAAAATATTAATACTTTAGTTTATAAACAAAATTTCAATTTCATAATTCCCGATTGAAAGAAAAATTTGTTCTCTATGTGACGTAATTGTTATAAATATTTAGGTTTACTTATTGATTTAATTGAATTCTTGTAGACGCTACAGCTAAATCAAAATCTGGATACCAAAAAAATGGGCGGAGTATCACAATTTATATGGAATAACAACGCCAACAGGCAATCGTCGGCCCCAACGACAACGCCGTCAAATTCATTTGCTGTTCTCTCCTCGTTAACGGATAAAAATATGTCGGACAGAGATCGTGATCGCGATCGCGATCGCAGTGGCGGGCCAAGGAACAAAGGATCGTACAATAAGGGTTCCATGGAACGTGATCGTTATGGTGATCGGGGTGAGTTGAAGAAGAGTGTATGACTTCAACTCTGGTATTTATAAAGTCGATTATGTTGTGTGTGTGTTTAGGTGTGCACTCGAGAACAGCCTCGTCGCATGGATCGCGAGAAAACTCTTCGTCGCGCGCCAGTGTTGGCCAACATCAACATCACCAGCATCGTGATCGTGGGCTAATGAACTCTTCTTCGTTGCAAAAATCTGCTAGTCACTCAAAGTACACACAACAGGCGCCTCCCGGTTCCAGGCTTGTGAACAAGGTATGACCACTATATATACATATATAGTGAATATAGACAGAGCTAATCTGACTTTTTGTTATCCTCACTATATTCTACAGCCGATGGGCCCAGGCGTGGGTACAGGTCTGTACAGAGGCATCGAGCAGCCATCACCATCTTCAAGTGCCTCCTCCAACACTTCCAACGCCTTCTCTCAATCGGGTCAGTCGGAGTCAGTTGCACCGCCACCAGGTGTATTTATAGAGCCCAGAGAGAGCGATATACAACTGTTCCAATCGGTCGTAACGGACATGGTCGAACTAGCAGCCACAACGAAATCAGTGACAGGGGCCATTGTTGACTGCATCAAACGGATACCGGAGCCACAGCGATGTGGCCTATTGTATTTTATACTCACAGAATATTTGCATTTAGCACATGTGGGTAAACAGTACAGGCGACATCTGGCCAATTCCATAGCCTATCTAATGCAACAGAATCATCTATCAGTGGAACACTTTAGGCTGGCCTATAATGAATTTAGCACTGTTGCAAGCGATTTACTACTAGATATTCCAGAACTCTGGCTATACGTTCTACAATTTGCTGGTAAGTATTAGTAGATGATGACTGAGGTGATTGACTGTGGAACGCACTTAAATGAACTAACGAACTAAGTTCCTGATTACAGTAGCTCACTAATCGTTCACTCATCGTTCACTACTGTTCCTTAACAGTCATCGTCCACTACTCTCCTTCAGTAGTCATTTTGTATCCGTGGCACATTCAAAGCCTTCATTGAAAATGTAGATCGAACACAACAAACCACACTGAGACTCACGAACTGATACTAGTGAATGAGTGGGGAACGAGAAGTGAACGGTGACTAATGAGCAGTGACTAGTAAAGTAAAAAGAGAGAAGTGAGCATTACAAACGGTTTGCTAAACATAAACATTATTTACATATAGGTAAAACCTATGTATATAACTACATTTTCTTATAACTATACATATAAAGTTCTTTGCCCTCACTGACTGACTGACTGACTGACTGATCATCAAAGCACAGCCCAAACAGTAAGACATAGCGACTTAATTTTTATGCGAGATTATACCTTATGGCACATAGGTGCTCTTTAAGAATTTGATTTTGTAAAATTCTGCTTGCAAGTGGTGTAAATAGAGGTTAAAGGTTATAGCAAGGCGCATTGCCACTTGGTACTCGAGAGGGAAGGCATTCCAATTTTAATATCTGGCTGAGTACTCCTAATGCAAGCACGGCATATCCGAAAAGAGAATATGGAATCCCCTAGTTTAACAAACAAAAACTCGGAAAGCTATAGTCGGATTCAACCGACACAATCTGAATAGACCCTTTTGTACTTTTTTAAAGTACAGGGTCTAATGAAAACTCTTTTAGCGCACACGGTGATCATTTGTCTTCCATCATCTAGGTCCCTTGCTCGTTAAGAAAGTGTTGACAGTGTCCGATTTGTGGAACAGTAATCTGCGAGAGAACAGCCCATCTCCGATGAGTCAACAGTTCCTGAAAACCTACCTAACATACTGTACTCGAGAGGTTGGCCCCAACTTTACACGCAGCATGTGGAAGAAATTCAATATGAGCTGGGCCGACTTTATCCCGGAAAGTGAATTGAGCAGTTTTATTGAGGAAAATGTAAGTTCGAGTGAGAAACCTACAGAGTGCTGATCGCAAATATTGAGCATTGTCTTTACCATTGCAGAGATTGGAGTACGTGGAGAATGAGTCGAAGGCACCAGTGATTGAGGAGCGGGAGTCGACCGAAAAACATGTGAAAAATGTGATAGAGCATATTGAGCACTTGCTAAAGGAAGGCTCCACAGCGGATTGCATTATTGACTATATTAATGTATGTATCGCATAATGCAACATTAATATGGATACCCGTATTTCCAACCTCTGTTCAAATTCATTTCAGGGCAATATTGTTGTGGCTGACAAGGTGTTTGTACGAGGCTTGACCACAACTCTTTGCAACTTTGCAATTCTCTACAAGGATAACAGTTACAAGCTTGAACCCGAGGTCTTTCAAAAGATCTGCATACCCGTCTTTCAGCGCTGCATTGATTCCAAGGAGGACCTTCAGTTGGAGTGCTTATACAGCGTGCAGCTGCTTGTGCACGGCATAGAGCATCCAAGAGGTGCGTTTCCGTTGTGATTATATATAGTACATATACTAATATTTAGATGTTGTTTTCAGGGTTATTATGTGAACTGTTCGGAGAGCTATATGATGGCTATGTAATACAGAAGGAGTCGCTTTGCAAATGGCGCGATTCAAAGGATCAGTCGGCTGGAAAGGGTATGCTATACGATGAACAAAAGATGCGACGGATTTATAATATCTATTTACCGATCAAATTTCAGGTGTGGCTGTGAAAAGTCTTAATCCCTTCTTCAATTCTCTATTTAGCGATGAAACCAACTAGTTGATCGCTATGCTATTTGAAGACAAGAGAGAGAGACGGAGAGGCGGGGAGGTAGGACAAAACCAGATACAATTTTAAAATCAATATATATATATATATATATGAATGCATATATGTACTTTCGTATGTTTTAAGCAAGAAGTGTGTACAAGATACAAATATATATATATAAATATATATATATTCAACTACTATATAATCCTGATTATATAATTTTGATAAGCTAATAGGAAAATGCGATCATCTTTATACATCTATACATCTATATAGAAATGTGTATGCGCACTTGCTGCATATATTGTGAAAGAGAGGAAATGAAACAAATTTGAACACGAAATAGAGTATACTGCATGTGCGTATACATATACATATATACACTACACTACATACACAATAGTTGAGAAAGGGTACGCAGGATGCGATGCAGGACTAAGCAGCTAGTACTACATTCTCAATGAAAAGCAGTCAACTAAACGAAATGAATTACAACCGAACCGGACACTTTGAAAACTGTTGATGATGAGCGAGTGCTTAAGAAGTCGGAAAATAAATTATACGAAGACACAAAAACAACAACAAAAAACAAAATAAAATAATTTAAAAAAATATAAGAAATTTATTCAATTCAATCATCATAAGCATAACAAATTTTGTAGATTTAATTGCTTAAGCGTTTATATTTGTAACTCTAAGAGATTTGTAACTAAAACGAGGAAAGAAAGATTGATCCATTTTAAATATAATGTTTTTAAAGGTGAACAAAAACAACTGACATACCACCCTTGCCTTTTATTTACTACTAAGGGACCTCTGTGTCCTCCTAATACACCAGTGCTGATGATGCATGAAATGGAAGTAAAACCGCCTTTCTCGGAAAACTTGCCTGGGCGTGGAACAAAATAAAAACACAGTTACAGAAAGGAATGCCGACATTCTGACGTGTGTGGTGAAGTTAAATTTAGTTGGATATTGGCTTTGTACGATAAAAGGAAATTTGGAGTTATTTTAAAAGAAATACCCCCCTTTAGCGACGGTGGAGTGTCCGCTGTAGAGTTTTCACCTAATTTATCGTACATGTGTACTTATTATACTCATATTCTCATGTTCTCATTTTCTTATACTATTTTCATTTTCAATTCTTGTATTTGATTTTCTCAAATTCCTATAATTCCACTTTATCTTTATATTCATAAATCGCCAACAACAAATACATATGTAAATACATATGCCACAAACTGAGCGACGGGTAAGTAGTTTTCTGATCGTTAGCGAGGGTTTTCGCGATAGTTTGCACGTATTTGTTTCGCGTAACTATCGTTAGCGATAGCTTTTACGAGCTTTTGGTTCAGTGGGTACACACATACATATACATATGTAGATAAGAAGTACGTACATACGTATATTCCGACAATTCCAAAGCAGCTTGTGATCAGTGATCAGATTATGATCGTTATGGTGCTGATAAATGAAAGAATCACGCACGAACTGCACTCTAGGTTAAAAATGCTTTATTTGCAGCTATTTAATTATCATAAATTGATTTTAATAATATTTATAACAGGTATATAACAAATATGTAATTTCAAGGTGGGTTGAATTTTCGATTTTTCGTTTTTTAAACTCAGTTTGTCTTGTATCAATTATAATTCATTTGTTTAACGTTAAACTCCTTATTACAATTCTCGTTTTCTTATATATTTGGGTTTTAAATATTCTTGTTTATTATTTATTTTATTTTCTCCTCTTTTGCACTTATTCTCAGTAGACGCTTGTTCCGGCAATGGTTGGCTAATTTCTTTACAGTTACAGTTACCGTTACCGCTTAACTGTTCTGCTTTATTTGTGTGTTATTATTTTTGAATTAAACTTCCAATTGTCTTTATGTCAAATATTTATTCACTAATTGCCCTGTCTAATAAAAATATTTCATATTTATAACCTACAACCTAGCACACTAAATTGTTTCCGGTTTACACTACTAGTTTTTATTTATTTATGTTTATTTTCATTTTTATGTATAATGTATATATTTAAGATTAACATAACTCTCTATTTGCTGACGCCTCTCTTCTTTATTTTCTTTTATTATAAAAGAAACAACAATTCGCATTAAGTAACTTGTAACAATGTCGTTTTACGATTTAATGTTAGTGTCTAATATGTAATAACAATTTGTAACTTTTTTCTTTCTTACAGGGGAGTTTTATCATTTTGTGCATCATTTATGAATTGAATACAATACAATATGCTCTGAAATTTTGCCGATAAATTACATTAATTAAGCTAATCGAAATACATAGTTTGTTTCTATATGTTGAAACATTACAACAGATAAATGTTGGTTTCTTACATATTGTACAAAAGGACCATTATCATATCGTTATCGTTATCGTTATCATTATTATTTTGGTGTAGTTAAGTTTTTTGTAAAAATACTTTAAGAAATTTCAAGACAATCCATATTACTTCATGTTTATTGCCTGCATGTATTCATCTATTTAAAACTGAAAATGCCCAATGAACCTGAAACTATAGAACTATAGTATAATAGCATTGAAGACCTTCTAATAGATGCACTCCTTTCCAAACTGTAAACCGTGTTGCCAACTCTCACTAGTTAGTTAGAATTTAAGCTGACTGTGCACTAAAAAGAAGCTACATTTAACAAAAAACGGATTGTTTTGCTCCTTTTTTAATTCAATGAGGCAACAAATTATATCAGAATTCACTATATAAAATATCCAGAACATAGTTGAATTGGCAACACTGAAACTGTCCCCAACTCTTCATTACACTAGTCGACGAATTTCGTTTTGATTCACGTTGCTACAGTATTTTGAAACGCTGAGTATATAGAACAACAGATATCGGTGGATAAATGCACATTAATACATATGTATGTATTCTGGTATTTTTTAAACAAGGATTCATGAAAACGTATCACATCGCACATCGCATAATATCGCACCTGCAATTCAATTGAAATGCCGTGAATATGGTAACCAAATTTGGAACGAAAGTACGATATACATATACATATATATACTCGTATACATATGTACTGGGAGCGCTATGTAAGCATTGAATAACTTTGACATTTGTAAACCGATTGCTAGAGTCGACCAGTGTTGAAAACGCCTAATGGCCTCAGGCCATTGAAGAGCTTCAGAAAACTATTTGTGCCAAAATGATCGTCATACCGTCGAAGATCCTCAAGAAAGGTATGAATACACAGAAATAAGGGCACTGTCTCCAAGAAAAGAGACTACCTAAATGTTTTGAAAAATAAGTCTAAATAATTTGAAAAGGACCGAATAATATAAAAGTACATATCTCATATTTGAAAATCGGTTGATCATTTTCAAAGTTATTCAATGTTTACATATCGACATAAAATATTGTTCCCACTATATTAATGTACACTGAAAATATCACGAACTACAAACATTTCAATGTACCCATAGCACATGTACACATACATACTGAGTATGAATGAATGTGTGGAGATGCATGTGTACTCCATGTTTGTGTCTGGATTAGAAAGGCAGGTGCGGGATATAATTTCCTCAACTATTATGGTTATTGGGTGGGAAAATAAACAAAAACGACTGAATCGAAAAGTTTTTAAAATAAATTCTTATAGAGTGTATGAGGTACATAAATGTGAGGACATCTTATATCTTTCAATTAAGAATAGGTAACGATAATCGATAATGTATATCCGCCGATATCTGGAGAATGACTTTACATAAATATGTGTAGTTTTCATATTTGAGCTCAGCACCCGAGATACTTTGAAAAGAGTAGTTATTTAAAAATGAAATTTATTTTGTCGACCAGCTTCAAGCTCATCTTGGATATTCCTTTGTATACCATAATAACCAGATCAAAATGTTATGTACATTAATGTACAACATTACATATTATTTCCTTATAACACCCCGTACTTACATTTGACGGGAGTTTTATATTTTGTTATGCTATTGACAACATCGATATACGATCTATCGATATCGATTTATCACGCGAAATGTGCGATCTGTCTGTCGGTTGTAACCAGTAACCGAATTTGTTGCTATTGTAAATAATATGTGTGTGTATATATAGCTTATGTACTTTCAATTATGAACGCCCCTATGTACGATTTGCATATGTCGTACATCGACTTTCAATTAGGTTAGTTCGCTACAAGTATTTTTTGTTTACTCTTTTGTTGATTCTCCCATCTGCACATCCAAAATTTACTCTGGCTTTAAGCGATGCCACTGCACCACAGTTTGTTTCGGTTTTGATATCATATCCTGCCAGTGTTTAGTCTCCGAGGCACCTGAACCGTTTTTACCTGTAAATTAAGAGTTGAAATCTTACAATTAACAGCATAGGTATTAGGGAAAGAGCAACAGTGTGCTTTAATGCCGAATTTACAATTACATACATAGATTTTTCGACTTTTTTGGGGCTACGACCTTTTAGGTGTTTACACGGAACAAATCCTATTTTTATGTGGTTCAATATGGGGATGATTGTTGATTGAATCGAAATCTTGTCTAATAAAAAGAAACTACTCCGTAAACTCCTAAAAGCCATATATGGATGTATCTACATCAGTGGTGCCCAAAACTTATAATTCGTATCACATGTGCGCTTTGCCGAGCAGCGCTGCTTTGACACACACACTGTTTGATAGTGTGAGTTTGGGCACCACTGATCTACATAGAATGACAACAATACAAAAGATAGGAAAACTGGACCAATTTCAAGAGCTTTGTTGCCAATATACCACTAAAATCGATTTACCAATTACTAAAGAGTTAGGATCGTGTTTAGGTTCCCATTATACATAAAATAATATTCAATAAATAATAAATCTACATAACATGATTTGGTTTTCCCATTTGAGTAAATATCTATGAAAATACCCTCAAAAGCATCAATTTTATTTATCTCTTGTCTCCACTGCATAAAACATCAAAAGTTTACAAATATTGGATGCACATATAGTTATAGAATTTACGTTAAAGCCCATATTTTCATTCATTTCAATTAATATCAGTGCGAACAGAGTTGCAATCCGATAACTATCGGTCAAATAACACAAGGCTGCCACATTTTTGGTAGAAACCCGTTTTACAACATTGTGGATTTTCTGGTCGTCGTTCTCACGTTCAGTCCCAATTTCAAACTCAACTGACAACATTTTGAGACCAGTCTCAAGCAAAAAGTCCCAATTTTGGTCTTACGACCTCAGTGTGAACACGGCATAAAAGGTCGTAGCCCTAAAAAAAAAGTGTAAGACCTGAGTGTAAGTTCAGCATAACCAAAACAAAGAGCTCTATTTTAAATGTAAATGATGAACTTAGAATTATCGTTGCACACTCTTAAGGCTGTCAATGTGGCAATCTGGCTAAATCCAAGAGAGAAATGAAAAGATCCCAGACAAAAGCATAGCATAAAACGAGTTCCCTTACCCTCGCCTATATAGAAAGCTGCAGGTCGTTTATCTTAGATTTGTCTATAAAATATATAAACCTCTATCTGTGCTGTCGATTGTGGCACAATCGGATAATAAACCAAAAAAGCTATAAAACGATTTGGCACTACTCGCTTTTGAAATGGACCCAACAATTCCCTCTCGCCTATGCTTTTGTGTGGGAATCCCCGTTGAGCGCATGAGCCTAATGTAAAAGTACTCGTACTGTAAAGCAACCCTAAAATACTAGCCAGTCTAAATACGGTATTATTGCATGGCTTAGATTCTTAAATTTCATAGAAGCTATCAGTTGCATATGTACCGGAACGGGAAACGAAAACGAATCAGTTCGATTCCCTGGTTACTGATTACTTACCAGCTAATAATATGCGGCCGATAAGCTCATTTCGGCCAATGTTATCAAAGTCCATAACCATTACGTCCAGTGAGCACTCACGAATCTTCTCCCACGGTACGTTGAAGCTAAAGGACTCGTTGAAAACAGGATTTAATGTGCAAGTGAATATAGGTGTTTTTCTTTTTTCCATACGTTTATCGCCAAACTGCAACCAGACCTTGACATAAGGATCTGAAATATAAGCATAAGTATTGGAATAGAGAGAAAATATGCATTATTTATGTTGACCTGTTAAAAGATCTTTTAACACACCTGATTTGCCATTTATATCCTTTGCCTTCAGGTTTCTTGCTTTGATCAGCGTCAGGGTTAGAATCGAGTTCGAAGGGTGATAGCACAACGAGGATAGAAGTTCACCACATTTATCCTTAGCTGGTGGTTTCAATGCCTTCCAAAAAGACTGTTTTCCTGCAAAATCCACCTAGATGGACAATTACGATTGTGAATAAGCGTTACATCGTTTTAGATACTATTATAAAATATTACCTGGCAAAGCGGTAAAAATACTTCTCCTATAGAATCATCCCTGGAAAAACGATCATAATCAAAGACATGCAAATGAAGTACCTAAAATTAGATGAAGATACATTTCGTCTCGTGAGAAAATACTTAAACGATATATATCCATTTTATATAAAAGGAGCAACTGCTATATAGTACTGTATACACCTTTAGAAAATGGATCAATGCGACATTATGGTGTTAAAATGTGGCCTGATAGCCCCATCTCACTTAGAACTTACACGAGACTGAAGCTTTTGAATTGGAAAGCCCTCAAAATAAAATGTCTCATTCCATCGTGGATTAAGAGTTCTCCGCTTTATTTTGGTTTCTAGTCGATGCTTTTTATCGGGCAAGAGTGTCACACGTACGTATGGGTCTGAGGTGCCGCTTAAATCTTTCGCTGGAAGTTCCTTTCCCTGCAGAACTTTTAGGATAAGTGTTGTATTTTGAAAATCATACTCCAATGAAAAATGAATCTGTCCCACATTTTCGCTTGATTCGCTATCAAGATACATATCAGTCATCGAGATACTTTTGTTCTGAAATTCAAGAAAACAAAATAAATATAAATATATTAGATATGGTTCTGCATATCCATAACACAGGACCACAACAAAATCTAATCGGGGGCTTAACCAAACATTGGAGGGCGCTGAGTCGGAATCAAATATTTATATATATACCTTGTGGGGTCTGTCACGGCTCCTTCTGCCTGTTACATACATTTCTGAGTAGCACAAACTTAATAGACCCTTTTGTACTTTTTTAAAGTACAGAGTCTAAAAATATTAACAATTACTGTCTCTTATTATTGTTCGATGAGTTGGCTCACCTTGGAAAAAAGAACAAGTGAAAATCACCTTAGTGAGTAGAATTTACTCGAGCACACTAGAGATAAAAGTCAGACTCTGACGAAGCGACCCCAAATCTATGTATTCTAATTGGTTTGGGTAAATGAACTAACTTAACCTAACTTAATTTTGCGGTCCTGTGTCATCAGTTAATCAATTTTGAATATAATTACCGCTGCGTCCTTAGATGTGCCATCGTTTGCACTTGTTCCTGCAGAAGTATTGGATGATTTTGTCGGTGTTGACGTGGATCCTCCCCTATTGATTGATTAGATTTCATACATAGAATATATTCACAATAGATAGAAACTTATTTAAACAAATTTTTGAAAGGAAGTGTACTTATAGCTAATAGGTTTTTACTATTTTCAAATTTATATTGTGAAGTAATACTTCTTGCTTCTTTTTCATTGCAATCTATTATTACTAGACTAAATCTATATTATTAATATTCTATTTACAATATGAATGTCGAATGTTATGCACATGTACAAGTACGAATGCCTATATCAATATCGGATCGGACGTACCCAATAAGAGGCGTTCTCAAATTCAAGAAGCCATTTAGTTTTCTATTGATGTTGTTCTGAAGCGGAGTTGTAATCGTTTGCGCCACCGGCACTGGCGGTTTGCTTGGCGGATTTCCAGAGTCCACGATGTCCTGGGTTGCCCTAGTGAATTTAAATTAATAATACATTATAGTAAGGAACTTTAGCGAATGTTAACAGTATAATGCGCTATATCCAGAAAGGGGCGAGTATATTGCAATAAGACGGCAACGCCGCAATATACCAAGGTGGCAGCACCGTACGACAGTATAAACAAGGTTCTAAAGCGGTGTTAAGTTTGATGCTAAATAAAGATTATCAAACTCCATTAAATAGTATTTAATTGTGCATTCAATTTGAAGATGGTCAATTTGAATACGCTAAGGGCCTTTCAATGAATTATGTTACAAATCAAAATATGAAACAATATTAAAAATCTGTCGTAATTTTATTGTAAACTAGAAAAATATTAGTGGGATTCCTGAAACTGATTTTGATTTGCTTTTCATTTGATTTTGAATATGACAATCCGCTGTTCGCAGCTGCTCCATACAAAATGTTGTGTGTGACCACAGAAAGTTCGGAAATGACGGCCACACTATAAGTTTTAGAATTTGATTGTCTTGCTGTGAGACCGTTCATCCTTGTGTGACCGTTTACTACGTAGAAAAGTATGTTACACTTATTTGAAAATGGAATACTTCGTAAACATTCTGCAATTTTTTAATAAAATCAAATCAGTGCGCAAAAAGGTCGTTCCGTCAACTGATTTTGATTTTGATTTTCTTAAAGCAAATCCAACGCAAATCAAAATCAGTTTTCGGAATCCCTATATTGAAACTTTGTATTGATTGCCACTTACCTCAAGCTATAGCTACTCGATTCCTCGTCTTCATTTGGCTCAATAAACTGTAACTGTGATCTTTTATGTCTCCACCACAAGTATCCACCGGCTAAAAATAGCGCTATCGCAATGATTAGACCCAATATAGCTAAGCAAGCTATTAGAATTATGCTCGCCATAACTGAAACAGAATTTCCTTCGAATACACATTGATTAGTAGTTAAATATATGTACATATATCGAAAGTTCAATACAATAATGTGTATATGTATATAAATAATATATTATATGTACATACATACATATATGTACGATACGATGCGTTGTAAATAAGGCAACACGCACGACAGCAGCATGTACTGTATTCACGGAAAGGTGAAAGGAGAATGTAACGTTTACATAATCTTTTTCTACACATACGTGTACATGAGTAGGTACATATTATGTACACGGTTACATATCAGCGTAGTAAACGTGACATACACACGTACGCATTAGTTGTCCACGCGTATATGTGTACATGCACACATACATATGCATATATGTACATATTGAATTGTTATTACAGTTATTACAGTTCTTTTATTTATTACAGTTCCTTGAAAACAAATACTTGAACTTTTTAATGTACATACGCACACACATACGTCATTACAGTTCTTTTGTTAATACAGTTCGTTAAAAACAAATACTGGAACTTTTTAACGCACATACACACATACATACATACATATACGCGAATCTTTCAAAGGAACGGCATTTACGCATCGGCTCATGGATTTCAATTGCAGGCACACATATGGAGACAGTAGTCGAACAATAGCTTTTCTTTTTACATTAATTATGTTACATATGTGTATGTATATATTTAAGGGTGCTGCACTTTCTTTTTTTTCTTTATTTATATTTATATTTTATTTATTTACTTCACTAGAGTCACTTATGTATGTATAAGTAAATGTGACTAAGCAGCAAGGGATGACCATGCCAATAACGGAACTGTAGAGAAAACTGAAAGCTTGTAATCTATGAGAGCTAGATGCGATATTGGAAAACATACATACATACATACATACATACAGAGGTATCTATATACAAACGTATGTGTACATGCGTATGTGCTCGTGGAGTATGTATGAACTCCAACTTCAACTACAATTAACTGGGCTCATTCCCCTAAGTATGTGTACTTACATATGTAGTTATTTGTGGCCCAACTATTAAGCATGTGAAGCCAAAATGTTTTTCATTTCGCCTATGCAAATACCCAGCCAAACAAAACACTTTGAATATATGTACGTTCATACGAACAGGAGAGGATACATATGTATGTATGTATGTACATGGCCATATTCAAACTACGTGCATTATGTCAGTATGAGAGTTGCGTATAAGAGTTGTGTATAAGAGCCCCGTTTGGAAGCTCCTGAATATGCATTCTGCGCATGTGAATTGAGGCTCGCTCCAAGTATCTTAATAACAAGTCGACTGGAACAACACACTTTGATTTCAAAGTTATTTTTAATGCTTTTGATGCAAGAGAATATTCAATAATCCGAAGACATTGGAGAGTATGGAGAGGACTTCTCAACTGCGACATATTTGTGGTTCCATAAATTCAACATTCCTACTATCCTACTCGAATCAACATCCACAGAGTCACTTACACTGACTTCACTAAGGCATTAGACTCTGCCTACTATCTCTGATTACCTAAGTAATAGAGCTCAGTGGGTTGTTTTTAAAAGTGCTCCCGAATCTGCTGTCCGTATCTGTCCCCCAAGGTAGTCATCTACCTTTAATTTACTTTTCAGCATATAAATATGTATGTATATTAACGATCTCCCTACTATCCTATTACATTGTCTCGATCACTAACTCAAATTTGACAAACATAACACGGTCACTGTTAGTAAAGCTCTTTGGTTTTTTGGATTTAGTTTAGTGGATTTAGTTAATAAAAAATTAATTGAAAAAGCACTCAGCAAATGACAAATTTCGTCTTAAAACCCGTTTTTAGTCAACGAGTGATATGATAAGTAATAGTTAAACATTACAATATCAATAAAAATAAAACAGTAATTTTTAAAACAATAAATTTTCTTCTATAAATTTGCATTTGAATCTTCGACTTTGGCGCGTTATGTATATTATCAGAACATGATGTTGGCTGCCAACTCTCCGCTTGGATGCTAACTTGACTTCGGAACCGAAAATTTTCCCATTTTATTACCTCATACCATTTTATTACCTCATATTTGTATACTTTTATATATATAATTATACTTTCATATTTCCATATTCTCATTTTCCCAGATTTTCATATTCTCATTACCTTATATTCTTATTTTTTAATTTTGTGGTTAGTCTCATTTTCCTATTTACCCATATTTTCATGAGTTTATATTTAGGTCCTGTACTTTAAAAAAATACAAAAGGGTCTATTAAGTTTGAGCACCTCAGAAATGTAAATATAGTGGAGATAAGGTGGGTTAGATCCACTATTAAATAAAAGTCGTATTTTATGCGTAAACCAAAAGAGTTTCAAGATTGTTTATTTGCTTTTTCAATTTCACCAGATGCAGTGCTTGACGAAGTCGTTAATCTTCTTGTGCATTGAGGGCCAAACGAGGCGTTGCTTGATGATTTATGTGGTTGAACGAATACCTCCATGAGCAATGTTCTTCCTGAGCGACTGAAGAGTCCAACTGTAGGAATAGAAAAATCACAAAAGATTGGTATTCGTGAATGAGGTAAGATTACGGCTTAGAACTGTAGCGTTGAATTCATGTCCTCTGAAGCCTTTTGAGCTCCGGGCAGCTTGCTCAAGCGGAATCGATTTTGTCATAGTCGATGATGTCAGCTTCAACGACTGCAATGTAAGACAGTGTGTCTGCAGTTGTGTTTTCAACGCCAGCAACGTGTAAAATGGATGTTGTGAATTGACCGATTAAGTCCAACTGACGTAACTGACGAGGAGATGCCTTTTCTGGCTTTTACGTAAAAGCATAGATGGCATACGCTTGTGGTCCGTACGTACAGGAAAACTTGCCTTATATGTTAATATAACGGAAGTGGTTGATGCTCAGGTAGATGGCGAGGAGTTCGCGATCATACGTGCTGTACTTGCGCTGAGCGTCGGTGAGTTTGACTCTGAGGAGTCCCATTGGTTGGCACTCTTGGTTGACTATCCGGTGTAGAACAGCTCCAACAGCAGCGTTGCTAGGGTCCGTGCTTAGTGAGAGGACTGAGTCCGGCAATGGATGACCCAGAAGTGGTGCTGCTACTAGTGATTGCTTGCATGCCTCCAGATGTTGGATACTCTCTTCTGTCCAGGTGATGGGAGAAGTATCATGTTTTTTGTTGCCTGGAATGAGCTGTAGCAACGGTTGTTGATGCAGGAGGGCTTTCGGCAAGAATATTCTGTAGAAGTTAATTATTGCCAAAAAGCGTCGAAGTTCTTTAACTCTTTTGGGCGGCGGGAACTCGATAATAGCTTTGACTTTAGCAGGCAGTGGTTTGATGCCATTAGAGTCAACTTAATGTCCTAGAAATTCAATTGATGCTTGTCCGAAGAAACATATGCTAGGATTTATTGTAAGGTCGAAACGTAGTAGTCGCTCGAAATCCTGTTGCTTGATGCGACGGCGATATCATCTACGTAGACAAAAACGAAATCCAAGTCTCTGAATGCGGCGTCCATATAACGTTGAAATGTTTGAGCTTCGTTGCATAAGCCAAATGTCATAACTGTGAACTCGTATAACCCAAATGGCGTGGTTTACGTGGCTCTATAGGAATCTGATAATATGACCGGTTAAGATCAATTTTAGAGAGTATGGTCTTACCATAGAAAATATGTGTGCAATCCTGGATGTGTGGCAGCGGATACCGATGAGTAGGGGCTTTTTAAAGGTCGACATACTCCGATCTTAAGCAAATACTCGAGTAAGACGACATGACGTGGCTTAGCAAACGTTGGTGCACCTTTGGTATCAATACAATGTGTGACGTCTGTTGCAGACGGCTTGGGTGTTGAAGCGTTGAGTTGAGTGATGCCTTTGTATTGCTCGAATAGTTTTGAGAATTGGCAGGACGTGTTGACAATTTGTATGGCCATTGAAGACTGCAGACTGTAGATGCCGGCATGGATCCTGGCAATGCTGGGCTTTACGAGTATCTTCGAACTTATTGTGATACCAGCAATATTGATTTGCTCTGTGGATTGTTGCTTCGATTGTTGTTTTGCAAACGACTTTGAATGCGCGGATGTCGATTATTGTTATTATTGTTCTTGCCGAGTATCTGTCCGAGCTTGCTTTTGATCTGCTGGAACATCTTCTCCTGTGACAGGAGCTGGAGTTGTTACGCGATATTATCGCCTGGTGCGTAGCTCAGGGAGTCTATAACAGCATCAGCTGTAGTTGCGAGTTGCGAGAGTGTTGAGTTCGGGGCACTCTCCAACATGCCTACAATGACGACACGAGCTGCAGGAGGTAAGTACTTGATCCGGCGGAGGCAGTGCCTGGCGCGGCTAGGGTGAATGGCCACGAATGGTCCACGATCACCGGTCCCGCGGTAGCTGGCTCATTTAGAGGCAAACCTACAGCACCCAAGCGACCGACCTTGCCGGTACCTAAAGCCGGAGAGCCTGGTGGTCCTGGAGATGCCTTCAGACAAGATTTGAGTGGATCAGGCCGCAAGGGGAACATCTGGTACCTGAACCGAGGCTTCTAACATGAGGAAGCTCGGAGGAGAGCACTGGAACACAAGGCTCAAACTGTGTCTCCAGTGCAGCGAGGGGCGAGCGGCGAGGCAGTCAGCGGTCGCAAGCGGTATCTGCAGCACACGACCTCATCAACGTGAGTGCGGATCAGAAAAGATTCAAGAGCCAAGTAGAGAGTCACTCGACTCAGGAGGGAGCAGCACCTCCTCAGGGCGCCAGGAGAGCGAAGGTCATCTACGCTCAAGCGACCAAATCGGTGGAGGTTGTGATTTTGGCAGGTGTCTGACGCCTTGGTTGAGAAGATCCGGACGCATGCAGACGGCAGCCTGAACTTCGACAGCATCCGCTACAGGCCAGGATTGCTCATCATATCCTGCGAGGACGTGGAGGCCAAGGAGTGGTTGGTGGCCGGCAATGGCCACAGCGGACAGCGCCTTCAGTCTGTTGGAGACGTAAAACCGTGGTCTATCCTTACTTTCGTGGACCTCACTGAAAGTGAGTGATGTCAAGGAAGGCAAGCTTATGGTGCTGGGCCTTGGGGAGGAAGCGTTGAAGCTACTCCAGGAGAAAGGCATGTGGGTGTGCTTCCGCTTTGCCAAGTTCCATTGCAGACTGCACAAGGCCAAGACAGCGGAAGAGGCGTTCACAAGCGTGGAAGAGGCATCGGGACCGATCGAGGCACCAATTGGAGTCGACGTGGAAGCGGAGGCGATGGCTGCTCTGGAAGCAGAAGTTGACCAAGCGTCAGTCAGCTGGCTGGACCTAGACGCACTCTCCATAGAGGCGGACCAGTCGGAGGAGGAGAGCATCACGGTCGGGGCAATACCAAAAACCGATGGCGTGTGCTCTGAGGAGGAGTCGAAGCCTTCAGAGATGGAGGACACCAGCGTGGCACAAATCAACCTGCACCAAGCGAGGGCTGCTTCTGCAGTCATCAGCAGGTTATTTGCCAGGTCAGACCTGGAACGTGGGTCTGCAGAGGAAGGAACTGTGGCCAAAGCGGCGGAGGAATGCAGGTAAATGCAGACAGCAGAAAGAGGCATCACCAAGTGCCTGAATCTTGCTGAGGAAAGGTATTAACTTTATGTCTTTCTTAATTTCTAAGCAGGGATCTAGTATCTAAACTAATCACTGATAGTGGAGGACGAAACATAGGTCAGATGGTTTTAGCAGCTGCCTATTTCCCAGGAGAGACAGCGAAGGCGCCACCCACCGAGGTTAAAGCCCTGGTGGACTACTGCAGGAGTGAGCGACTAGCCTTCCTGCTGTGGTGCGATGCCAACACCCACAATATTGCGTGGAGTAGCGCAGACACGAACACGCGGGGTGAGCAAGTGTTCGACTTTTTAATAGATAAGGACCTCACCCTCTGTAATATAGGTGCAGAACCTACCTCTGTCACAGAGGCAAGGTCGGAAGTGGTAGACATAACATTTGAGAATGAGGGATTCTCCAGAATGGTCGATAACTGAAGGGTTTTCTCAGAGTCAATGTCGGACCATAGAATAATTCTATTCGGCATTACATGCAGAAAGTCATTTGACAAAGGGTTAGAAACCCTAGATAGACAGATTGGCCACTATTCAGACACATCTTAAGGGCCAATCTTAGCCTTATAAATGACACAAAGAGGAGCAGCTCCCCACTAGATGTGGATCTCCTTTTGGAAGGGGAGAGCGAAACAGTCCTAGGCGCCTTCCACGCAAGCTGTCCAGAGAAGTTAGTTAAATCCATCAGGGGTATCCCATGCTAAATTAGCTCAGCTTAGGCTTGAAACTAGGAGACTGTTCAATTCCGCCAAACTGAATAGTATGAACTAAACACTCTGAAAAGCTCACCGAGTACAACAAGGAGATTCGGAAGTGCAAGCGAGCCCACTTCCGAAACTTCTGTACCGGAATAGAACAGGTCTGTTATGAGGCAGTTGTCTGGGCGGACTGTTTGACATTTGTGCATGCAACAACGAAAACATAGTTGTTTCAAATATATAAAATGCCTCAACTTATCAAACATTGCACTATGGTCCAGGATCCGTTTTTTTTGACATAAATTGATTTTTCATGATAATATATCGTTGTTTTCTTATTTTAATCTTAAAGTAAATTCATCATACATTATAAAAATAATAATTAAAAGCTTTAAAAGCGCCACCAAAGCTTTTTGAGAGCTTTTAAAAGTGAGCTTGCGATCAGCTGATTTCCGCATAGAAATTTGCGCCAAAATATTTAGTTGCTTTATGTTGTGTCACACGCGTTAAATTGGTCCACAAAATTCAACTCAATTATGGAAAGTAATCTTCAAGGTATGGACTATTTAATGTATATTGTTATTTTATGTGTAGTTCTAGGGATTTATAATTGTGTAATGTCCAATTTATGTGCATTTTTTTTAGAAAACCAACATGCGTTCTCCGTGTTTCGTGGAATAAAACTAACGACCTGACGCCTGCTGACAAAAACTAATTGGTCCAGATAGCACTTGTGAGTGTTGTCTTTAACCACAAACTAAAAACTCATCCCCGTTCGTCCCCCTTTTCTCACATTTTGTCTCGTACCGTTCGCGAGTTATTAATTTTGGCCAATAAATGTGGGGCTGTGGCGCCAAATAACACATAGAGGCGGGCACGCGTCATACTGTTTCTATAATAACTTCCGTGCCTTTCATCCGATTTTAATGAAATTTTCAGCCCAGATAAATGTAGTGTACAGTTACATGTTTACTAAATCGCAGCCCAATATATTGAAAATTGGCTTTGTAATAAGGCATTGAATTTAAAATTTCTTATTTGAAGGCGGAGGGGGCGTCAAATTTTAGGTTACACATGTTTTTTGTGTGGTATTTATTTACTAGTATATCATATTTATTATCTTGAAAAACATTCAGAAGTAAAGGATATGAATGTCCTTACTCCTTAAAAAAGGATGTGCCACGCCCATTTGTTCAAAATTAGTTCTTTTTGGCCTTACGAACTCAATTCAAAAAACCGAATTAAAAAATTTTGCTTCGTTCTCAAGTTATTAATTTATGCCAAAAAAAAGTGGTCGCCTGGACCACAGTGCATTGCTAAAAATAACTACAAAGTAAGATGAGTTCTGTGGGAATTTAACTTTAAATAAATTTTTGAAATTTAAATTATTATTTTGTTTTACCCCCTTTAGCCTTAAGTACACAATTTACCCTATTGGGCATCGAATCGTATAAGGATTTCAAATATTTGTCTGTTATGTTTTCCAACCACACTTTTTTTATAGTTTCTCTTAACTCCATCATTGTTTTAGGGTTTCGATTTTTTATTTTTCCACTCATTAGAGCCCAGACAATCTCAATTGGGTTGAGACCAGTCTATGGACTTAATCCCCAATTCATCCTTCAAACTGGTTATCTTTAATTATAAGAAGGTTACCACTAATCGAATAAGATGTTTTAGTAACAAAAGGGCTTTGAATTACTCACAGATCAAGCCCGATGGCAAGAATGATTCATTGTTTTATACTTTTCTGCATTCACCATTACCTGAAGCATGAAAATAGATTCAGTTTTATATTTTGATATGCATCCCCATATCATAATCCATGGCGAATGCTTATCCGTGGCTACACAGCAGTTTTCTGAAGACCGTTCGCCCTTTCTGCGGCGCACCCTTCGGTAGCCATCGGGTCCAATAAGATTAAACTTGGACTTATCTGAAAACAGTACTCGTGACCGTTCAAAATCACCCCAATTTCGCTTTTCTTTTGGCCAGTCTAGTCTATTTTTTTTCATTCTACTATTTAGTAGTGGCGGGTGTCCTTGCTAATAAACCCATCTCATTAAGCCGACGTTGAATTGTTCGCGCTGAAACATCCTTTCCAAATCGTTGTCCAACCTCAGATGCCATCTTAGTTGCATTTTTAAATCGATCACGAAGGCTAGTTTTTAAAATAACGCGATCTTTCCGTACAGTGGTGCATTTTTCACTCCCGATCCTGTGATATTTTTTTAGCAACCGACTCACTAAACTTTCATTAAAATGTGTTTAAGCTGCTATTTGTCGGTTTGACCCATTTTGCTCAGCCAATAAAATAATTTTTTCTTTTTCCCGTATACATAGTAAGTTGTTTTCCTTTAGTGTACTGACAAAAAAAAATTTGCACCAAGTTCTTTTTGTAACAGCAGTATTAAAATGACGAAATTGTGTACTAAACATTCAATAGGAACTGCCAAAAATTAAAATAATTCAATAGAACAGCATTTCAATAGAACCCCAGCACTGAGAATGGCTAAATTCATAATTTTTTGCAGTGCGGCTTTTTTTCTGGCGCTGGGTGTAGTTTGCTGTCTGTAGCTGTTTGTAAGCTTCGGTGGCGATATAATTTTTATTATCGATAAGATTTCAATTATTGCTTACACTCGCAAATTATTTTTTAATTACTTTTTTCGTTCAATGTGCAAATATAGTTTAAACAAAAACTTTTTATTTATAAACTACACTTACTTGTATACATATTTTAAGCAACATTTGTGTATAGAACTGAAACTAAAAACTCTTATACATATTTTAACTCAAGCTGGCAACTCTGCCAAGCGACCCCTCATAAATCGAGCCGAAATGCCTGATGTTGTCGTTTTGGTTGAACTGGGCAAAATTAGAAGCATATTTTGTAATTTAAAGTTTACATGATAATTTCATAAAAACCATTCAAACAAAGCAATTTTATAAACCCCAAAAATTCTGTAATTTCATAGAAAATTTATTACTAATTTATTCAGACCTGTTATGAATAACGAGTCGTTTTGAAAGGGGAAAACGATTTGATTTCGACAGTACTTGTTCTAGTTTTCGATCGACTATACTCGTTTTCATAAAGATTCGGTAACAAATGTGTATCGTAGAAAACAGCTATTTGACATTTGACCTTCAACAACGGAAACATAAGTGGGATTCCTGAAACTGATTTTGATTTGATTTTGATTATGACAATCAGCTGTTCGCAGCTGCTTCATACAAAATTTTGTGTGTGTCCACAGAAAGTACGGAAATGACGGTCACACTAAAAGTTTAAGCTTAATCATAATAGGTGATTATTACAGCTATTTGAAAACAGAATACTTTGTAAGCATTCTGCATTTTTATAATAAATTACTGAATTATTTAAAGTTTTAAATATGTTTTAGAATGTGAAAAGAAACAGGACCAGTGTCTTGAAGTGGGCGGAGCCATTGCTTGGCAAGGCTGCCAGATGTTTTGAAAATCAGAAGCAAATCAAAATCAAATCAGTGCGCAAAAAATGTCGTTCCGTCAACTGATTTTGATTTTTTTTAAAGCAAATCAAATATATAAAATGCCTGCACTCATCAATCATTACCAAAAAGAAAATAGATTAACAATTTACATTACTTATATAGTTGCAGTTGCAGTTAGCTGTTTGTAAGCTTCGTTGACGATAAATTTTTTATTATCGCTAAGATGTCAGTTATCGAATGAAAGGATTGCTTAGACTCGCAAATTATTTTTTAATTACTGTTTATTTCTATTACTATTTACTTTTACTATTTATTTATAAACTACACTTACTTGCATACATATTTAAAGCAACATTTGTATATAAAACTAAAACTAAAAAGTCTTATACATATTTTTACTCAAGGTGGCAACTCTGCCTAGCGACCCCTCACAAAACGAGCCGGAATGTCTGACGTTGTCGTTTTGGTTGTACTAGGCAAATTTAGTAGAATTTTTTGTAAATTAAATTTTACATGAAAATTCCATGAAAACCATTTTATCGAAACAATTTTAAAAACCCCAAAATTCTGAAATTTCATAGAAAAATTATTATAGGGCAAAAAAACATCGATTTTTTTTTCTCGGAATCGAAATGTCAGAACAGCTAACCGTTCGGAATCGAAATACAGTGCAGGTCTGATTGTTTTAAAGCTTTACGGCTGAATTTTATTACGCATGCGCTGAAGAAAAGTTGATTCCAAAGTAAACTTGTTCCATTAAGCTTTCAGCTAGACAAGCTTGTTCAGTAAAAAAAAAAAAAAAAAAAACAATTTGGCCTGCAGTTTGGTGGCTGCACATATCAAATCAACACTAGATTAGCTATATTAGCACTGTTCACAGAATATTTACCTCTGTAAATAAATGATACATCTTATAAATAAACCAAAAGTATGCCACATCAATATAGTTTATGCCTGCAACATCCTAGTGTGTATTCCTTCGATTGTGTGAAGCTTCAAAACAGTCGCTGCAGCTCGATGAAAAGAGAACGGAAGGGGTTTAGAGCCTCTTATGGTATATGCTATATAATCCACCTCATATTATTGTCTATGCTTCTGGTAGCGAACGCATTGCCACCAGTTATACGCGTTGGTGAGTTGAATCATTTATTTCTACTCTGTATCCAATACCATTTATTTAATATATCCAGCATCCACTACCATGCATTTAGTATATCCTGCCTCTAAGACAATTCATTTGATGTACGCTGCATCCACTACCCTGAATTCACTGTACCCTGCATTTATTATAATGCGTTTTGTTTACACTAAAACAACTATCGTTCATTTATTATACCCTGCTTCCGCTATATATGACTATATACATATATATTTTTGGACTATATATTTTTGCCCAAATAGGAGCCATATTCACAGAGGACGAACGCGATGGGAGCATTGAGTCAGCATTTAAGTATGCCATATATCGTATCAATAAAGAGAAATCACTGCTACCTAACACTCAATTAGTTTACGATATTGAGTACGTGCCGCGAGATGACTCATTTCGCACCACTAAGAAGGTATGCCGCCAACTGGAGGCCGGTGTACAGGCTATCTTTGGCCCAACGGATCCCCTGCTAGCCGCCCATGTTCAGTCAATTTGTGAGGCCTTTGATATTCCTCATATCGAGGTTCGAATTGACTTGGAGATGAACATTAAAGAGTTCTCAATCAATTTGTATCCGTCCCAAAACATAATGAACTTGGCCTATCGCGACTTGATGATGTACTTGAATTGGACAAAAGTAGCCATCATTTACGAACAAGATTACGGTAAGTACTTTTTCATTTACTACAGTTCCGGCGGAATGTTGCATTCCTGCCTATACAAAATCCCATAAGATCCGAATGTATATTCAAACGTCATTCCTAGAGGGGAATTGATAATGTTTGGCGGAATCAGCCTCGGAGTTTGTCAGTGCGTCTAAAATTTCTTTCAATTAACAAAACCATATTTAAAGAATAATGTAAGTTGTTTTTTTGCGTTGTGTTAAGCTCAGGGCGAGAATCGGTATTTGAAGGCTTTTGCTTCTTTTGATTTTTTAGACCCTGTACTTTAAAAAAGTACAAAAGGGTCTATTAAGATTGTGCTACTCAGAAATGTATGTAACGGGCAGAAGGAGGCGTGGTAGACCCCACAAAGTATATATATTCTTTATCAGGACGACGAGCTGAGTCGATCTAGCCATGTCCGTCCGTATGAACACCTAGATCTCGTAAACTGTAAGAGCTAGATACTTCATATTTGGCAGTTAGATGCCCCTATGGTGCAAGCAGATCAAGTTTGTGTTCGATTTTTGATACCTCCCCCCCTCCCCCAAAAACCGAAAAACCACCACAGTCGCAATTATAAAGATACTATAATCTTATGATAACCTTCATCAGTGCTGTAAATTGTGGCCCAATCCGATGATAAACACAGGAGATATTCGAGATTAAAGTTTCCGTACTAGGCAAGGGGGAGCAGCGAGCATGCACATAATGCATGTACATAAGTGTGTATGCGTGGTTGCGTCTGACCTTGCGATGTGCGTATGTGTGGGTGTGTGTGGGTATGTGTATTGTTAGCGTTAGCTGCTGCAAGGGAAAGTACAGGGTCTCCTACTGTAGATTTCGGTCTTTTTTGTACTAAGTAGTCAAGTTTAAAAGCATATTTAAAAAAATAAATTTTGCATGGAAATTCCATGAAAGGCATTCAAATAATTAATTCTAATAATCCCAATATTATAAAATTACATTCAAAATGAATGGAGGATGGAAAATTTCTAAATTTCATTTACAAATTCGTTTTTGTTCCGACCGCTTTTGCTTTCTGAAAGCTCCCTGTGAAAAAAAGAAACAAAATCAAAAAATCGACATGACATTCCCCGAACTTCCAACAATAATTCTCGAAAACCCCAAATACATTGTAATCGCATCCAAAACAGTGAGAACAAAATCTCTGATTTCTCCTGTATTGCCGTTTACAACGCTCTTCGTCTAATATCAAAAAACATAACTTCCAGCAACTTGCTGATGGTAGTTAAAAATCAAAGCGAGGCTGACAAGTTCATCAACTCTCCTTCTTTACTGGGCATCTGCGACATCACATGTAAGATGCATGAAGCTCAAACCAAGTCAAAGCCGCAATATACGCCCCATAGCTCTCCGATATTGCCAACGACGAAATTATAGAAGAACTGCGATACCAAAAAGTCAGTAGTGTCTTCAAGTTCACCAAAACCATGGACAATTGTACCAATCCCTCTGGAGCAATTCTGGTGGCTTTCATCAATACCACCTTCCCAGCAAAATCGATAATGCTTGGCATTTGGTAAAAGTACGGGAGTATATTCGAAACCCAATGAGGTGCAAATCTTGCCAGCTGCTTGGCACTGCAAAAATGAACCACGTTGTGGTAATGGCGCTTTCCTCCCCACTCGGCTGACAACTGCTTACAATCGAAATGCGTCAACTGCTGAGAAGAACACCCATCCTCCTCTCGTCAATGCCCCAAATATCAGCAGCAAAGAGAATTCTAAAAATCAAGACAGCAAAAAAATGCACAATGCGCGAAGCCAAATTACTGCTCAATAGAACAACAACAAAACAGTCCAGCCCTTCCTCCTACGCTGCACCAACTGGAACTGGAAAGGCAACATTATACGATGCTGTTAGGTTCGATGTACAAACAAGACGGCTCGTACAGAATGTTTATTAACAGAATGTGTACTTTAACAGAGTCTTTACAGTGGTTATACCGAATCAGTTGAGTGTGGCCAACCTAGTATCAGTGGAAATGCTCGCAAGTGGGAGGCTTTGTTAGAGTTTTTATCTAGCTGTCCTGCTACAGAACAAAAAAATAACAACACAAACCCAAATCACAATAAACAAAGCAGGATAAGACAGTTACTGATTCAAGCAAAGAAGCAACAACAACAACAACATCATCCAACACCGCATCGACGCCGCTGTCTTATCAGCAAAATCAACACGAAAATAACACAACCTAAGCAGTCGATTACGACTATGATAATCTTGGCCTCTCGCCTAACACTACTGAATTCCTAAAACATCTCAAATCTAACATAGCTAAAAATATTTCTAGCCCAAACCTTCCAACTAGTACTTCTACCTATTTAAAACAAAATGAATCTAACATATCAGAGGACTCTACGAGTATGTATGATTCTGATATATAAATATAATTAATTGTTTTCCATTGCATATAATATGCACTCCTTCACTTTCAAACAATAACCATTAACATTGTACAATGGAACATAGACGGATACTTCAACAATTAGGTTAGGTTAGGTTAGGCGGTAGCTGAGGAATAGACCTCAGCTTACTTAGGCCAAAAGGGGCCCATTGTGGCACCGCATGGGCAGATTTGATAATTCCCAACTACTTCGCTTTAAAACCAGCCTGGGGCTTTTATGAACCTTCTCAGAATCCTTAGCTTTATTGGAGCAGGGTCCATCAGGTCTGTCAGATTGTAGGCTCCCAGGTGAGAAAACCTGGTTCTACTTAGGGCAGGACAAGAACAGAGGAGGTGATGGACTGTTTCCTCCTCTTCTTCGTCACGACAGCTTCTGCAAAAGTCGTTGAAGGGGGCCTGAAGTCAAGCAGCATGGGAGCCAATGAGCCAGTGACCGGTTAAGGCTCTGGTTACTATAGAGCAGGAGGCTCTGTCAAGTCCACAAAGCCCGGATGAGCGTTTTGGACAGAGGATGGGCCAGGTTTGGCGGGCTATGGAGCATGGTTGTTTAGGGTGTTGCCATCTGTTATTGGCTTCACGGTGGTAGTGGTATTTTACCAGGAGTTTGCAAGTGGCCAAGGGTATCCCAATACCACTCCTATCCGGTAGGAGGGGGACCGTGGTACCCTGTCTGGCCAGTATGTCGGCTTTACAATATATAATAATATTTAACACCGCTTTGGTGGTCCTCCACTCGCAATTCTAAAGGTTATCAAGTTGAAGATCTCATAGCCAGAACAAACTTAGCTATTTTAAGTGACGGTTCACCTACCCGCCATTCGAATCACAACTCCTTAACCAACATTGACCTGAGTGTGGCTTCTGCAACCCTGGTACAATACAGCAATGGTCAATCGACCAAAACTTTTATTATTATTAACCTCCTGACACATATTAAGCCTGAAAAATTCCCATCTATAATTAGATTCAAAACTGATCGTGCCAACTGGATTACCTTCCAATTTGTTTGTAAAAAGAATTTTCAGTTTCACTCGATTTAAACGTTTTTACTGCCAGAATCACGAAATCCATGAAACCAGCAGCCAACGTAGCCATTCCTCAAACCAAACCAAAAAACCCTGAGGAACCCTGTTTGGTTTAGCCCAAGTCTCCAAGATCTGAGAAAACAAAAGCAGGTTCTCCGGCACAACTATAAATCTTCTCAAAAGTGTACCAACTTAATAGCATATTAAATCCATAAAGACAATCTTATTGAGCTGCATAATTCGGTAGACATTGCCAATGCTTTCGGAACTACGTGGGCCAAGGATGAAAACTTCTCTTATGTATATTAAGTTAGCAAAGAAAAATGTCTCTCTTAGGAATATTTGCCCAACAACTTATCCGTAGATCCTAAGTTCCTTGAATCGCAGATCACATCGATTGAACTAGAATCAGCCCTGCAGCATGCTAAAGGAAAACCTCCTGGGTATGACCGCATCTCGTGCACTATGCTTCGAAACTTGCAATGGAAGGAAAGCAAACATTCCTAGAAATTTACAACAGAATGTTAGATGCGGGTAGTTATCCGCATACTTGAAGAACGGCCACTGTAATTGCAATCCTTAAGCCAAATAAACCTGCCCACGAATTATCATCCTTTAGTTCCATATCTTCTGCTCGTGCAAAACACTGGAAAAAATTATTACCAGAATGATCATGTGGTTTATGACTCTCTTTTGCATATCAATCATTACGCGTCAGATGCCCTTTCAAGCAGAAATCATGTAACCATCCTGACTGCTGATTTCGGAAGGGCTTTTGACCGCGTGGGAGTGCACTCTGTACTAGGTCAACTTTCCCGGTGGGCGATAGGTCCTAAGATCTTCAACCTCGTGAAGGCTTTCATGACCAAGCGATCCATCCGTGTTAGAGTTAATAATAGCTTAACTAATTTTTATAAATTACATAACGGCATTCCGCAGGGGTCCCCACTCTCTGTGGTTTTCTTCATGATAGCTTTCCTATTCCTCACCTCGCACCAAACATTCAAAGCATCTAAAGCTTTATTCATGCAAATCCAGTGACTCTAAAACTGTACATGCTAAGAACATTTTTGTAAATTTGAGGGGGAGCCGGATGAGATATCAAATTAAAAACATAAACTTGGCCTGCCTATTTAATACACGAACCAATTAAAATAAAGAATTGAGTCTCTAGCTCTTATAGTTTCCGAGATCTAGGTGTTCATACAGACAGACAGACGGACAGACAGACAGGGCTAAATCGACTCAGCTCGTCGTCCTGATCAAGAATATATTGTGAAGCGGGGCGGAGCCACCCCGTTCACAGACCCGTGAGATGTTAACGGCCGAAATTTGTAGCTTTTAATTTGTAGAGAATAGTTTTATAGTCAGTAAGATAGGGATAAATATTTGTTTGTAGCTAGTAAGTCGTAGAGAATAAGCTGTAGTTGATAGGAGTTTTTGTAGTTGTTAAGTTCGTAGTTAGTAGGTTTTGTAGTTTGTAGGTTTTGTAGCGAGTAAGGCCACTGAAGGCGAGTTATAGTTTTAGGGCCACTGAAGGCAAGTTAAAGGGTAAAGTTTGCAAGCCACTGAAGGCAACTAACATAACAGGCAAGGTTGCATCGTCGATTGGCACGCAGGCGGTAGCGAACAGCTTCGAACAGCAGATCGATGACGATCGACGACGCAACGTTGCGAGAGAAAAAGAAAGAGAGGAATAAGAACAGCGAGGGCAGTCGTGTTTCGCGCTTTGAACAGGGAAGTTGGAGATAGCGGCAGGCAAGCAGCCCGACCGCCGCGAGTGAAGAAAAAAAAGGCAAAGTAGTGAAAAGAGGCGACAAGCCGTTAGCTGAAAGAATAGCGGGAGATAAAGCGTATGAAAAGTAAGTAGACTTTAAGATTTATTAGTTAAGTCGAAAAATAGTAGAACGTATTATGAAGTGGCCGAGCCCTGATATATTAAAAAAATTACATTTACAATTACGTATCATTTCCTCTATCGGACATTATTGGGGAAAAATATAACGGGACGTCCGCTAACTCGTGTGTTCACAAATAAGGCGTGATCATTTAAACTCTGCAAACTCAGCTGCCCTTGGGTTTCTTACGAAACATTATAAATGTCTTGTAATATTACTTGGCGAGACTGAGGCATACCCCGGCATAGCTAAAAAGGTTCTTTACAATATGTCAATTGCGCAATCTTAAGGGTCTATTACTATATTACTTTTTAAAAGTACAGGATCTAATTATATAAATTTAGTCATCTATTTATGAATAAAAAAAATTCGTTTTTTATAGTAATGTTCTAATTTTTTCCAGGTCTTTTCAAGCAGCAGGATTTAATCCATTCCTCTACGGAGATGCGAACCGAAATGTATATAAGGCAAGCAAATCCGGAGACCTATCGTCAGGTTTTACGTGCCATTCGCCAAAAGGAAATTTACAAAATAATTGTTGATACAAATCCAACAAATATCAAAGCTTTTTTTCGATCAGTATGATACTTATTTATATATATTAAATTTTTGTTTATAATTTATTCTGTTTTAATTAACTTTAAAATATTGTAACATAACGCTAATATTTTTCTTTATACCACACTTTGCCAGATATTACAGCTCCAAATGAACGACCATCGCTACCACTATATGTTTACGACTTTTGTAAGTATTATATTATTGGGTGCATGCAATGAGGGCTTAATTGCACTGTCCCGCGGTCCTCATTGCTGGCGCCCCTAATAGTATTATGTATGATATGTATGTATATAGTACTAAAATATGTTATATATTTGTAGGACCTGGAGACTTATGACCTGGAAGACTTCAGATACAACAGTGTTAATATAACTGCTTTTCGATTGGTCGATGTCGGCAGTAAACGTTACCAGGAGGTAATAGATCAAATGCAGAAGTTACAGCACAGTGGACTAGATATGATCAATGATGTGCCCTATATTCAAGTAGAGTATATATTATTTTACGAACATAGTACCGCTAAGCAGTCAATACATAGAGGTGTCAAACAGCCTAAAAGCGGTACCATGAATTTTGCATTGATTAGGTCCAGCCAACATGCAACATATGCGATCGAACATGCGACTGAGCAGCCAGCGGATGGGAAACTGGTTTTTGTTGAGTTGGAACCACATCAAAGGGTGTGGTGGTCTTGGATAGACGCCCGAACGGAAAGCACGGTCTGCGTCGAGCATGCCGGTTTTTTTCGTTGTATGTGTTTGTATACATGTATACAGCCACATATGCTTATGTATGCTGCAATGATGCCGACTTTCATGATCCTCTATTTTACCATTTCAAACTTGTGAGTCTCAGCGCAGAAATTTGTACATGCTACTTATTTCAATAGTCGTAAAGCTGATCCTCCTTCTTATTTCCATATATTGCGATAGCACAGAAAGTAAGAGATAGTAGGAAAGAGCATCTACTTTGCATCAGTAACAATTTCTTCTTTCGGCTTTGCCTGCTTCTGAATCTTTATATGTACATATGTTGTTGTCGGCTAAGCAATACAGGTTTTGCAGAGTTTTGTTGTTTTATCGGTATGCGGTCGATTATTGTTGTTCTGGGTGTTTTGCCAGCTTGTGTGTGATTGCACCTGCTCGATCGCTGTAGCTTTTATTTATTATGAGTATTTGTTCCTTTTTATTAATATTAACAATTAGTATAGACATATTATATTCAAAGTTCAGCAAATTTTATTGCGAGTTCAATTATATTAATCTTCTTAACTTACCAATTACTTTTATTTTTTACGGGAAAGTTATAAGGCAGGGGTGCTCAAAATCAGCTTACGGCAGAGCACGCATGGGGTGGTAAGAAATCAGGTACGGAAAAATTTTAACAATTTTATTTGAATATACATTCTTAATGCACTTAAAAACTACATAAGAAATTATCTATATTTATATTAATTGTGGTCTGCTAAATCAAACATTTTTCCAGCAATGAAACGAACAACTGATTTTTTTCTATGCATGTTATTTGTCAACCCAACAACAAAATGCATGCAGTATACCGAAGTAACGGTGAAATGTATGAATGTATTGGTGCTCAACTCGATCACAGAGGCAGCGAACGAGAATTCTGAGAAAAAGCACGCAAATTGTTCTTGTATTTCGCATTGCTTATGGCAAGAGCCGCACACCCATATATATAATTAAAAACCATTTATGTATTTTCTTTTCTTATTTTATTAGGATGAATGCAAATGCTAATATTATCTGCATTACTGGGCATAACACGGGGTAATCCACATGGAGCCCTTTTGTAATGCAGCTAGTAGCCAGTGTTGTCAATCACTGCATTACTTTTTTATTATTTTCTTACGGAGTCGTGGTTCTAACCCGACGCTCGTTTCCCCTTTAATCGGGCCACTTGGTAGCCTACTCAGAGGCCTCTGTGGTACGAAAAACGGCCATCGCAATGTAAAAGTAATGCAAGTCGAGGGTAACTTTTGAACCTAGGCTCGTACCAAAGTGGGACCCACGTAATGCATTCTGTGGGTCACATTTGCGCCACTGGGTATGCGATGGCTCTTCCTATGCTGAGAGCAATTACAAAAACAAATTGAGCTCGAAGAGCAATGGCTTGGGCATGCCTGTTATAATGTAACAGCAAAATTGTTATAACAGATATTTAACGATAGGCGCCAAAAGTAGCGAAACCAAATGACCGTCGATAAAGTTCATTTAAGTCGAATCAGCAAATGTCATTAGAAAAAACGGACAACTTTTCCCACCCTTTGTTATGGAGCCTATAGAAGAACTCGTCGTTCTAAGGGGCTAATAACGTCACATACTAGGACATTCATTCCCGGCAAATAGCTTCCAATTTGACTGTATACGGTTCAAGATTGTATACATGTATACACACACATACACCGAAAAAAATCGACAATCTCGACGCAGGCCGTGCATTCCGTTCGGGCGTCTATCCAAGACCACCACACCCTTTGATGTGGTTCCAACTCAACAGAAACCAGTTTTCCATGCGCTGGCTGCTCAGTCGCGTGTTCGATGGCATATGTGGCATGTTGGCTGGACCTAATCATCGCAAAATTCATGGGACCGCTTTTGGGCTGTTTGACACCTCTATGTATTGAATGCTTAGTGATAGTACTATACAATATGTTTGATTGATTACTGGCATTTGTTATTACAGACGGAATCTGCACTAATGTTTGATTCAGTATATACGTTTGCCCATGGGCTTAAACAGTTGAACAGTAGTCACACATTGGCATACAAGAATCTTTCGTGCAACTCCGACAAGGCTTGGACGGACGGTCTATCCCTATATAATTACATTAATTCGGTAGGTATCGAAACCATGTAAAACTTATTGAAATCTGTTTAAATACATCCCATCTACGCATAGGCTGAAGTTGAAGGTCTAACAGGACGAGTCAATTTCGCCGAGGGACGTCGAAAAAAATTTAAAATTGACATACTGAAATTGAAACAGGATTTAATACAAAAAGTCGGCTATTGGCAACCGGATGTGGGTGTCAACATATCGGATCCAAATGCATTTTACGATTCCAATATTGCTAATATAACTCTTGTGGTAATGACGAGAGAGGTATGCATAAAAAATATTGCAATTGATGAGTATGCTACTACCGTATAAAATACTTTTTTTATTTGGAGCTAAAACGAACCTGACGGCATTTTATCAAAATGGCCCGTCCCGAAAAAAAAACTTGATCTGCTTGCACTATAGGGGCATCTAACTACCAAATATGATATCTCTAGCTATTACAGTTTACGAGATCTAGGTTTTCATACAGGCGGATAGACGAACAGACAGACAGACAGACAGCCATACCGACATGGCTAGATTGACTCAGCTCGTCGTCCTGATCAGGAATATATATTATATACTTTCTGGGGTCTGCCACTCCTCCTTCTGCCTATTACATATATTTCTGAGTTGCACAAACCTAATAGACCCTTTTGTACTTTTTTAAAGGTCTAAAAAATTAATTTTATTGTGCCTTCATGCTTGCCGGGTTGTCGAGTTTTACGGACCTGCCGAGCTTTGCGCATCTTATTCCTAGGCCCGTAGAGAAAAACCCTATTGTACATTATAAGGCCAACGGCCCGCATTTTTCGACAGAGGCCTCAGGCCCGGAACGGCCAGTGCCCGTCTCTAGTTCCAGACGTTCGACGAGAAATTTATGAATTCTGATCCCTTCTTTCCTTAGACATAAAACAGTACATTTTCGAAATGGCATAGGAAACTTAGTGATCAAAGAAAATATTTATCTAAATGCTTTCTTTGTTCCATTGATTAAAAATAATTTTCAGGAAAGACCCTACGTTATGGTTAAAGAGGACGCAAATCTCACTGGCAATGCCAGATTCGAAGGGTTCTGCATTGACTTACTAAAGGCGATAGCTCAGCAAGTTGGCTTCCAATATAAAATCGAACTGGTGCCCGATAACATGTATGGTGTGTATATACCAGAAACGAATTCCTGGAATGGTATTGTGCAGGAGCTAATGGAAAGGGCAAGTACAATATCATATGTGCATAAATGCTATACGTGAATTGACCGATTGATTGTAAATTACATTTCACTATTACAAATCATATAGCGCGCTGACCTGGCGGTGGCCTCGATGACGATCAACTACGCACGGGAGAGCGTCATCGACTTTACGAAGCCCTTTATGAACTTGGGTATTGGCATATTGTTCAAGGTAGGATTTGATTTGATTGTTAAATGTGGCTAGACAAGTACAAGGCAATATTTTGTGTAAAAGAACCATGTACATGTAGATCGAGCTAACGTCGGCTGAGTTTGCTCTATTTTAACTTACATCCTAAATCCCTAGGTGCCGACAAGTCAACCGACGCGGCTGTTTTCCTTTATGAACCCATTGGCAATCGAGATATGGCTTTATGTGCTAGCTGCTTATATATTAGTTTCATTCGCGCTATTTGTGATGGCACGATTTTCACCTTATGAATGGAAAAACCCACATCCATGCTATAAAGAAACTGATATCGTTGAAAATCAGTTCTCCATATCGAACAGTTTTTGGTTTATAACGGGCACGTTCTTACGCCAAGGATCCGGACTCAACCCCAAGGTAGGAATATAAGATATTTCACATTAGAATTTGTTCGTTAAATTCGCTTTTAAGTCTTGTCATGGTTCTCAGATATGTACGAGTATATGTATTTAGGTTTATCATTACGACATTAAGTGACATTATATTGCATTTCAGATATCAGATCGAGCTCAAACCAAGTTCTTCTCTTTTATGAACCCATTAGCCATTGAAATATGGTTCTATATAGCCTTTGGTTACGTTCTAGTGTCGCTGTGTATTTGGATAGTGGCGCGACTATCGCCCGTCGAATGGGTTTACTCAAAGCCTGCCTGTTCCATGGCCTGTGACCATATGCTGCATAATATCCGAAAAGCCAATTATACTGAGGATCAATTGGAACTGAAATCATTTTCTAACCAATTTCCGGCTGAGAGGGATAAAATCGATAATCATAATGATGATGATAATGATAATGATAATGATAATAAACGAGACGGTAATCTTTCAATTCATCAGGACATGCTTAACCTTAACGATGGAAACGAGTCCGATGATACTGTGGAGTTAGTTAGTCTGCAGAATGATTTCACATTAAAGAATAGCTTTTGGTTCGCTATTGGTGCCCTAATGCAGCAAGGGGCCGATTTATATCCTAGGGTATGCATGTGGTGCCTATTGCCAAGCACTTTCTCAATTTTATTTAATTGAACTGTAATAACGGCTAACGACTAATAGCCTGCTATTGATACACTCAGAAAAAAAATTGAATCAATCTGTTTTCATTTTAGAAATATTTTAGGGGACATTACACTCAGTGTTTAAATGTTATTTTAATCAGAACTTTACTGCCTATAAGGAGTCATCTCAGACAGAGTTGTCACTTGTCTGCAGTCAATTCTAGCTGAGTGAAAATAGCCAAAGAAAAATAGCTAGATTAAAGTTTCTGCAAGGAAAATGCCTGGCATCTGAGTACCAAGCTTTATACTTGATGCTAAAGTAAAGATGTTTGAACTCGGTAATGATAATGTATTCTTTTATAAATATTTACCTTTAATTTATTTAAATTCCCACTGATAAGAATAACTTGAAGTTTAGACTTACATAGCTGAAATAAACAACAACAGAAAAACCAAATCAATTGATTAGTTTGTTTACCGACTTCTTACAATATTTAAGTGAATTATACAATTTACAATCAAACAAGTATGAGCATGGGAATTCCAATTCTCCAACTGAGTAAGAAAAACTAAAATTAAGATTACTATTACTATTACTGAAAAGAATTGTGATGCGAATCTCTTATCAGTGTTCCATTTGATCAAAGAGTGTCACAGTCTTGAAACATATTCTAGTAATTCTAGATCTTTTTCTGAGTGTTTGCAATCGTATGTATTATTGTATTATTATTATTATTATTATTATTTCAATTATTATATTGTATTTGGAATTCTTAAGTGATTTAAAAGTAGAACAATTAAGATTAGTTGAATAATTATGTGAAATGAAGGAAATGCTGGTAATAAGTACATAATACCGTTAGCTGAAAGATGATTTGCCGAAAGAACCGCATTAATCTTCCATAAAACTTTGTTCATTTACTATATACATTTTTTCAGGCGACATCTACACGAATAGTAGGCGGTTGCTGGTTTTTTTTTTGCCTGATAATCATCTCGTCATATACAGCTAATTTGGCTGCCTTTTTAACGGTTGAGCGTATGATAACTCCCATTGAAAGTGCTGCGGATTTGGCGGATCAGACAGAAATATCGTATGGCACACTGGAAGGTGGATCAACGATGACATTTTTTAGGGTAAATAATCCATTTATTAATAGCAATTATTGAGGTTTCTCAATGGAAATGTAATACACAATCCATGCTATAGTATGTTCTGCTAAATGAATAACCCTCAAAAAAAGCGTGCCAGATCCTATTAAGCATATATACATACATATTATCGTAATTTACTGTCTGACTGTCCGTCTGTATGTACACCTAGATATCGGAAATTGCAAGGGCTAGAAACTCAATTCTTTTTTTGTTTGGTTTGTGTAAGCAGCTGAAGTTTATATCTGATATCGATATCTTATCCCCCTCCCCCTTATTTTCGCAAATATATTCTCAGTTTGTACAGTTTTAGGGTCATCGTGTTCCTTCTTTGCATAAATAAAGCTTAAGATATGGGATAATCAATGTTGTATACTAGGAATTTAGCAGGGGTAAGGGGAAGCAGCAGTGTACGCGTCCGATAGGGCGTATGCGTCATTTTTAATTACGGGCATGTACATATATATGTGTGAGTATTGGTTATTCTTTACTTTTGCGTGTATATTGGAATGTATAAGTGTATGTGTATATATAGATTCATTTTGTTGTCTCTTATGCTAAGTATCAGAAAAAGGTTAGATCACTAAATAAATGAAGGGGAATTAATTAATTTAGGTAAGGCACATGAGATGTTGGACTAAGAAGACGACCAGCCCCTGCGGAACGCCCGCAAAGCAATGCTTCGCAGTGTATCTGTGTATGTATAAGTTTATGTGTGTATGTATATGTGTCTGTATTTGGTGCTGCTGTTATCGACGCCCAAGGCAAATCAAAGTACAGGGTCTCCTACTGTTGGTTGCGTCCGACTGTAGCTTTACGGACTTTTTATATGTCTGTTTGGCATTCAGCAATTAAATTCTCGATCATCCGATTATAACAGTGATTATTTGCATTACAATTGTTTTCGACAGGACTCTAAAATTGGTATATATCAAAAAATGTGGCGATATATGGAGAATCGAAAGTCATCTGTATTTGTGAAAACATATGAAGAAGGCATCAAACGTGTAATGGATGGCAATTACGCATTTCTTATGGAGTCGACTATGTTGGACTATGCTGTGCAGCGGGATTGTAATTTAACACAGATTGGAGGGCTTCTGGACTCGAAAGGCTATGGCATTGCGACACCCAAAGGCTCTCCGTGGCGAGATAAAATCTCTCTGGCCATATTGGAGCTGCAAGAGAAGGGAATAATTCAGATATTGTACGACAAATGGTGGAAAAATACTGGAGATGTATGCAACAGAGATGACAAAAGCAAGGAATCGAAAGCTAATGCATTGGGGGTGGAAAATATCGGTACGATAACACTATACTCAAAAATGCTAAACTTTGTAACTATTTATTTATTACTTAATCTGAAATATTTTACATAATCTGTCACGAATTCCAGGCGGAGTATTTGTTGTACTTCTTTGTGGCCTTGCACTTGCTGTAGTTGTGGCAATTTTTGAATTTTGCTGGAACTCGAAGAAGAATCTGCACACGGATAATCAGTCCTTGTGCTCGGAAATGGCCGAGGAACTTCGCTTTGCCATGCACTGCCAAGGATCCAAGGCGAAGCAGAGGCCAGCGCTAAAACGAGATTGCATAAAGTGCGTGCCGGGTTCCACCTATGTTCCGTCAAATGTAACTTTAAAGAATTTGGGAGTTCATTACAACTATTTTAATTGAAGCTGGCATCAACTACATTTACGGATTTTCAATTGATGTAAAGTTCTGTATACTCGTATGTGCAGTTGCCACAACAAATTATTTTTATATTAAGCCTTTCAAAAATAAAATGACAATTAAAGCAACCAGAGTGGCACAGTTCGATCAATCATTATGTTGAAAAAAATCATATTATATTATTATATATATATATTTTTTTGTTTTTTGTTTTGGTTTGTTTTTTGATTTAGTGCATTTACATGACATTAATTGTGCTAAGCAGACTTTAATTTCTAATATCGATTACATGATTACAGGCAATATTACCGTTTATTTTTCCTATGGGACTTATTAATTTTACGTCGCTTCAAGATCATGTCATACAGAGCATGCAAACCCTCCTGCAAGCCCTCGCCAGTTATGGCGCAAGCCGGCTGTATGTACCAGCCCTTTAACTGATGCGCAGTGGATGTAGGACTATGACTATTATGTTTCATGGAAAACTGAACTGAACCACTGCTGACAGTAGGCACTGTAGTTGTTTTTGATGCCGTTTCTACACTGAGTGTCTTGCTTTTGCTCTCCTCCAGATCGGATAACTTTAATTGCAGCATTGAGTTTTGGCTGGGCGTACTGCAATGAGCGGCCAGATTACCCGTTGAGTTGGAAGAGACTGTTGCCTGCGCTGTATTTGACATCGGATTGCGTAGTTCGTGTAATCCCAACAGCTTTTCTAGCTCTTTGGGACAGCATGCGTTTGGTAGATCTTGTTTATTTGCCAAGATAAGCACAGGCACACCCTAGCACAAAATTCAATTCAACATATTAAACTTCAATTGTTAACTTTATAGACGCTCACCTGATTATCTGGACATTTAGCTGTACGCATTAATTCCATTTTGGCCTCTTCCATACGTTCCATGTCAACGGAATCGACCACAAATAAAATTCCATCTGTACATCTAGAATATAACAACAATGAAATAGAATCTGAGTTCAACTCAACCAAATTGGAGTTGCTTGACACCAATCACAATATACATATGTAAGTATTTATGCCCAAAAGGACAAATGGACGTTAGACATCCACATGCTTCTTTTGTGCATATATTGGAGCAGAACGACGCTTTCAATCGTATTGTCTGTATGCCGTACCGTGTATAGCTTCTCCACAGCGGTCGCAGTTTCTCTTGTCCGCCTACATCCCAAACGAGAAAATGTACACCCTTTGCTTTGCCTAATGTGCCTTGAACCTGTGTGATAAACGTAGATGTAGTTTGAAATCAACTGGATTGGATAATATTTACCTTTTCGCAATTAAATCCAATTGTGGGAACTGTGTTTAAATACTGATCAAACTTAAGTCTATAGAGAGCTGTAGTTTTGCCAGCTGAATCCAAGCCCAGCATAACTACATGGAGAGTTCCCTTCAAAGCAGCAAGTTGACATTAATAATTGCGTGGAAATGTAAAATAGTGTTGACGGTTACCTGTGACGGCAGAGCATCCAATAAATTTCCATTTTTAACCATCGTAGCCCCCATTTTCCGTGTTTGTTTTTATGTTAGAAATATGTTTTTTTTATTTATTATTTATTTTACATTTTATGTTTTCACAATTGGGTTGGGGTTGTTTCCAATTTATCGATATTTCGATGTCATACAAAATATTATCTAGAGAGTAACTAAGGCCACGTCCTCACTAGTTATTGTTTCCGCATCTTTTGTTACTTTTGCAATAGGCGCTTGCCTCCACGCAAAAGTATGTGTGAATTTGTTGTGGGAGAAAAGGCGTGTACTCAGAATAAACTGCAATATATGTATGTATACTTGATAATATGTATTTCCTACTTTAAAATAGCCGCAATCGGAATTTTGGCATTACTAATACTGAATACTTAAAATCTAAGTATCCAGGTAACCTCTAAACCTCCACATATGTATAAAAACCACCTCCGCTCCCAGTCCGCTCCAAGTCTCGTTTAGTAGTCTTTATATTCAGTTATTTTTTTCATAGCCCCACTTTCTTTTGGGTAAATATCTGTTATAACCCCGTAACACCGATTAAAAAAAAAAATACCATAGATAGAGCTCAATTTATCATGAATTATGGGGAAAGAATTATCTTGCGGAAAAGCTTAGTTTAGTCAGGAAAAGTTTGACTTTTTCCTTGTATTTTCCCATAAAAACTGCCTATATTTGCTTGCACACACACACACACAAACGCACATGTACAGCAGACATTTTTGTCAGTGATGCTCGCGACGCTGTTGCTGTTAGGCGAGATTTCTGTAGTTTTTGTTGTTGTTATTGGGTTTCTTACAATTTGACCGAAAATATGTTTGTACATACATATGTACAAAAAAAAATGTAATCATTTAAATTTTTTACTCTTTTAAAAATATGTTGTGGGCCTGAAAAGGGCCGGTTTGGTGATGAGAGGCGCACCTTTATTAACCATGTCCAATTAGTCCGAATCCTAAAGTGAATATTTATTAAGAATTAATTGTTGTTGTTTCTGAGTCCCGCTTCTTCTACTTCTCTTTTTTCCGTATTGCCACAGTTGTTTTTAGAGGCTTGTCTTGTGTTGCCAGATTGTTGGTTTAAGTTGTATTTCTATTCTATATCTTCTTAAACATAAATAATTATAATAACACTATTTACATACTTCTTACAGTAACTAAGATGTGGCGCTATGGTTCTTCCCTCACCGTTTCACGATTGCTCCACACAAACCTCATTATCTCACCTCCTCGAAATTAACGTCCTCCACAGGACATTTTAATTATTAATAGAAAATCACGTCTCACAAAAGCAGTCAATCACCAACGATTCTAATACGCACTTTTCGTAAAAGGCGTCAACACTTCGCTTGTGAGTCGAGCGACACATTTCAAGCTTCATAAAAAATGGTTGTACATTGAATGACAACAATGCAAAATCTATGGAAACTGGTGCAATTTCAAGAGCTTTTTTGGTCAGTACATGCAACAGTACATGCAACATATGCCACCGAACATGCGACTGAGCAGCCAGCGCAAGAGAAGCTGGTTTCTGTTGAGTTAGACCAGCATCAAAAGGTGTGATGTCAGTCTTAGATAGACTGTCCGACTGTAGCTTTCTGAGTTCTTTTAACTCAGGTTGCTCTTTCAAGATGTACAAACACAAAATTTATATTTTAACTTCTACTTAACCAGCATTGCATTGCACCTTTAATATTTCTGGATGCAACACACATTCACTTGCGATAATTGAGATTTAAAGCTTCTTGTTTGGCATCCTCAAATTGTCTGCTATTTGTTTTTATTATTATTTTTTTTTTTGTATTTACAGCCGTTCTCTCCAGTTTTTATCGAATTTCGATTAATGGAGCGCAACTTACAGTAACGGGTGTATTTTTTTTATAAGAAATTCACTACATAAAATCTTGAATTATGATCCAGGAGCGGTCGCATTCACCAGGTCGACTTGTGATCACAACAAATGTTTTCGCAAACACTATTACATAATGTAGTTCGGGGTAAATAGCATACAAGCTGATTTACGTGAGGGTGAATGGATATTTTTGTCCGTGGTCAATGCACATAAATGGGATTTTTAAAAGAATTCCTTAAAATATATATGGAATTTTTGCCATACAGAGACGCTTGTGACATTTAATAAAAATGTCCAAGATGGTAGAAAATGTCTAAAAATAGGCATCGTGGGATTTGAATATAAATTAGTGATGGTATTCTCAAATAGTCATAAGCAAATAAAGAAGTTGTAATATTTCATAAGACAGGTCTACTACAAAAAATTTGTCTAGATGTTTTCGATTGATATCTATATATTATGGTGTTCTGTAAACTAAAAAGATAGTCAAAAAGTTCAGAACATCGTTTTATTTTTCGAATCACAATTTTTTATTAGGAATCAGTACTGGGACGGGAACCAAAAACAACCTAGCTGATGTTCCAGACCTCTGGTCCCATAATGGAGCCCTGTGCTGCTCCCGACGATATTGCGACTGTCTATAATCCGCGCTAGGTATTAGGGTATGTGAAACCGTTGTTCCAGAGCTGTCATCATGCGTGTCCATCTGGAACTGTTAAAAGCATTTTTCACATCTAGCGTTGCTAGCAGAACCACAGGTCTTGAAAAGTGATTGCCCTGTTGCCTTTTTTGTGCCGCATGGACTACCTCTCTTATAGCTCCGATAGTCGACATGCCTGGTCTGAAGCCATGCTATCTGTTAACCACTTCGGTTAGTCGAGACTTGATCAGCTTTTCAAGCAGTTTTCCTGCTGTGTCTAGCATGCATAGTGGTCGATAAGCTGGTGGGGTAGTAGAGTCACCTTTTTCTTTGCTTATCAGCACCAGTTGCTGGACTTTCCATGGGTCGGGAATGTTTCCACTTACTAAACAGATATTGTACATCTTCAGCAGTGTATCTGGTCGTGTTATTTTCAGCACCTCAGCTGGGATGTTGTCGGGGCTTGGAGCTTTTTTTTTTTTAGACTCCTTGCAGCCTTGATTAACTCCTCTTCTGTGAAAACTTCGAAGTCTGGCAGATGTTGTGCCGCTCTTACGCTTCTGTCTTCATGAGTCTGGAACAACGCATTGACTATACTGTCCATCTGACCTGTCTCTAGGTCTGACTATTGTATCGACACCGGATTCGTTTAGGGCATCATTGATTCTTCTATCGATCTCGCCGATCAAGAGAGCTTTATCTAGGCGGTTGACGTTCCATCTACGCCGTCTGGTGATGGCCTTTTTTTTGGGCCTTATCGTTTCCTTGATCAAGAAGGATATATATTCGTGGTCGCTGCCATTATATATATAAGACCTTCCAATCGGTGATCTGATGTGCCAAGTTTTCCGATAGAGCGTGATGTCTAGAATAGTGCCTTCTTGTCCTGGCTATCTAAATGTTGCTGTTGAGCCAACGTTTGCTACAGTTAGTTCCAGTCGTGCAGCCATGTCTAAACTCTGCGTCCTCGGGAGTTGGTCGTGGACATGCCCCATTCTTCAGTTCTGGAGTTGAAGTCTCCTGCTACTATGAGGTCTCCTTTCATTTTCGATGCTTTGTCCTCTATATCATCCAGCTTCTCTTGGAAGGTTTGGTAACAGGTAACAGCTAAATATGTTAAAGCCGTTTACTTGCGCCGTTACGTGAGCGCGTGTTGTAATGTCTGGCGCTGCTAGTGCGTGGGAGCCATTGCGGCTGTCTTGGTGTCGTCCTCTAGCCAATCCCCGTCTGCTTTGTTTTTGTATTGCTCGCTGATTATCACCAGGTCAGCTTGATGTTCCAGGACTATATGGGATTGGAGGGCATCTGCTACAATGAAGCCTTTCTGGTGCTGGCGACGCAGTTGTGCCCACCTGGGTAGTGGTTACGCTCCTTAAGGTTTGCATGTGCGCATATGCAACACCTAGTGGGCTTTGTGCACTCTTACATTTTGTGCCCAGCTTCGCCACATTTTATACACAGACTTTTTCTATCCGGCTCCGTGCAATTGTTTTGCGTGTGGTTTATACCAAAACATTTGAAGCATTATTTTGTGTCCTTGCAGCGCTTTACTCTACATCTGACCCATCCAATTTTGAGTCTCTGAACTTTTAGAATCTTTTCTGCGTTTTCTGCCGATATAATAGCGAATGACCGTCGGTCTTCCGATGTGTTTACTTGAGTAGCATATCTCCCGTTTTTGTTTTCCGTATGGATCGGATAGTGCTCTCGCCATCGTTTAGCTTGACGTTTTTTCGTAGGTCGCTGAATACTTCAGCGTAGCTCTTGCCTTCAGATGGTTTTATTAAAACCGCATCTGATCGGGTCCGTACTCTTGTTTTGTCTGCCTTGTTTCGGACCTGCTCATGTGTCGCCTTTGGCTGGCCTTGCATATCCCGCTTGGCTTCTTTGTTTTGCCTCGCCTTCTTGCGTATGACCGTTTGGAATACACCTGCATGTTCTTCGCTCTTTGCTTTTTTGTGGGAGTCAGGTGCTGCTACTCTTGTGGCGCACCCTCTTTGCAGGGTTGTTGTCGGCGTATCTGAAGCGACTTCCTCGAGCATCTTCTGCCGTTTGAGGAGATCTCCAGCTCTGTCTTTTTCGGTCGTTTTCCAGCTTTCTCTGTAGCTAAAGATTACGTCGAAGAGTTTACTTAACTCCGATGCTCCATCTTTGTCGTCCATGCTTATGTTCCTCTGTTTTAGCATGGCATGTTTCATCCTTCGTAGCACCGATTTACATTTTATTAGTGATTCCTCCTCTAATGCTCTCATTTTGAGTATCAGCTCACGTCGGGGTGAGATATGCTCTTGGGGTCTCTTGGGTGAACTTGATGACTGAGGGTGTTGCGCTGAGTGGTGTTGCAGTCTCTGTTGTCACTGTTTTATGTTGCGATGTGCTCGGTGCACTCGCCTTCCCTTGTTCTTCTCTGGTTGGTCCTGGAGTAGGCGATCTCGCCGTCTTTCCATTTTTTTGAAACACATTGTGTACTTCACCATCTTTTTTTGTTGTTGTATTGTTTGGAGTATTCATGCTCCATTCATGGGTCCAAACTCAAGCCGCTATCTTCACACATAATAAAACAGTTGTCCTAGCTTGCCCCCATGGGTCCCTTTGCAGGCTATGAGGTTCATGTGAGGGTTGATACAAGACCTTATGAGTGCTTGTATTCAGAGCCAGGGTGGACTCTACATTGACTTAACAATGATGTGTGTTGAACGTACTTGAAGAGGACGGAGGCAGCTGTAACATTAGCCCGGCAGCCATTTCAACAGGGGTTCGATCTGGGTACTCAGGTGTCGGATTGTTGTTTCTGTCAGTTGTCGAATCCTCTTTTCTGAAAGATATCCGCCCATTATGGGACAGACGCTAACCAGAAAGCCGCCCGATGCGGGAGCAGACGCGATCTAGATTTTCTTCTTAGTGAGCCCGTTTGGCTGCACTGCGAAGCAGTCAGAAATGTGACAACTTAAAGGCTTCCATCATAAAACGATTCACGGAATCACCCGAGCGACAACTGCACCGAGCTTTATTTGAACTTGTGCTTAAAGAGCAGAAGCCGTCGCAGCTATTTCGATAAATGAAAATGCTTGCTGGAGGACGCGTATCGACTGACGTCATACGGAATCGTTGGTCTTCACTGCTGCCGCAACACATTCAACAAAGCCTGATAGTCCTGCGCTCAGCCTCGCTGGGGGACCAAATTACAAGAGCAGATGAGCTAATGGAGGCGGAAGCTGGTGTATTTGCCATGACAACTGCACGTCCTGGTGATACTGCTCAGCGCTTTTCTTCTCGCCCTTCTACAAACGCATCACACGGACGGGTGGAGGAGTAGCTCAACTATCCAAGCAAGTAGGCAATCTTCCGCGTCATAATGCGCATAAACAAAACGACAAGCAGACTGTACCTGGCAAGCCTCGTATCTGCTTCTATCTCACCAGATTTGGTATCAACGCCCGAAACTGCACACCGCCGTGCTGTTGGGTAGCGCATCAGGGAAACTAGAGCAGCTGTCATCTGTTCTGGCGGCTGACGACAGCGAAAACTCACTCGCCCGCCTCACCAAGGAGCACCGGCTCCACATCTACGACAGGTCCACAAACATCAAATTCCTTATTGATTCCGGATCAGTTATCTCACTCATCCCGATATCAATATTGCGAGGAAAACGGCAAAAGGAAGAATTCAAACTATACGCTGCAAACAAGTCAGTCATCAGCACGTATGGCACTGTGAAAATGATAATTGACCTCAACCTACAACGCAAGTTCAGTTGGTCCTTTGTCGTGGCAAACATCCAATCAACAATCATCGGAGCTGACTTCCTCACACTTCATGGATTACTGCTGGACCTCAAACGCAAGCAACTCGTGGATCCATCAACGGCGTTTACATCAACAGGGAAATTATCCCAAGTGCAACTGTACAACGTCTCCACAATCAACTCGCAGGAACCACATGGGATCGCTCGTCCTTTTGCTGACCTGCTCAAACGCTTCATCGAATTCACACGCCCCAACACGTCTCATGCAACACACGTCGATAATGACGTATCACATTACATCGAGACAGCTGGGCCGCCAGTCTTCGACAAGCTAAGACGGCTTTCAGGTGATAAACTGGAAGCTGCACGCCGTGATTTCGACCTCTTACTTCAACATGGAGTAATCCGCCCCTCAAACAGCCAATGGCCCAGCCCCATTCACTTAGTGCCTAAGAAAAACAAAGGCTGGCGCACCACAGGTGACTACAGAAAACTCAACTCACGCACCATCCCAGATCGCTACCCTGTCCCATACTGTGATGACATCCTCCAGCGTCTACATGGCTCCAAAGTTTTCTCTACAATCGACCTTGAGCGTGCATACCACCAAATTCCAGTTGCCACCTGCGACATCGCATAAACAGCTGTAACAACTCCATTTGGATTATTCGAATTTGTCGGTATGCCACCCGGTCTACGAAATGCAGCACAAACTTTTCAGCGCCACATGGATAACCTGCTAAGTGATCTCTCCTTCACCGGCTGCTACATAGACGATATAATCGTGTACTCTGCCTAGCACCAGGAGCACATACAGCACCTCACGACAATCTTTGAGATCCTCCGCGGCAATCGCTTGACCATCAACCCGCAAAAATGTCAATTTGGGCAAAGTGAGGTTGCATTCTTGGGCTACACAGTCAACGCCGAAGGTTTCAAACCTCGCAAGGAGCGGATTCAAGCCATCAACGAGTTCCCAAAACCCAAATCAATCATGGAGTTGCGCAGGTTTCTAGGGATGGTGAACTATTATCGACGTTTAATCCCCTGCAAAATCGCAAATCGTCCTCACAGATTATCTAAAAGGCGCAACCAAAAATGACAAGCGCGAGATCATCTGGACTCCAAGTGCTGACGGGGCATTCGACCAGTGCAAGCAGAGTATAGCAAACGCAGCGCGCGCCACCTTTCTCTCTCCATCAGCCCAATTATCCTTAAGGACAGACGCCTCGGATACAGCAATTGGTGCTGCTCTTGAGCAACTGGAAGGAAAGGTCTGGCGCCCCATATCCTTTTTCTCGCGGAAACTAAGTCCAGTAGAGAAAAACTACAGCACATATGACCGCGAGCTTTTGGCCATCTTCGCTGCTGTGATCTTCTTCAAGCACATACTGGAAGGCCGATCCTTCGTTATCCTGACTGATCTCAAGCCAATAACATTTGCGTTCGCACAAAAGGCTTCAAAAGCATCACCACGCCAACTTCGTTAACTGGATTTAATTGCGCAGTTCTCGACGGAAATTGTCCACGTTTCTGGAACGGAACGCATTAATACGATCGACATGCCTAGCACCATGAACGCGCAAACCATTTTTGATGCTCAGCAAAGCGGTACTGAGATCACCCAGCTGGAAAACAACACATCGCTCAACCTGCAGTCCATACGCGTTGGTCAGTTCGATATTTTATGCGACACCTCAACTGGACGCGAGCGACCATATCTACCAGAGAGCATCAGACGGCAAGCATTCGACGCAGTACACGGCCTAGCACACCCGAGCGGTCACAGGCAGGCATCAATAGGAATGCAACGCTCTGGTCACGTCAATGTGTGCCAAGTCAACGCGCAAAGATTCATCGGCACACACGCAGCGCTCTGGACAAGATTGATGTGCCTGACAATCGTTTCGACCACATTCATTTGGATCTCATAGAGCTTCCTCGCATCAACGGTTTCCGATACTGCCTGACAATCATCGATCGATTCAGTGGCCACTTTCTATTCCTTTGCAGAACATGGCAGCTAAAACTGTCGCACTAGCACTCTATTCTCATTGGATATGCTTATTTGGCACGCCGCTGACCATCACCACTGATCAGGGCATTCAATTCGAATCCGGCTTGTTCAAAGAGCTATCAAAGATCGTTGGAGCTCAAAGAATTCGGACAACAGCATACCATCCTCAAGGCTGCTCTCATGTGCAACTTGGACTTCTTAAAGCGGATCTACAAGCTTCACCAGCCGAAATGCTTTTAGGCCAGGAGCACATCGACTCAACCTAATCAACATCGACTTACTGGGCTTCGTCAACGCATTCGAGCAATCAAGGCTGTTCCAGCATCGCACCATAACAAGCCACACATTTTCTGCTCGAAAGCCTTGCAATCCTGTAAGCACGTCTTCAAGCTCGTAGCGTCGGTGAAGAAACCTCTGGAGCAGTCATATACCGGTCCCTACGAAATTGTTCGACGAGTGGATGATAAGGTCTACATTATAAATGTGAATGGTGAGCACAAGGCAATCTCTGTCGACCTACTCAAGCCTGCAATGGCGACACGCAAAATAAGCAGGAATCAACTCATCGATCACCAGGGATAGATCAACCACGCCACCTCATCCCACCAAGGGATGAAGATTCGCCACGGCGGCGAAAGCAAGTACTAATTCCTCGTGCCGAGTTTTAACACGATAGTTATCGAGAAGCATAAGCGTCATGGACGCTACCATCCCTAACGATCACTCGCTTCTCTGAATTAATAGAATTAAGACGCTTATAAGAGACAACATTATTGGCATAAGCCATTATTTAGTTTGTTAAATAACTGAATTCCTACAGAAGCTCACCGCGCGTCTACAAATACACTACAATATATTACCCAGTTTAATTAATAAAGTAGCATTAAGTCCTAAATAAACTAATGTCTGTTGTAATGGTAACCAAATTACCATACAAGCTCTGATTGAGTTAGTTAACTTAGTTCATTAATTGTTGCACCATTTGCTGCGTTTTTTTTTTTTTTAAATAAATTTCTTAATTATTGTTAGAGAATTAAATTTTTTGAATTTTAACTGACAGTTCTTGTGATGCGAATACAATGTAAACACTTGCATCATGATTTCAAATCGTTCAAGCAGATGCTGTCAGTCTAACTAAGGTATAAGGCCTATCTCCAGATAAAAATTCTAATTATCGGAAAATGCTTATTATTTTGACTAAGTCAACATAATATCAGTGTGACCATTTTGTATGGCAGCTGTTCGCAGCTGCTCCATACAAAATTTTGTGTGTGACCACAGAAAGTACGGAAACGACGGTCACACTAAAAGTTTTAGCATAATAGGGTAGTTACACCAACCGCATCTGCTTGAAAGATTCGAAACTGTGATGCGAGGTGTTTACACCAAACTCGCATCACACGAACAGCTGTTCGCCCTGCAAAAGTAAACAAACATAAGCAGGAAGAAGAAGAGTTTCAAAGCAAAAACGAAATTAAAAAGAAAAATGAGCGGAAATTTAACTTATAATGCGGCACTTGGTGCAATTAAACATTATATGGCTGGCTCTAAATTATTAATAGAGCATGTGATAGCGGAGGAGAGTGTTTTGCTAAAACACATTCTCGCTTCCATGACACAACAGCATGGAAGTGCCACCAATTCCAATTTTGAAGATGAGTTTGGACGTAGCCAAAGAACTGTGTGGACCGTAATAAGTATTTTTATTTATATTTATTAAATCCATAATATTAAATAGCTGAATAATTGAATTATTTAGGACAGATTTCTTTTCTTCTGCTTTTGAGCCATGTTGAATAATTAATTGTTTTGAATTTATTTGAAAGAAGCGTTAAAAATCAGCTGTTTTCTATCAAAATCGCCCTTTTTTCGTTAGCAAACACTGATTTCTATCGATATATTAGTCAAGATACAGCCACACTTTTCGCATCATACTCGAATCTTTAATGATTCGACTCTTCTTCTACCCACAGGCCGCTTATGGCAAACACGGCCGAAGGTTCCATTCTAACGGGAAAACTCGAATGTTCGGCCAGTCTAAACAGCCTATAATCCGAAACTGATTTTGATTTTGATTATCACCCTTCACCGTTCACCCTTGTGTGACCGTTTACTACGTAGAAAACTAGTGGCAACACTTGGTGTTTATTACAGCTATTTGAAAATGGAATACTTTGTAAGCATTCTGCAATTTTATAATACATTACTGAATTATTTAAATTACTGAAGATTTGAAGTGGGCGGAGCCACTGTTTGGCAAGGCTGCCAGATGTTCTGAAAATCAGAAGCAAATCAAAATTAAATCAGTTCGCAAAAAAGGTCATTCCGTCAGCTGATTTTGATCTTCTAAAAGCAAATCGAAAGCAAATCGAAATCAGTTTCAGGAATCCCTATATTGACTGTTCGTTAAAAAGAGGTGATTAAGGGCTGCACGCATGCCACTATCGCAACTATCGATAACATTTCTGATGTGCTAGGAAGTTGAAACGGAGAAGCGAACCGCGAGTGTTTGACAGCTGTTACTTTTATATGAAGTTCGTCATAACAGTTCAGTTTCTGGGAACAGGCCTTTAATAGCTATTATTAATAAGAGAAAAAAAAAAAACAGATCAATTGTGCGCCTAATATTATACATACAACAATGTTCGTTCACACACTCAGAATCATTGAGAAGTGCAAAAATTAGGAAAAAATGTTTCTTTGATTCAAATGAACCAAACTTGGATATTAAAAAAATATCGATGTTTTGCCATCACTAGTTCACCATCCATTTTTGTTCTGCTTTCCTTTTATTCCTTATTTTGGCAATTAAAAACTGTATTTGATTTGATTGTTTCAAAATAAAGTATATTTGTTAAGAACCATACCCACAATCCACTATTGATCGTGAAATTAATAATAGTAATAACAGCATGCTTCTACGGACATTCATTGGCCTCATGGATATGGGTGAATAATGCGGCTGGAATTGGCGGTGTTTTGCTTCGAATTAATATCATTTAATGGACAAACTGACTTGAAAAATATGTACAAAAAATGAAATACTTGTAACGAAAAGCACCATTTGCTTAAGATAAAACAAAATCATAACTGAACATTTTTGTATGCAACAAAAATTACACTCAGGAACAGGGAATATCGCGTATTTACGTAAATTCATGCATATATGTACATATGTATGTAACAACTTGTAACTCTTGTCCGTATGAACAAACATATAACACCTTCGGTATACTGTTGTAAACACTAGTTATGGATCCAAGCAACTTTGCGTACGAACAATTTGGCATACTGGTTCGAAACGATGACGACGAAATATCAAAGCCGGAACAACTTTGCGTGGTACAGAACCTAAGAGATGGTAAGTGTCGCCTTTCAATGATTGAGATTCAAAAATAGTAGATAACTTTGAACTTGGTGTAAAATGAATCTTCTGTTTAGTTTCTGTTTTGGGTAGCACAGACATGGTACTCGTGTCGTCGAATGATGCATTTGTCCAAACGGATGTGCACAACAGCAGCAGTGGCAGTGGTAGTAGCATTGACTACGACGGCAATTCGATGTTGAAGGCTGCAAAAGGCTTAAATATGTGTAAAGGGTAAGAGAAATTTGCAACTGTTTTACTTTGATATATAGCATTATTTATGGGCAGGCAGCGAAAAGCAGCAGAATTTAATGATGGCGTGTTGACAGTACAGGAACTCACGAAAGAAGCAGAAACTATGGAGCGGGGGGCATCGGCTAATGGCAAGTCGCGTCGCTGGGAGCAGAAACTGGTACAAATAAAAACAATGGAAGGAGAGTTCAGTGTCACAATGTGGGCATCAGGCACATCAGATGATGAGTATTCCAATTCCGATCAAAATGCAGAGGAAATCGATTACGATGATGACAAGGACACCGTTGACCATGAGAACACTGCTAACGATGCTGGACATAGTAATGCGGCGGCTGCTGCGGTAATTAGCGTGGAAGAACTACAGAAAACCAACACAGTATTACAGCAGCATCAGCAGCAATTATTTTTCCAACAACAGCAGCAACAACAAGAGCAGTTCCTGCAGATGATTGCTGCTGATAAGGGTAGCAATTGCCTTAAAACATTTTCTGCTGCCTCTGAATCCTGCCAGTCGCTCAGTGGGCAAGCACTTTTGGCCACAGAAGAGCACTCATCCTTAGAAGCCAATGAAGATTGTGATTTAACGGCTGAGCTAACGTCAGGATCAGTATCCTTTGGTGCAGGTATATTTCTAAAGACGATGCTGTGACTTGGCAAGTCGCACTAGCTGTGTCCATCTCTGCAGACGTTACTGAAGCTAATATTTCAATCAACTTGATTCGTATTCCAGGCGAGACTGTGTCAAATGGAGGGGCTGATTCTGCAGGCTTCGCAAAGTTAGCAAACGATAAAAAGATTGCTTGCCCCCACAAGGGCTGTCATAAATACTTTCGCGACTCGTCGGCAATGCGTAAGCATTTGCATACCCACGGACCACGTGTGCATGTATGTGCAGAGTGCGGCAAAGCGTTTGTGGAAAGTTCCAAGCTGAAGAGACACCAACTAGTACATACAGGAGAAAAACCATTTCAATGCACCTTTGAAGGCTGCGGAAAACGCTTCTCATTGGACTTTAATCTAAGGTAAGTCTTCAACATTTAGAACGGCTCATTTGATAACTTTAATGCCTCGGGTGACGAAAGAATATAACCTCGTATAAAAAGGTTATATATGGACTCTTGGAGTTACGAGGGAATCAAGCTGTTTCGTTTGTCGCGATCGGCACGTTCAGAACTGTTAACTCAGTTTAAAGTTCAGTTAAGGTTATGTTTTTATACGGTATACTGGAATGCAGAGCCCGCAAATAACAGTTGACCCTTTTTCCTCGAACGTTCTTTATAAGTTGTTACTTAAAGGGCGTAACAAGCGACCGTTCATAGTTTTTTCGATTATGCTGCGTATATATAGTGCGTAGAGCGCAAAGAAAACTGTCAACTGTTAGGGGCGAGCATATCGGATGTAGTTGCGACTGAACTTTTAAGACCCTGTACTTTAAAAAAGTACAAAAGGGTCTATTAAGTTTGTGCAAGTCAGAAATGTATGTATCAGGCAGAAAAGTGTAGGCAAAGTATATATATTCCTGATATAAATAAATAAATAAAAAACCCGGAAAGCTACAGTCGGATGCAACCGACAGTAGGAGACCCTGTACTTTCCCTTGCAGCAGCTAATGCGAACAATACACACACACACACATATCGCAAAGGCAGACGCAACCACGCATACACACTTATGCTCGCTGCTCCCCCTTGCCCCCTTGCGGAAACGTTAATTTCGAATATATCCTGTGTTTATTATCCGATTGAGCTACAATTCACAGCACTGATTAAGGTTACCATAAGACGATTGTACGCTGAAGCACAAATTTGTATCTCTATAATTGTGGCTGTGGTGTTGTTTTGCAGTTTGTTGGGATGGGGGAAGGTATACAAAATCCAACAGAAACATGATTTACTTGCACTATAGGGGCATCTAACTGCCAAATATGATGCCTCTAGCTCTTACAGTTTGCGAGATCTTGGTGTTCATACAGACGGACAGACGGACATGGCTATATCGACTCATCTCGTCGTCCTGATCAGGAATATATATACTTTGCCTATACTTTTCTGCCTGATACATACATTTCTGACTTGCACAAACTTAACAGACCCTTTTGTACTTTTTTAAAGTACAGGGTCTAAAAATCTTTATTTATTCTTTTAAATTAATTTCATTCCCTTCAAAGTAATCCCCTCCCAATGAAGTACACTTATGCCAACGATTTTTGAAATTCTCGAAACATCCCAAATAGTCCCTTTCCGGTATGGCCATCAGCGCGCTGACCCACGCTGCAGCGCCTTCTCCGATTTAGCTTTTATCTCCTCAATCGACTCGAAACGCTCTTGAGTTTTGGGAATAGCCAGAAGTCACACGGAGCCAAATCAGGAGAATACGGTGGTTGCGGAATGATGTGCGTCGAATTTGACTTTTCGTAGGCCCAGATGGTCTTTCACAATGGTTTTCACAGATCCTTCTAATATTCCAATCGTATCAGTAAGGTCTCTAACGGTCAACCGAGCACTAATTCCTTTACTTTATCGGCGTGTTAGTCATCTGTTGACGTCGATGATCGTCCGGAGCGCTCCAGGGCATCAACACGTTCCCGACCCTCTTTGAAGTCTTGTACCACTTATACAAGCTTTTCTGCGACATGGTAGAGTTACCAAATGCAATCTTGGTCGTTTGGTAAACATAAGCAGGGAATTTCGTCCAAATGTCATTAACAGTTCTGCCAACTCAAGAAAAAAAGAACTAGCCCGAAATGTTAAGCCCTCCAAGTTTGATTTGGAAATTCACCTTATCTTCGAAAATATTGGGAATTTGAACTTAATATATTACCAGGTCATGAGTAAGGTGCTTTACAACAACTTTGCATCAGTAACTGAATTTCGTCAAAAATGGCACATTCGATAATTTGGCGAAAAGGGGTCGATACTTTGATTATTGAACTATATAAAACAGTGTTATCAATTTAGCTATTTTCTACCTAATTATGGGTCAAAAACAGAAACAAGCAAAGCACTCAATTTGTCGGAATTTTAGCTATTTACCAGTTACAATGTTAGTGAAATATATGACTGAACTACATTTAGCAGAGCTCCCAAAAAGTGCTCAACACTTTTCACAGCGAGCCAACACATTATTTTAGCAATCTGATCGAATCGGTGTCGCAATTCCAGCTTGTTGAGACAGTTTTGTACGTTTCTTTGGGTTAATCGAAATGAAAAGCCAATGAAAGGATGCAGAACTGAGTGGTTACATATAATTGCTGTGTTTATTAACCAATCTTTTTAGCGACGATATTCAGCATCAATTATTGTATGTGTGTATTTAAAATAAGTACATATCTAAAATATATTTAAATCTATTTATATAATATTTATTTCATTGTAAATACAGAACTCATGTGAGAATACATACGGGAGACAGACCATTTGTTTGCCCCTTTGATGCCTGCAACAAGAAGTTCGCGCAGTCCACAAACCTCAAGTCACACATACTGACCCACGCAAAGGCCAAGTAAAGAGAATTTTATAAAAACGCAAACATAGCACATATCTACATTTACATGTACTTTTATATATGCAGACGGAATGCAGTGAATCCTCGTCAGTCAACAAACGAGCGGCTTAGTCCTAGTCCCAATCCGAGTGGGGACAACTCTACAAATTTAATTAAGGTCGAAATACGTGATACTTTGCCTCATAGCCGTGAACCGTTTGTTATGTATGCCGACTAATACTAATACTTAGACACTAGCACTTACTTGCATAATTAAGTTAAAACTCAGCTGTCACATATATATAAAGGTTTTATAATTTATTATACATACATATATTATTTCCTAGTTTAGTATAGATACATATATATACATATATATACTATTATAAGACACATAAATTCTATCAATAAGTTTGTCATTAAATGGAATGCCTACCAATCCCTCTTTTGTTCTGTATATGGATGAACTTCATCAAACATTACTCGCCGTGCTCAATTGAACAATTTTAGGAACTGAAGTTGAGCTTTGGTTGATTTCTGTGCTGCTCCACGTTTTGTCCAATTGGTTTTCCCCTCGCCCGAAATCATACTTAAAGGCAGCATTCTTGTTTAGGCGCAATTCACTTATTGGCAAAGGATTATTCTTGCGTAGATTAAGATCTGTAATATTGCGAAATAATGTAGTTTAGCTACGAGTATTATAGAATCTATTGGAAAACAATATTCACCCCGCAAATATACTTGTGAGCTCTTGGTCCGTTGAATCCGCTGATCGCTGTTCTTTCGATTTGTCCGAAAGTAATTCTTTAATATATTCATGGGGGAATCTTTGCTGTTTAGCTTAAAATGGAATGTACATATGTTAATTTCACAAAATGCGTTGACTTGATTTGTATAGTACATATTTACGTTTTGATCATCCAATTCGATGGAGGTGTCCTTATTGACCTTTATGTTGAGTTCCAAATCTTTTTCGATTAGATCGGATCGAAGATTGGCCGGTGGTAATTGAAAAGTATTTTCGATTGCATTGGGTAAAATCCAGGTTTTCAAGTCATCATTCCAAAAAGAGTTTTCCAGAATTTTTTCCGGGTTCCTGAATTATATCACGAGAAATGTTACCATTGATATGAAATCGGAAATTATCCAAACCCTACCAATTTCTGCCATGCTTGCGCAAAATTGGCTGTGCTTTGTGTAAGAGTAACTGATAAAATTTTAAATGACGACCAAGATGACGGATTTCGTCTAGGTAGTCCTCACGGTCCAACTGAAATTCCGAATTGAGATCAGATACCTCCAGTTCAAGCATTTTGATCTTTTGACGAGTTTTCTTAATGCGTTCGTTCTTTATGTTTATCTCCTGCTGAATATTGGCATAATGCTCCTGCAATAGACCCCGATCTTCGCTCTCCATTCTATTTAAGGCATGAGCAATGGCGCTCAAGTGTCGCTGCGCCTCCAATTTACGCAAGCGATGCCGTTCTCTCAGCTGTAAATCGTTCAATCTCTCACCACCGATCAAAGCATGTTTCATCAGATCGATGCGTTTTCTCGCGTGTAATTGAAGATCTTCGGTTTCAACGGATTCGGAGTTTGTTTCATCCTGTGTGGGCGTGGGCGTGGGCGTGGGCTCCTTTATCCTAATATTATTAATTTCTGTCATCAATTCTTTGCGCAACTTGACCTTTTCTTCTTCTATCCACAATTCCTTTTGTGTACTGTTGTCCACGGGGTTCTCATGCAGCTGCGATTCATTAAGCATTTGTCGCATTTTAAGGATTTCCTCTTGATACTGTCTCAGGAGGGCGTCCTTTGGGTCTTCGTTAATGACTGGTACGTTTGATATGTTTTTAGCGCGGCTTGCATATCGTAGTGTGGACAAAGTTTCATCATAGTTAACATCAGCTGGCGATATGCATGATATCATAATCGTTTTCGTGTTCCCACCCAATGAGTCCTGCACGAAAACATATATTATGATATAACAATAACATGTCAAAGATCTCCATATATACACATAGATTAATAGGACATTTTCACAGGAGTAACCTTTTTAGACCCTGTACTTAAAAAAAGTACAAAAGAGTCTATTAAGTTTGTGCAAATGACTTTTGTGTGTAAGAGGCAGAAGGAGGCGTTTCAGACCCCACAAAGTATATATAGTCTTGATCAGGACGACGAGCTGAGTCGATCTAGCCATGTCTGTCTGTCCGTATGTCTGTCCGTCTATATGAGCACCTAGATCTCGTAAACTGTAAGAGCTAGAGACGTGTATGTTTTTAATTTGATATCCCATCCCCCTCCCCATCAAATTTGCAAAATTGTTTTTAGAATATACAGTTTTAGAGTCACTGGATTCCTTTTCCATGAATAAAGCTTTAGATGCTTTGAATGCTTTGTGTGATTTGCAGCCCCATCGGATAATAAACACCGGAGATATTGGACAATCAATTTTCTGTAGTAGGCATTTGGCTGGGGAGGGGGAAGCCACAGTGTAAGCGGTAACTAGGCCAGGCCGTATGAGTGATTTTTGATTGTGAGTTTGAATTTCTATATGAGTATTGGATATTGTTTGTATTTACGCGTATATTTGTATGTATAAGTCTATGTGTGCATGCATAAGTGCATGTGTATGTGTATGTGAGTATGTACATATGTATATTCTGCTGCTGCAAAGTACAGGGTCTCCTACTGTCGGTTTTATTAAGTTGAACCCCTTATTAGAGCTGCAAAAACATCAATGTTGGATACCTCGATGATTTAAACTTCTATGTTTTCAAACTTAGATGATTTCAACATCGATGTTTTGAAAGATCGTAAAATTTTAAAATAGCTGATATCACCAAGAAATAAATAGAAAATATAATAAATTTAGAGTTAATAATTAGAGTTAATAATACAAAAAAGAGTTGTTCATATTTATATAAATGTATTTTAAAGAACTAAAAATAAAATTAGACAAAGTAAATGAAATAAAACTGTACCCACTCGTGCTTTAGCCTTTCACGATGCAGTGAATCGATGTTGAAAAATATACATCAATATATCGGAAATTTATAAAACATCGATTATATCGATGATGACATCGCACACGTATGGACGTATGATAGTGCTGCAAAAACATCGAGGCTTGGGACTATCGATATTTTGACGTTTCGATGTTTTGACAAAAAAACATCGATGTTTTGGAAAAAAACCATCGATATTATCGATGTTGAAAATACAGCTTTTTAGTTTTTTAATTTGTTCGACTTTTATGTTTATTTTAAACAACTTTTTATTCTCTTAAAGCTATACTACAAAATTAAAATATTTCAAGTTGAGTTTATGGTTAAGTTGGTAGTGCTGACTCGGAAGTGATTAGTCAGAAAAACATCGCGAGTCGAAAAAAACATCGATATATCGAACAAATTTCGAAACATCGATACTATCGATAGTGCTTCGATGTTTTTGCAGCACTAATGTATGATGTGTGTCGGTCGCCTGCTGCTCAACAAAAAAGTGTGGTAAATATCTGGTACAGCTTTTTTTTTATAGCGTTACCGTAGACAATGAGAATATAAGAATATGAGAGTATGAATATAAATAGGGGTTGCTTTCGCTGAATGGTGTGGTGATGGTGAACGAGCTAAGCGATGACAGAGGGAGCAGGGCGAATAAATAGTAAAAAAATAAATAGTATAGAAAAGAAATATCGCCCCAATATGTACATATATTGATTAGGGATAGGAATCAATACGGCAATATCTATAAAGTATCGATGAAGCAAATATATATTTTATAAAAAAAAAGCCCGGGAAGCTACTGTCGGACGCAACCGACAGTAGGAGACACTGTACTTTGCTTTGTCTTGGGTGTCGATAACAGCAGCAGCTTATATACAAATATAGATACTTATGTATGTACCTGCACACCTACACATATACATACAAATATACGCACAAATACAAACATTAACCAATAACTCACACATGTATACATGCCCGCAATCAAATATTATGCATACGCCCTAGCGGCCGCGTACACTGCAGCTTCTCCTTACCCCTGCCCAATACCTAGTATACAAAATTATCTCATATTTATTATCTGATCGGGCTGCAAATCGCACCATACATTAAATGCAGTTTAATTGATGCAAAGCAGAGAGACAGTGACTCTAAAACTGTAAATCTAAGAAAATGTTTGCGAATTTTAGGGGGATGACATATCGAACATTAGGCTGCCTATGTACTACACAAACCCAACGAAAAAAGAATTAAGTCTCTAGCTCTTATAGTTTGCCAGATCTAAGAATTGATACAGACAGACGAACAGACAGATATCGACTCAGCTCGCCGTCCTGATCAAGAATATATGTACATATATACTTTGTGGCATCTGCCACCCCTTCCTTCTGCCTGTTCAACACAAATGTCAATTGCACAAACTTAATAGACCCTTTGGACCCCTTTATTTGATATATCGGAGTACAGTAGTGAGATTCCTGTAACTGATTCTGTGGTCTTTATGATAAAAAAGTTAAACTACAATACTTGAATATTTATTACTATAATCCTATTATTTAGGCTGTAGTTGATAGCGTAAGAAATCCAAAAATGTCGTTTCAAATTCTAAAATCGATGTTTCTATCAGATGCAGATTGCAAATACCATTTTTCCTGTGTTATTTACTTGAATTTTCCGCTACATAAATTACAAGCAACATCCCAATTTTAATGATATATTCTCTTAATTATATGCATACTTTGCAAAGAATAGTTTTTATCGATTGTTATAGAATGTTAACCTGATCTGGTCGAATGTTTCCCTAACCGTCATTTGAGCAGAAAGAGTTACAAAAATGTTCTTTTTCGTTCGTATTTAAATACTTGCCTGTAGTAGCCGAGTAAGTTTTGAATCTCGATAGGGTACATATTTTGTTTTGCCATCTACTAGAGCAGAGATAACATTTCCGAGGGCTGATAACGATAAATTGATCTTTGTCGCTTCCTTTAGGCGATCCCCAAAAGTACCAGTCTTCGATTGTCTCTCGGAGCCTGCCAAATCAACGAGATTCAACTTTCCTCTCTTTATTCCACCTATGAGTGGAACAGAACCCGCACCACCGGCGGATTCTGATCCGGATCCTTGCATTTGCTCTAGGCTAATAGTGAATATTGTATGCGATCGTGAGCTTTTTTCATTCATCAGCGTAGCGGCTACCATGCGATTTTTGTTACCCAGATTAAGCCAGTTGTGGCACTCCTGGGCATTTATGACGGGTTGACTACTTAGCGATGGCACCGTCACACCCACACCCGGCACATCCTTTAAAGGATGGCTAGTGATTTGTACCGACTCATTTGTGCAGAGCAAATCCCGAATATTCTCATTGTATATCTCCAAGTAGCTCACGAGCGCCAGATACCTTACGGTGCTGGCTATGGATATCTTTTCAAATATATGGTCAAAGCATCTGGGAATGATTCCATCGAGCGACTCTCCCCCTTCGCCCTTAAATACAAATCAAATATTTCAAAAATCATGTATTCAATTCGATCCTATGTTAGAGATAGAGATAAGATTACCTGCATTGTGTGTGTTTTGCCACAACCTGTCTGGCCATATGCAAAAATTGTTCCATTATAGCCATCTAAGGTGTTCTCTACCAAGGAGTAGCACATATCATTGTATATATTCTCGGTTCTCGAAACGCCATCGTACACGCTGTCGAAGGTAAACGATTTCTTTGGCGCACTTCGAGCCAAAGGGTTTAGCACGGAGACAGAGTAGTTACCAATTTCAACTATGTTCTGGCAATAGAAAGAGTTTTAATTGCAATCTTTCATCAAATCGTAATGCTATATTTTCGCCATATATTTTTAAAGGTAAATTGATTTGTAAATATGTACTATAGCTAATAGAATAGAAAGACTACTTGCACTATGAGAGAACTAAAATACCAAGTATGGAACCGACTTGGCTACTATATTGACTCAGTTCGTAGTCCTGGTGGTACCTTATGGGGTACTTTATAGACCCTTTTGCAGTTTTGAATAGTTCATAAATGTCATTCCACTTTTTACGTTACTCAAATCCATTTATAACGGAATTTCCCTAAAAGCTTTAACTTGCATCAATTCCATTTCACAATGATTTTTCAAGGCAAAGAAAATCGATATATCGGTCATTTTTATTTGACTAGTCATACTACAGTCTGTCATAGATAGATAGATCCTGCATTTTATAGCCATTATGGGTTCTGTGTATTCTTTATTCTTTACATCGCACTTGCTGCCGTTTTCCTTTTGATTCATTGGTCGGCAGCGCACAATAACTTTAACATTTTCCCCCATTGTAACTAAACTTTTCAGTATCAGTGCTTGCGGAAGGTCCTTTAGGCTCCACGCAACTTTTGAAACTGTCACCATACAATCAATCGTAATAGCTTGAACTTGAATTTTACCAATTACATTAATTACACATGCCCTAGCATAGGCAAAGGTGTATTTGCAGTGCTGGATTCTTCACCGAGCCTGGGCCCGTAATCGATAGGGCCCACAAATTCAGCATATTTTTTTTAAATTAATGTTTTTAAAATCTCATTATGTTTAATAACCTTCTTAAAGCCTATTGTCCAACAAATTTAGTTCTAATTATCGGAATGTGCTAATAATTATTTGTAAATTATTTGTAAACCAAACATATAAGTTAAATCAACGGTGGACACGACATTTAAACTCCGAGAGTAATGCCGTTATATCTTGACAACGCACCGCGAGAGTCATAAAATAATGAGGGTTTGAGGTTTTGGTTTATCCTCAAAATAATTATGTGGTAAGTCAACAAAAATGTGCACAATGACCACTTTTTGTGTTGATCTAAACGAAAAGCAGGTAGCAGGTAACATCCAAAGTGTTTATAATAATTAACTAATTTTACCTATAGGTTTGTGACATTCATATTTAAGCCTCGTAAGCATCATCCCGAAAATTTACAATTCGTACACAGAAAGCATTGGCATGGAATTTTTTCGGAACGGGTATGAAATAGAGCTGGAAAAGAATCGATGGTACTATCGATTGTTTCGGGTTTTGGATGAACATCGATTATTTTGGGCCCCATCGATTGTTTCCCTCTATTTTTTTTTTTTTTTTGTATTTTTTTTAAGTTGCTAAAGTTTTTGTGGATATATTTTCAAAATTTCAGAAAAAGAAACTATAGTTACGACGAAGTTTGTGTCGGAAAAAGCCGTGGAGGCTACCACCTGACACCACCTGGCAAGACTCCTCAGCTATTGGTTTAAAAAAAATCTTTAATAAAAAAGCAAAGTCAATTTGTATGTTTTTAAATACAGTAGAGTCCGGTTATAACGACTCTGCTTAAAGCGTCCGTCCGGTTATTGTGACGAAAACTCGATGGCTTGGTTGGTCCCCATACAAACTTTTATGAAAGGGACTCCGCTTAGTACGTTTCCGCTTTTAGCGACAAACCGCCTATACAGACGGGATTTTTCACAATTCAACCGGATATTGCGACGTACCGAAAAAAAATACAGCGAAATAATGCCAAATTTAAGCATCAAACGACGCTGTTAGAAATGTACATATGTATCTATCAGTGATCGGCACCCTTGCTTGTGTGTGTAGCAGCGACTCTACTCTCTCTTAGTTTTAGTTGTCGCCTTAGCAACGCTGCTGAGAGAAAGAGAGAGAGAGTCGAAGTGCAATACCGACGTCACACAAATGTTTACAGCGTGCGTGTGCAGACCTCATAGCCTATTCCATGAGATGTCCCGTTATATTTCTATTTTTTTTCTGATTTTTTTCAAGTAAAACTGAATGCGTAAATTCACCAAATGTGAGTTAATGCGCAAAATGCGCCATAGTGAGCTCATTCAGTGTAAGCTCGACACTTGTGCATTACACCCGCAAAATGTTAAATTTTTTGTTTTGATTAGAAAATTAATTTGTTTTATTTTAAAACCTATTACAAACATGACAACCCTAAAACAAAAAAAAAAATTATTTTTTTTTGCTCCTTTTGGTTAATGCGTCTTCCGGGTATAACGACGTAAAATCGTCGGTCCCTTGAAAGTCGCTATAACCGGACTCTACTGTATTCTAAAAATAAATTAAATGAATAAATGAAAACTTACAGAGAACAATTTTATTAAGTGTGCGAAATCTATTCTATGGTCGAGGGGTATCCTAAGTTTGGTTTTAATATTTTTTTAGAAACAATCGATAGTATCGATTGTTTCATCTGAAAACTATCGAAAACATCGATTCTTTTCCAGCTCCAGTATGAATTTCTTGGTACGCAACATTGAATCAAAAACATGAGCGAAATATCGATAAGTTCATTTGTAGGGTTGCATTATTGTCGTCGATAGCTATTGTGTGGGTCGTGTTAGATGCTATTGAACAGCTGACATTTCGCGCGGAATAAATCAAATCAATTATTCCATACAGAGAAATGGAGGTCAGAAATTGTTAATATCATTTACATGCGAAACAAAATTTGCAATAATAAATGCAGTTAAAGCGCAGCCGTGCATACGAGTATGTGACATTAAAAATAGTGAAATACCAAAGTATCAAATATTCAAACTTGTACGTACATATACTAATACGTATTACTTACATAATTAGCGAATTTTCCCTTATTTGCTTGTTCTTTTATATATGGGTTCTTATTTTAATATTTCGAACGTTGTCGTCTCTTTTTGCTTACATTTTTTATTGAAAAATACCCCAATATTACCATTGTCAAGTTCAATATTACGTCGATCATTTTTTTAGTTTCAATATATTTTTACTACAATAAATACAAAAGAATACAACTGCTGAAAGCTTTATCAACCTTACATAAAAATTTTAACCTCTTACCTTTTCGAATTATTGGATATGCTCCGGATTTCCCTTCCACTTATTTTAAGTGATTTACTCTGCTATCCATAAAATTTTGGTGCTCCGGTTTTCACTTCCACTTATTTCATGTGAATTGAATTCACTGAACTTTTAGGCAGTGAATCGCAGTACAGGCGTGAATATGAAACTGAAAAACATCCGCTATATTTTTTATTTATTTATTACTATTTTAAAATTAATGAGAATAATCTGAGCTGGGCAACATCAAAAAGTGAATTCGTGCGTACGATAACATCGATTTTTGGAACGATATTCGATCTAAGTAATTGCGGGGTATGTCAGCTCATCGCTAGGAACGTGGTTTCTTATTGGAACACTCTTAAAATTGATTATTTTAAATTATAAAGTAAATGGCTTGATATGATAATGATGTACAACATATAAAACAATTAAAAACAATGTATTGCGCATGGATGATTCCAACAGTGAATTTGTGACTTCGTTCAAGCAGCAACAATATTTAAATATTTATAGAAGAGCATAAATCTATTTTAATTCATATATTTTTCTGGGCAAACATAAATTAAAGAAACAAGTCGAACAAACAGCTGTTATATACATAAGAATATACCGCATGCCATACGTTCCTATATAAGAAAAAAAAATGAAAACCGGAGCACCCAACTTTTAAATTCACTTATTTTTCGAGTTGCCAATTTTTGCTGCTGCTTTGTTTAAGAAAAACGAAGTCACAAGTTCCTTATGCTGTTATATGCATTTATGCGCAACACATTGTTTTTAATTGTTTAATACGATTAACATTATTATTTTAACGATCCATATACTTTTTCATTCGAAAAATCAATATAAAAAGTGTTCCAATAAGATACCGTTTCTAGCGATGAGCTGACATCCCCTGCAATTATATAGAAATACCGATGTTATCGCATGCAAGAATTCACTTTTTGTTGTTCCCAGCTCAGATTATAATTGAAGCAGGTTCATTAAATATTAAATTATTGAAAAAATACAATGCATTTTCTCATTCGGGGTATGGCAAATTGATGTTGTGTAGTTTATAGTGGATGCTTTTCAGTTTCATATTCACGCCTGTACTGCGATTTACTTTTCAATTAACTGCCTAAAAGTTCAGTGAATTCAATTCACATGAAATAAGTGGAAGTGAAAACCGGAGCACCAAAATTTTATGGATAGCAGAGTAAATCACTTAAAATAAGTGGAAGTGAAAACCGGAGCATACCCGTATGTATCAGAAAGGCCAAAAAGTTGTTCAAAATATTATCTGAAATAAGTAAACATTAGTAAAAAAAATACAAATCGTTTATTTACTTCACGACTGGCAACATAACTGAAAAACTGTTTCAAATGGAAAGATGAAATTTAGACACAATATAAACGATTATATAGTACAATGAGTATTTCGGTAAATTCTGAGTAAATTCTCAGTTATGTCAGTCGGAAAGTAAATGCGCGAAATGAACATTAATTTAGTAGCAACAAATATTCATAACGACTTTATTCAATACTTATTAAGTAATATGTACATAAAAAATAAATATTTAGTATAATTTGAAACTGAATCATGTTTAGTTAACGTGTGGTCGATCGAAGAGGTAGTTGCTGTTGTGTATTTAAATCAATCCACCCACTTTATTCAGCTTCTGATAATACATTTTAGAGAAATGCAACCGAGACATTTATAATAATTCTAATAATTCTAGTAATTGGGGTTATTTGGCAATTAAACTAGCAACTGTATAGTAAGTACACAATTCATAAGGTAACAGTACCTTTCCCATTATACGTATAGTATGTATTGTATGTATAATTACATTGTACATTTAAATATAAAACTACTAAACTTAAGCCTATTTGAAATGTATTCTACAAAAATATGTTTTCATATCAACAATGTCTATTCGTTTCATCTGTGTCCCACAACAATTTCATCCAAGTTCAGACCCCGGCTCAAAGCTCTGTACCGCGTGCACCCCGTTGATCCGATTTACACTCTTCCGCTCCAATATTGTCAAAGAAACCAGGAAAAATATTCGGCTGCAAATCCATTTGTTCATTTTGTTCGGCACTTAGGTTAACGTATGTGGGCTGTGCTAATTCTGTGTCTACTTCCGGCTCATATACCTGTGATATGGGTGGCCAGTTGTCGAAGGACTTCATGTTATACTCAAGACGCGTATATTTGCGAGAGGAGTTGCATGGATTGCTTTCTTCACGTCCGACCTGCAAGTGCGTGAATATTAAAAACTCGACGACAAAGCTCTCCAGGAAAGTGTGAGCAATGAATCCAGCTGCTCCATAGGCCAACATTATGTAACGAAATGTCATCTCTGGTGGCACAATCAGCTGGAAGAAATCAGCCACCCACTTGGTGGGGTACAAAATCAAGTAGATAATGATGCAGGTATTCACCAACAGTGACAGGCACAGCCACCAATTGGACCAGATGGGCTTACGGTACGGTGCACCCTTTGAGAACACATAGGCGAGTATAATGTACTGACAACTAGAGATGGCGAACATCGTGTAATTCTCATAGCAGCCCAAGTGATCGTCGTGGGTATGCTGAAATGGCTCAAACCAGGATTGCTGATGCAGTTGAAGCCACGCTGCAAAACACAGAATAAATAACAATGTAAGTATGTACGTAAGACTTATTATATTGATATTCAGTAATAAATCGAGTAGTTTTAATATAATACAAGTGTAGAATTGCTACGCATATGAAGACCTTGAATATGAAGACCTAACCAACCTAGACCTAAGGCCTAGACGCAACAACGCATACACATTTATGTACTTACATACATTAAGTGCATGCTCGCTGCTCCCTCTTGACTATTACGGAAACTTTAATCTCGAATATCTCCGGTGTTTATAATCCGATTGGGCCAAAATTCTCAGCACTGATAAAGGTTACCATAAGATCAATCTATGCTAAAGCAAAACATATAAAGATGAAATGGCGAAAAAAATATACACAAATGTACATACATATGTAGTATATGCAAATGAGTATGTGTGAGTTTATCTGTGACTTAGTGATCTGTGTCCTTAATAATAAGGACATATTAAAATGTGGCCACGGTTACTAGAGTATATTACGAGTACTAGGCTCTACTAGGTGTACTTGGCTGTACTTGGCTATACTATGGGTAGTAGTGGTACTATGGGTAGTAGTGGTACTATGGGTAGAAGTGGTACTATGGGTAGAAGTGGTACTATGGCAAAGCCCTCTTTATATAGTGTATTATGTTATACTTATCCCTAACATAGATTAAATGTTAATACCAGTCAGTTCTTGTCCCGCAGTTTTTTTGCTGGAATGCTGCACGAATTCTCCGTGTCGTGCATACAGCACCGGGGAGATCGCTTGCAAATTGTCGGGTGATACTGAGCAAAGGGAATTAGCTGAGCGAGCGTTACTAGGTCAAATTACTTAACTTATTCAATGTTTATTATTTTGAAATCACACGGAATAGAATTTATGTTTTAAATAAGTTTTTTGCTCAATACGTATGTCTTTTTCCTTAAATTGTATGGTCACACTGACAACAGATTCAGCCTTTCTGCGTACTGCACTTTTCGATTAGTGTTATCGATATTCTGTAGGTGCAATACCGCCGGCAGGTTGCCAGACTTTACACATATACATATATTGCCGAGTTTAAGTTGATTTGAAAAGATTTGAACTCACCTGCAACCTGAAAGAGAATGACCACTCCTAGATGCAGCAGCAGCGATACCAGCGGTGTGATGGATATGAGCGAACTGAGCGGCACCTGTTTAACCAGTGGGCCAGCGTATGCCTCGGTTTTGCCAAAGAAGAAGGCAAACACAGATATGAGTCCCAGGTCAATGTACAAATACTGCTTATCCGTAAGATTCGAATCAATCGAATAAAGAATCATAACAGATATGAACTGCACCAGCGAATAGGCTGCCATATACTTGAAAATACCAAAGGAGGTGACTAAAGCGGCGCGTCCCTCTCGGATGACATTCGGCACAGCTGCAATAGTTGGATTACGTGAAGTAAAAGGCGAAGCTATCGATGATTCCGATTCGCTCAATGATATTCCCGTATGGGCCACCTTCAGAGCGCCACAATCGTTTGCACCATCGCCGCACATGGCCACATAGTAATCCAGTTGCTGCAGCTCCATGACAAGTGCCTGCTTCTGATCCGGCGACATGCGAGCGTAGATGGCACCACGTGTCAAAATGAACTCCATCTGATGCGGAAAGCAATCCCGTACGATTTGCCACGTCTTGCCATCAAGAGCAAAAGTATAATGCCGCCGCCAATCATCAGAAGTAATAGTAGCAGCATTGGTAGTTACGCTCAGTTCCACATCCACGTCGTTATCATCGTTATCATTGTGGGTCCACGTGTCCAGCGTCTTCACAGAGCTAGACAAGCTATTGCTCTTCGGCATCACTCCATTGATACCACCATTAGACACTGAGTTGCTGGACAGTAGCTCCAGATCCAGGGCATAGTCACCTCCGTTTCTTGTCTCCACTTTGTGCCCAGAACCCAACTCCAGGGTATACTGCAGCTCATATTGTTGCCCAGCGCGATCGGCCTTGTCCACAGGTATCGCATGAACAGTGATTACCGCCTGGGACGGACTGACGATGCCACAATCGCGTGCCACACTCATGGCAGTGAGTATATTATCGCCTGTTATCATAATGGTGCGTATATTGGCCATATTTAGCGAATTGATGACTGCCGCCGTGTCTGGCTTCAGACGATTTTCCAGTATAACAAAGCCCAAAAATTCGAGATTGTGCTCAACCTCTTCACGCGACAGCCGCTGCACCTTGGTGTAGTTGATCTTTGGATTAAGCGTTTTGTAACCCACGGCAATGATACGGAATCCACGCTTGGCAAACAGTGATAGCTGATGGCTGTACCCATTGGGTAGGCTCTGTGGCCGGCACAGTTGCTGGAGCATCTCCGGCGAGCCCTTGCAGTACACCGTGAATCCCTGAGCGCTGAGACAACGCGTGATCACCGACATGCGTTGCAGATTCGATGTGAATGGAAATTCTCTCACCACACCATGATCGTATTTAATTTCGGACTTTAAAATACCCACATTGGCCAGTAGATCGTCCACCGAGCTTTGCCGCTGGACGGTGGTCATATTTACTGATGCTTGGTGATCTCTATTTGGTTTGACGGCACTCGGCGGCTGTCGCAATATTATTGGATAGATAAGGCCATACTTTTCACTCTCTGGTATGTTGTTTGAATCCTCCAGTATCCAGCCTGTTGACTCGAACATTTTTAAGTCAAGAGGATCGCCCATCATCTGTCCATTCATCACAGTTATCGAGTGGCATGTGACCATTGCAAATAGGAAATGATCGTACGGCAATCGTTGAACTTCCCTCAGTGGAATTTGAAATTGATTTGTTGGTGATTTCGGTAAAACGCCCCACATGTCCAAGCCATCCTCCGTTAGCGTTCCAGTCTAAAATACACACAATCGCAAAGATTACATTTGGAGTCTGCTAACATCATAATATCTTAACCTAAAGGATCCCAGCAGAGGCCTGTTCCTGGATGAGTGGGAAATACTTTCTTTTCTACGAAATTTACATCAAAAAAACCGTGAAAGCTACAGTCGGACGAAACCGACAGTAGGAGATCCTGTTCTTTGCTACTAACAATTAATTGCTTAATTGTATTACAAGCGGTCCTAACTATACTGCTGGTTGGAGGGTCTCTTCGTCGGAATCGTGTATGGGTAGTGTGCATAATCAGTGACCGCGCAAGACTCTTAGGATATCAAATTAAGGTACTTTATATTAAGGTACTTGTTTATACATCTCGTGTGGTTTTTAACCATATAATACTGAATCCGGGATCAGGTTGTGTTCCCTGGATGACTGCACTCACTTGCTGATGTTGAAACTCTGCCAGCATCTTGATCTCCCAAATCAAGATTAAATATAATTGTTATTTTTTGTCCTCTACTTTTCGTGGCATTAAATAAATACACGAAAACAAATTTTTATTTGGAAATAATGATACCAAGACTATACCAACGATCGCAAACGTACGCTACTCCGAAATTCGAAAAGTTTGGTTTATCGTTAATCAAATTTAAGCGGAAACAGCCCTATAACTCCTCAAAAGACAAAATCCGTAAGTAGCAACCGATATCTGGAAGAAACTGCATGGCATGGGGATGCAGAGGACGCCAACACCATGATTGATGCTACAGAGATTGGTAATGTTGGGTCTATTTCAAGGTTACTGAGCTAAACAGATTTGGAGTTATACAGCCATAATATGTAGTAGTGAGGTCTGATACTGCCGCACTCCCCTTTTCCTATTCCATTATACCTTTTCGAAGGATTTTCAGGTCAACAAGTTCAGACATGATATAGAAAAACGGTTTGTTAAAATGAACCCTCAACCATCGACTAATTTCATTTTGTAGACTTGTGTAGTTAAACATAAGAATGTCTTCAAACGAAGCTTAAGGGTTAAGGTTTTCCACATGAAAACACAAATTAGAAATATAGACACATGCCCTTATATGTGATCGAATAGGACTGGCTTCACTCACCTTATCAAAGCAACAGCAATTAATGCTGCCAGCTACGTTAATGGAACGTGGTGAGATGCAAAATATGTTGTTAGCCTTTAAGCGTTTCTGAGCATATAGTCGACCCACAGTCATCGCAGCTGGCAGAGCTGGTGGCACCACAATAGTTATTAGATCTAACGATTCAACAGCTATTTTGACCCCATCGGTGCCTCGCAATATCTGGAAAATAAACAAAACGAAATTAGCGAAGGTATTTGATAATAATCACGTACGTTTTGGAATGTACCTTCGTTACAAGTGTGTAGATAAAACCGATGCAGGCAATCAATGCCAGGCACTGAATGAATTTGTATGAGTCCTGCTCGAATCTATAGTCCACTGGAGGAGGATACAGTATAGAACGTATGAGTCCTCCCTTAGCGGTTATATTTCCCGTGTTTATCACAAAGGCCAACACTTTTTTAGAGCCAATATAGCGAGTTTGTATAACTTTGGTGCCACAGAACAGCGTATGTCTGGCATGCTCCTTCTTGTCAAAGATAACATTGCGCTTCATCGGCAACGGTGTCTTGGTGACCGGCACACTCTCCCCAGTCAACATGGACTCATCCAGAATGCAGTTGCCAGTCAGTAGAACAGCATCACATTGCATTGTGCAGCCAGTTGATGGTATTTCTATAATATCACCGGGTACTAGGGTGCGCGTAGACACCTCCTTCGATACCCCCTTCGAATTAACAATCCACGCATTACCCGTGTTTTGCACTGTTTGTTTAAGCACATCTTGGTTCTGAAATGAAATGAAAGTCAGCATTAGCAACATCACCCTTTACACTACTCGTAAGGCAGTCCCAGTTGTAATTAAGAGCAAAGCGTGACGCTCGTATCTGTGCGAGCAGAGGCTGTGTGTGTGAAAACAGCGCTGCTAAGCAAAGCGCACATGTGATAGGAATTATGCATTTTGGACACCACTGCTTTACATTGAACAAATCGCTCAGATTTAACTATGTCAAAGGCTTAATAATGGTCATGGTCTAAACGGTTCCTGGTTTCAGCAAAACGATATACAAAAAATGGAAACACTGATTTTCCACTCAGATTTCCAGATGTGACGCCTAAGGACATCTGTTTGTGGGGTTAGGTGAGAATAAAACTATGGCAGAAGCCTTAGAGCATCGAAGGGCTTAAGTCAAATATTCGTGACGAAATAGTCGCCATGATCCATATGGAAAACACAAAAAGGGCACATTTACTGTGTCCAAGAAAATAGACTGCCTGATAGATTTTGTTTTTCAAAATTACTCTAAATAACTTGTAAAGGACCAAATTAAATGAAAAAAATGTTTATATACATATAGTAATATATGACGCACCTAAACAATACCCTGTATCTAATTTTGCTTAGTTAATAACTCTTGTGACCATCAACCGATTGTTTGGCAATATTTAGGATAGATTAACATGGTGCAAATACATACAGATAAGCCAAACTTCCATGCTGATGATTTTTAGAGCCTGTACTTTAAAAAAGTACAAAAGGGTCTTTTAGGTTTGTGCAAATGACATTTGTGTGTAATAGGCAGAAGGAGGCGTGGCAGACCCCACAAAGTATATATATTCTTGATCAGGACGACGAGCTGAGTCGATATAGCCCTGTCTGTCTGTATGAACACCGAGATCTCGCAAACTATAAGAGCTAGCGACTTAATTCTTTTTTTGTTTGGTTCGTGCATTGCATAAGCAGGTGAAGTTTGTGTCTGATGACCAATATCTCCTCCCCCTGACCCTCGAATTTGCACAAATGTTTTTAAAACTCGTACAGCATTCACAGTTTTAAAGTCACTGGCTTATGATTTCGTGTAAACAAAGCTTATAATGCTTAGAATGATTGGTGCGAATGGGAGCTACATCTGACCCTAAACAAAGAAGTTACGAAGGAAAGTAGTGACGCATACTTTTCATTAATACGCTCGCCTTTCGATTCTGTAGCCTACTGCGTAGAGCGTTGATCTTGAAGTCGAATGGTTGCGAGTTCGATCCCGCGGTCGGACGGTCGTAAAAAAATGTTTTCTTTTTAATTTTAGTTATTGCATTTCCATCCTGTTCAAGAATATATCTATTTTGTGGGGGTTGCCACGCCTCCTTCTGCCGATACATATACTTCTCAGTTGCACAAACATAATATACATATGCAGTACCTTTTCGTACTTTTCCTTAAATCTTCGACTGTGACTAATAAATTTAGCTACCTACCGACCTTAGTGTCTAAAATTTTTGTAAAACCTCACGGTCATTTTCGGATGCAGCAGACCCAAAACATAAGGGTTACCTAACACACCTCCGAATTTGCAAAATGTTTCTTTTTTTGTAAATCTGTGTAACTTAATATTCATAACCTATTAACTTGATTTAAGTTTGTTTTACGTATTTACGTAATGTTAATGTTTCACAAATAAATATAAGAATATAACATAAGAATAACTGTTCAACCGAGTGTACTTGCCCCGCACATACGAGTAGAGTAACTTATAAAATGTAAATCCATCTTCGTCTGAAAATGAACTTACCTTCTTGGTCTGTATGATCGACATCGATATGCCGAATACTGACATTAGCAGAATGACACAAGCATAATAGTAATAGTCGTAGGTAAACCATAGGATGACTGAGAATATTTGAAACACATAGAATGGATTAAGGACCTCCAGGAAGAGCAGCGTCTTTACATCTCGCAGTGGCACGGTTATCTCGTTCTCCCCAAAGACAAGGCTGCGCGACAGTTGCTCTCGTCCGGTGAGTCCACGCTGCTGATGGTAGTATGAGCAGGGCACGTTCACATCCAGCCCATTCACCTTGCTAAAATTGTTGAGAGTGGTGTCCCATGCATATACTAGTTGCTTGCACCGAAATGTGCGTAAGGTTCTATAATCTGAAAATTCAATACGGGTTTTAGTGTTGCATTCTAAATATACATATAGTATGTACACATCTACATATGCGTTGATACGAACATTCTTAAAGCAATGGTAGAATCCAAATATTATTATTTAATTTAAGCTTCAAAATACATTAAAAATATGGTTTGCTTTTACTTATTTTTGTAAACAAATTATATTTACAAGTTATAATATATATATATTAAAAATTTTATTTACAAATGTGTACTCTGTGTGTATGGACGCTATAACGGAAAATAGTCCTTAGAGCCTGTACTTTAAGGAAGTAAACAAGTGTTTATTAAGTTTGTGCAACTCAGAAATGTGTGTAACAGGCAGAAGGAGGCGTGGCAGAGTATATATATTCTTGATCAGGACGACGAGCTGAGTCGATCTAGCCATGTCCGTCTTTCTGTCCGTCTGTATGAACACCTAGATCTCGTAAACTGTAAGAGCTAGAGACATCATATTTGACAGTTAGATGCCCTTATAGTGCAAGCAGATCAAGTTTGTGTTAAATATTTGATACCTTACCACCCCCCACCCCCAAAGTATGTATGGTCTGCATGAATGTTTCAAAACGTGAAATGAATCATTCACTCTGAGAATGAGTACAAGTTTTATTGCACACTTTTGAATGAATGTGAATGAATGTACTCATTCACTCATACGTTGTGCAGTAACTCACTGTACAGTGAGTTGTTATTGTGAGCAATATTTGACACTTGAGCAAAGAGACGTCCTTTCCTTTCCTTTCCATGTTCACACTATAGCTATTTCATCACGTATTCCTCCCCATGTATTCGTTTGTACAGTTGTGTGACAGAGATCACACGCTGCACTCACTGTGGATAGTACAACTATCGCTGTCACTCACTCCCAGGGAGAACGCCAAAATGGTGTACTCAGTTCTTCTAGGTTATTGAATGTACTGTACAACTGGAGATGAGTACAACTTTGAGTGCAGTATACTACTGTACAGCACTGTGTAGTCCCAAGTGAATTAATTCACGCAGGCCTCTAGTACATAGGACTTTAGGCAGAGATGCTTTACATTTCGGAAAATAGTCAAAGATGGAAAATGTAAGAGATGTTGAACGTACTTTTGAAATTCGCCGATGAGAAGTGAACAGACAGTTGAAATTTGCCATGATCATCGCTAGCCTCTTCCTCCAACTTCGTCTGTGTCAGGGATCTTTACCAAAAATGAAACAATTTAGTTCTTTGCGAATCGTTATAGTATAAATACATACCGCAACTTATCTGCATCAAGCACACGCACTGTCTTGACATGATAGAGCTTATGCTTGCCCTGATAGTCTTCCTCGATGAGCACCTGTTGGGCATCTTGCAGGGGACAGGATTGGCATGTGGCCAGCAAATACCAATGACGCCACCAATGCAATACCAGTCGCAATATACCGCCAGTGGCGCAAATACACACCCAGCACAAAATGAATCGCAAGTGGGATCGCCGGTATCCGCTGATTTTCATCTCATCCTGCTGATCTTTGTTGAGCACTCCTATGCATGGTTCCGAATCTGAAATCATCGATGTATACATATATTTTTAAAATCAAATTATGTGCATATTATGAGCTGTTACAGTTCGATATCAGCCTTAAGTTATTTAAAAATAATAAGGACGGGCAACGTTATACTTTATAGCGACCACATAACCTTCAATCGCTCAGCTATTCTCCGTCCAAAATCTACAGATGATGTTATTGACGACAATTGGAAAAATGGAAGTCTCAAAATGTCTAAAAAAAATTTACAAAGGGGTCTCTTAAGATTGGGCAATTGACAGAAGAAGGCATGGCAGACCACACAAAGTGTGTAAGTTCTTGATCAGAATGGCGAGCTGAGTCAATATAGCCCTATCTGTCTGTATGAACACCTTGATCAAGTTTTGTTTAATCGAGTTTATGTTCGATTTTCGATATCTGATCCCCCTCCTATCAAATTCGCAAAAATATTCTCAACATGTACAGTTTTAGACAGATTTCAGGAATCTGTCCGAAATTTGCTTATACTTTTCTGCGTTTATGGTACTATCAATGAGGGCCATACGGGATCCTCCTTGCCTCGTTGAAAGCACTCGTTCTTAAACCGCCCTCCGACTTTACGACTTACGTACGACATCCCATCTGATCCGAAAGGCTTTTTTTTGGATTCATCAGAAAATATAACTTTTCTCCAATCACTCATGAATATAACTCATTATTTTTAAAGTTAAAACCGATTTTCTTTGCTGGGCGACGAGCATTAAGTTCTTCTTCCAGGATACGTCTTCGCACAGTCCTTGTGCTTATGTACACTCCTCGAGATTGAACAGATTCGGTCCTTAATTCTTCAGCGGTTTTGAACCGATTGGTCTTCGTCGTCCCTGTGTCAGGGTTCCCTTTAGGCTGCCGGTTTCGTTGTAATTTGCAAGAAATTGAACTATCGAAAATTTGCTGAATCCAACTTTAGCACTTATAACACGGAGGCTCAAGCTTTCTGACGCCAAGCCCATATGGCTCCTTTCAGCATATCAGTCATTAGTGCCATTGTTCACTATTAAATTATTTTTCACTTCCCCGAAAGCATTGAGATCAAAGAACTTATCGATAATTAACAGCTAAGTAAAACATGAATACAATCAAAAAAACTCGGAAAGCTACAGTCGGATTCAACCGACAGTAGAAGACCCTGTACTTTGATTTACCCTGGGCGTCGATAATAGCAGCTGCATATATGTATGTATATACTCACATACATATACATATAAACATATGTGTGTATACATACACACATACACTTATACATATAAGTATACACGCAAATACAAACAATAACCAATACTCATACAGAAATTCATACTCACAATCAAAAATCACGTATACGCCCTAGTGACCGCATACACTGCGGCTTCCCCCCTCCCCTAACCAAATGCCTAGTACTGAAAATTGTTTGTCCAATATCTCCGGTGTTTATTATCCGATTGGGCTGCAAATCGCACCAAACATTCATCTAAAGCTTTATTCGTGCAAAAAAGAAATCCAGTGACTCTAAAACTGTATAAGCTAAGAACATTTTTGTAAATTTGAGGGGGAGAGGGATGAGATATCAAATTAAAAACATAAACTTGGCCTGCCTATGTAATACACGAAGCAAACAAAAATTACGTCTCTAGCTCTTATAGTTTCCGAGATCTCGGTGTTCATACAGACGGACAGACGGACAGACGGACATGGCTATATCGACTCAGCTCGTCGTCCTGATCAAGAATATATATACTTTATGGGGTCTGCCACGCCTCCTTCTGCCTGTTACACACAAATGTCATTTGCACAAACTTAATAGACCCTTTTGTACTTTTTTAAAGTACAGGGTCTAAAAACTCGGAAAGCTACAGTCGGATTCAACCGACAGTAGGAGACTCTGTACTTTCCTTCGCACACACACACACACGCTACCAGACACTCACACATGCCCACATAGCGCAAAGTCACACACAACCGCACATACGCACGCGCTGCTCCCCCTTACGTAGTACAGGGAATTGAATCTTGAATATCTCCGGTGTTTTTTCACAGCACAGATAAAGATTATCAGAGGATTATCGTATGCCAAAGCACAAGGTTGTACCACTAAGCAAGAAATAGATAGAGAAGTCAAACAGCGAAAAAACTACTATCAGAAAAACGGCTGAGCGTGGAACCCCAGCGCACCCGAACGAAATGTGTAGAACCCCGACTGCGTTCGGCTTTTCGAGTTCGATGCATTCGTTCGAAAGCAAGCACAACAAGAAATCACATTTCAGTCGCAGATCGACCGCGGAACGATGAGCATGGGTGTGTTTCTTCGCGCTGTGCTCTCGTTTCTGTGTATTTGTGTATATGTGTACGGCCTCATATGCTTATGTATGCTGCTGTGATGCCGACTTTCATGCTTCCCTATTTTGCCATTTCAGAGTCTCAGCGCAGAAATTTGTATACGCTTTGCCTGCGGCTGAATCTTTATACATGTATACATGTATGTATGTTGTTGTTGTCGGCTGTGCAAAACCGGTTTTGCCGAATTTTGTTGTTTTTGATTTATTATGAGTATTTGTTCCTTTTTACTAATATAATATTAACAATTAGTATAGACATATTATATTCAAAATTCAGCAAATTTTATTGCGAGTTCAATTACGTTACTCTTCTTAACTTTACAATTATTTATATTTTTAACTGTAGTCCTTAAATACATATGAATACAAATGATTTTGTATTTGTAAGCATTTGAGATCAATTCACCTATTTGCGTCTCTGCTAATGCAAGTGCGTTGGCGACGACAATTTTTGAATTTCAAGAGATTTTGGTTTTTACATTTCCTGAAATCTGACCTGTTCCTACGGGTGGACATGCATTATCGACATTATCGAAAACGTTCGAATTATATATAATTTATGGTCTGTGTCACGTTACTCATATCTCACAAGTGTATAAAGTTAAAAAACTTGCTGTACGTTTCAAGCACAGGGGCTTAGGAAAAATAACTAGTAGAGGAAGTGTATGCAGATCGACACTTGGGCAAGGCAAGTGCCTAATCAGTATCAGTGTAAAGCATGTATTATCGACCATGCGCCTATGTGTAGATAGAGATGAAGATAAAGATTGTTTGATAAGAAGCAACATAGTAAAGTGACAAGTATTACTGCTAAGCTCACTCACTAAACTTACTCATTTACTATTTGCGAGTGTATTGGTTGCATGTGCTTCAGCAAATACAATTGTACATTGATAATTACAGTACTTACTGCGAATCAACACAGTAAAACAGACTATTTCTATTCTTTTGTTTACCAGCACTGAGTTTCATTAAAGTTTTATAGAAGTAGTAACAGTTGCTTAACCGCATGAGCTGTGCCACTCTGAATCTCGAGCACTTTAATCTACACATTCATACATCTATATGTGCATGAGATATGTGCGTGTGTGTGTGTGTGTGTGTGAATGATGGCTGATTTCCAGGTGAGATAAGCCAGAAGACCAATAACCGAATCGAATACTCTAGCTCAAAACTTATCAGTTCAGTTGGAATTCGACCGGTTTATTAATTTTTCACTTTTATATGATTTTAAACTCGCCAATTATAAATACAAACACAAATTATGAAACGAACGTTTACTTTCTATATAGTACAAATGATGCACATCGTTAAAAAGTACATACATACTTCCATTTACATTCCATTTACATACATAGGTCTTCAAGGTCTTCATACTTAGTCTATAAATATTGTAAACCGATAACTACATAGATTTTACATAGAGACTTAAAGTTGGGGCAGAAAGATATATATGTTGATCGAATCATATCGAAACATGTAATACCCAAATTCCACTTTATTTTTGGGCATTTTTCCGCTATCTTGGACATTTTGTGAAATGGTCTAGCTTCGGTGTAAGAACTCCATAATTGAAAATCCTAATTTTCAGAAATTGTTTTCTTTTCTTTTTTTGCTTATCGAACTATTAGTGAAACACTACACTATATATCAATCAATATAATATGTAAAGTCAATAACAAAATGTATTCTTATATGTTTTAGCTGTATGTAAACAAAGTTGGTTCACACACCCTATCGTCTGATGTAGTTAGTTCGGGGTGAATGGCAAATCAGCTGATTTACTTCGGGGTGAATTAATAAATTACCTATAGACATACCTAAAGGCATAACCTAAATATTACCATCATAGAATTTGGTATAATGTAGTCACTCACATAAATGGTCAAGAAGTATCGATAAGAAGTAGAAATAATCGAGTACGAGAAGACATTGTCTTAGGGACTTAAATTGGCCACAATGCAAGGATATCGAGTCCAAAAAAATTACATCAGCCAAAATCGATTTATCGCGCAAAACTATGATATATGTCGACTTAATATTTTCGGTATTATCTGTAAATTAGACCTGACCAAAATGTTATGAAATTATTAAAATCCTCTTCATGCCTACATAGGAAATAAAGCACAAATTGTAAAATGTAAAACAGCAATAACAATAAAAAATATCAATATTTACACATCATTCAATTATACTGTATACTGTTTAGCTAAGTGAATCGACTCGATTGTAGAGTAGCAAGGCACAGGCACAGACACACAAATCCCCGCTCATGGGTATGCATATGTATGCACATATATGTATATTCACATTTGTGTGTGTGTGCAGTCAGTCATATCCATTCTCACTTAGCAAACGCCACGCTGCGCGAGAAATAAGCAATTAGTCAACAATCTTTGACAATTAATACAAAAAACACGCACAACAATGAATGTATGAATGTATTCACGACACGCGTTCGGACAACTGAAAATTGAGCATTCATTAAGCATTTTCCTTTCGATGAACTTCTTTTGTTTTAATTCATCATTTATTACTTGTCCTTCACGTCTGACATTTATCCGACCTCATATGCAAATTACGTATGTACGTATGTATGTATGTCTTAACTGATATTGCAGTATGCGTATGCGTGTGTGTGTGTGTGTGTGTGTGTAATATTCAGATGTATGCACACACATACTTATGCGACGTGATCTATCAAAGTTCATGTCAAGTAGAGCAGAGCTATGCCATCCACCACTTCGACTCCGATCGAACCCGAAATAAGTATCGAATGCGACTCGAGAATGTAAAGAGTTACTTTATCTCTGCACAGTAACGCGTCCGTCCGCAGAACACATACAAAAAACCCAACTGATCGGTTCAGATACTGAGAAATGACTGAGCTGTGATAGCAAACACAGACGAAAAGCGTGTATGTACACACATAAAAACAAAAGAAACAGAATATTTGAACAAAAACAAAACAAAAAACAAAAAAGTTAAGTTTGTAATACATCTATACATATATATATTTGAAGCTATACGCATTTACATGTGATCGGATCGATAAAAAACGTGTTTCAGTTTAATTTCTATTCAAATTCAGTTCACTTATTACTGACTGAAAAATAATTATTTCGACTCGTACTCGTAAACAAAATTGATAAAAAAAAAACAACAACAAAAAAGTGCCGATTAGTAGGGACTATGCCGACCAGTAGGGCGCATCCAACCGTAAAATACCCTGCACTCTCTGAAATTTAGAGTCTAATTCATACTATCAAACAGTGTGCGTGTGAGAACAGCGTTGCCAAGCAATGCGCACATGTAATAGGAATTAAGAATTTTGGGCACCGCTGGTCTAAATCAATGCTCGGAACACACTACTAGATTTGCATTTGTGTGTTTACGAAACAAAGCAAAGTTGGTTCAGTGCCCGACTTTTTGCTTTGCACGGCACAAAACAATTTTCAAATTAAATAAAGTGTTAAAATTGTTAAATTGTATTAAAGCTGATGTGATTTGAGGTGAAACAGCTCAAGAAAAAACATAAAAATTAAATATGAAGAAATAAGTAATATATTAAATTAAAATATTGAAATATATTCAGACCTGTTCTGAATTTCGATTCCGAGTAAACTGCTCGGAATCGGTATGATTCCGAACGTTTAGCTGTTCTGACATTTCGATTTCGAGCAAAAATGCTCGTTTTGAAAACGAGTGCAGTCAGAATGAAAACGATTTGGCAAAGTTAACTTGTACATATATGGGTGTTTTTCCGGCCTGTAATAATTTTTCTATGAAATTTCAGAGTTTTGGGATTTATAAAATTGTTTTGTTTGAATGGTTTTCATGGAATTTTCATGTAAACTTTATTTTACAAAATATGCTTCTAATTTTGCCTAGTACAAACAGTAGAGCTGGAAAAGAATCGATGGTACTATCGATTGTATCGATTGTTTCGGGGTTTGGATGAACATCGATTATTATTGGTCTCATTGATTGTTTCCCTCTATTTTTTTGTATTTTTGTATTTTTTTTAAGTTGCTAAAGTTTTTGTGGATATATTTTCAAAAGTTCAGAAAAAGAAACTATAGTTACGACGAAGTTTGTGTCGGCTACCACATGACACCACCTGGCAAGACTTTCTCAGCTTATTGGTTTAGAAAAGAACTTTAATAAAAAAGCAAAGTCAATTTGTATGTTTTTAAATATTCCAAAAATAAATTAAATGAATAAATGAAAACTTACAGAGAATAATTTTATTAAGTGTGCGAAATCTATTTTTTTTTTTTGTATAACATATGGTCGAGGGGTATCGATAGTATCGATGGTTTCATCTGAAAACTATCGAAAATATCGATGGTGACCACCATCGATTCTTTTCCATTTCTACGACAACGTCTGGCATTTCAACTCGTTTTGTGAGGGGTCGCTTGGCAGAGTTGCCACCTTCAGTAAAAATATGTATAAGAGTTTTTAGTTTAGATTTTATACACAAATTGTTGCTTGAAATATGTATTCACGTAAGTGTAGCTTATAAATGAATAGTTTAAAATATATTTGTATATTGGACGAAAACAGTAAGTAATTAGTTAATTAATAATTCGCGAGTGTAAGCAATAATTGACATCTTATCGATAATACAAATTATATCGACAACGAAGGTTACAAACAGCTGTCTTCTACGATATATATGTGTTATCGAAACGTTATGAAAACGAGTGGAAGACGAGTATAAGTCGATTGAAAACTAGAACAAATACGGTCGAAATCAAATCGTTTTTCCCTTTCAAAACGAATCGTTATTCAGAACAGGTCTGATTAAATAAATTTAAAATTGGTGTAATAAATTGGCAAATCAATAGGGAGGTGTTGTTGATAGAGATGTGGTTTATTGTTCAATTAAGAGATTTAATTGGTTCGTTCTTTTGAATCACTGTTGAATTAATGATATATAATTTTAATTAACAAATAGAACGAGCGATCAATTTGACTGAACAAAATGACTAATAAACGAAAACAAGAAAACGATTAGTAGTAGACGAGACTAGTGAACTATAATCAGATGTTTAGTTCGTTTGCTCAGTTAAGGGAATAGTTCAATTTAACTTGTTCTGAACGAATCAACACAACTCTAATTGTTGATAATATATCACACAAGCCTCGCTGTTTGATAGTATGACTTTGGGCACCACTGCATTAGATTATTGTATGCAAAATCACAAGGTTGTATTTAAAATTGTGGCTGTGGTGGGGAATAGAGGTGGAGAACTATCGATAGTCGGCGCCATCGATTATGCTTCATATTCATATTCATATTCCTCATTAATTTAAATTTACATTTACTTTAAAAGAGTATGAAAATAATTTTCCAAATGCTTTTCTTTAGCAGAATAAATTTAGATAAATAATAATTATTCGAATAATGATATAAATTTTTGTATTTTTTAGGCTTACCTTAACTGCTATTTATATATTTACTTAACAAATATATTTTTTTTAAGAAATCGTAGAACATTAATATTTTCGTCCTTATGCCTTTCTTTCTTTTTTTTCTTTTACAATTTTAATGCAGAGATGTAAAAACCAAATTAACGACCACTATCGGCGATAGCGATCGACCACTATCGAGAGTGAGCACCGCTATCGATGGCGAGTCGATAGTGGCCAACCATCGATAGTGTCTATAGTGCTATCGATAGTTCTCCACCTCTAGTGGGGAGGTATAAAAAATCGAACACAATCTTCTTGCACTATAGGGGCATTAACCTGCCAAATATGATGTCTCTAGCGCTTACAGTTTACGTTCACCAGGTTGCTTGGATCATAGATCAATCATCCGATAACGATTATTTCCCAGCTGAACGGGACCGCTCCTGGATCACCCAAATTTTTATGGAGCATAAATGGAGCGGATGGATCATGTGAAAAGATTGTTCCATTACGGAGATTCGTGATTCTAGTATCGAAAGTTGATAAAAACAGCTGATAATTTCGCTCTATTAAGATTGTGCAACTCAGAAATGTATGTAACAGGCAGAAGGAGGCGTGGCAGACCCCACAAAGCATATATATTCTTAATCAGGACGACGAGCTGAGTCGATCTAGCCATGTCCGTCTGTCCGTCCGTCTGTACGAACACCGAGATCTCGGAAACTATAAGAGCTAGAGACGTCATTGTTTTTTCGTGTTTTACATAGGCAGGCCAAGTTTATGTTTTTATATTGATATCTCATCCTCCTCCCCCTCAAATTTGCACAAAACAAAATTCTTAGTATGTACAGTTTTAGAGTCACTGGATTCCATGAATAAAGCAAGAATAAAGCTTTAAATGCTTTGAATCCTTGGTGCGATTTGCAGCCCAATCGGATAATAAACACCGGAGATATTGGACAAACAATTTTCTGTACTAGGCATTTGGCTGGGGGAGGGGGAAGCCACAGTGTACGCGGGCACTAGGACGTATGCGTGATTTTTTTTTATTGTGAGTATGAATTCCTGAATGAGTATTGGTTATTGTTTGTATTTGAGCGTATAGTTGTATGTGTAAGTGTATGTGTGTATGCATACACACATATGTAGGTATGTATGTGTATGTGTATGTGAGTATGTACATATATGCTGCTGTTATTATCGACGCCCAGGGCAAATCAAAGTACAGGGTCTCGTATTGTTGGTTGCGTCCGACTGTAGCTCTCCTTACTTTTTTTAATAAATACATTCACATTTAACACAAACCTATAAAAATGTAATATTAGTTAACTTTTACAAAAAGTTTGGGTGTTTCTATTTCTTCCTACCTGCTTTTTACACAATTGAACTAAATTTTTATGCAATTTTTTGCAACCCATTGTAAAAATTTTTTTTTCTTGACCTGTGAGCTATTTAATCTGACGAAAACCAAACCTCATATTTTTATTTAGAATGTTACTAACAATTAGCACTTTCAACAAAAAAAAAAAACAGTTAAAAATGCCTGTCAATTCCAGCTAATTGAAACGAAAAATAGCTGATGTTTTCTAATGATTGTAAGAGAATAAGCCTGGAAAGCTACAGTCCACCGCAGCCGACATTAGGAGGCCCTGTACGTTCCTTTACCTCGGGAGTCGATAGAAGAAGCATATATACACATATAAAAAGAATTTTATGCGTAAACGCAAACACTAACCAATACTCGCACATATATATGTACATGCCCGAAATCGCAAATCACGCATACACTAGAGCTGCAAAACTATCGATGTTACCATCGATAGTATCGAAGTTTTCAAAATGGTCCGATATATCGATGTTAAAAATTGAACATCGATATATCGGATGCTTTACTGCACGGTGACGCTTCAAGCTACGCGTAAGTGTTTGTTGAATTAAAAATGTGTATAATTTTATAAATTCATTTTTTTTTTTTAAGTTTCTTACAGCCATAATATAATTGGCGGTTCTTTTACATACATATATAATGGATAAGTTTTTATGCACATCAAGTAAGTAAAAATCTTAATAGCACCAGTGTATATTATTACAAATCTATTGCGTTTTAGACAAAGTCAACGCTGCTTCTGCGTCTCATGCTGCTTCTGTTTTGTGCGCTGGATCCGAGGAATCAGCTGATGAAAATATGAATTTTGTTCTTTTATTTTTAATAAATTAATAACATTATTTTACACAAACAAGACTAATGTTTGCCTTATATATATATTTTTTTAATATAGCATAAAATGTATGGTATTTATCGCAATCTAAAATATTTTAAAAATGTTCGATGTTTTAACGATATATCGATGTTTTTTTTTGAAAACATCGAGGTTTTGAAACATCGAAGTTGAAAACTATCGATGTACCCACTATCGATAGTTTTGCGCCCTAGCATACACCCATTAAAAAGTACGGAAAGCTACAGTCGGACGCACAGACAGAATTTAGCGGTATGCGGTACCACAATGGGGCTCTTTTGGCCTAAGTGAGCTGAGGTTCATTCCTCAGCTACCGCTCAACCTAACCTAACCTACAGTCGGACGCAACCGACTGTAGGAGACCCTGTACTTCGATTAGCCTTGGGAGTCGATAACAGCAGCAGCAAATATGTACATACATACTTGTACATACACACACACATGGACTTATACATACAAATATACGCTCAAATACAAACAAAAACCAAATTCAGACAGAAATTCATACTCACAGTAAAAAAAAAATCACGCATACTTCCTAGTGACCGCGTACACTGTGGCTTCCCCCGCCCCCAGCCAAATGCCTAGTACAGAAAATTGTTTGTCCAATATCTCCGGTGTTTATTATCCGATTGGGCTGCAAATCGCACCAAGCATTCAAAGCATTTAAAGGCCTATTATTCATGGAATCCAGTGACTCTAAAACTGTACATACTAAGAATTTTGTTTTGTGCAAATTTGAGGGGGAGGAGGATGAGACATCAATTTAAAAACATAAACTTGGCCTGCCTATGTAATACACGAACCAAACCAAAAAATTACGTCTCTAGCTCTTATAGTTTCCGAGATCTCGATGTTCATACAGACAGACGGACATGGCTAGATCGACTCAGCTCGCCGTCCTGATCAAGAATATATATATACTTTATGGGGTCTGTCACGCCTCCTTCTGCCTGTTACACACAAATGTCATTTGCTCAAACTTAATAGACCCTTTTGTACTTTTTAAAGTACAGGGTCTAAACATTGATTATTTTTGCCTTCAGTGTTTATTTTTCGATTGGAACTGCCGCCCCAAACATTCTTGCAAAGAAGAAAGTCAGTAACTCTAAAACTGTGCTGCTGTGCCAGCTTAGAGAATATTTTCGCGATTTGCAGGGGGAATATGAAAACTTAACACAAAAGTACCTAACACGCCTGCCTCTGTCAAATGTCAATTGTACAAACTTAATAGACCCTATTGTACCTTTTCAAAGTACAGGGTCTACAAGGAATCATTAATTCCAAAGCAAGTTGACATGCTCATTTCTTTTCACATCGAAATGAATTCGATTACAAATTGCAACTGATTCGATCCCGAAAACTAAAGGCGTTATATTATTTAAAAATACGTTATATAAAAATACGCGCTGAGTATTGACAATATTTTAACAAGTGTAGATTTTTTTCAAATATTTTAGAAAACAAAAGTCCAAACATCGATATTATGAATATTCTTTAAAAAACATTCGAATATCGATAATTTCCCTAATATATTCAATACATATATCGGAAGTCACCTACCTTTCACAAGTAACTGTGAATCCTGCAGACCGTAATCCTCTTCCAGGTTCAGAGTAGCGTCCTCCTTGGCAGAGAGCACTTTGTGTAACTGATTATGATTCTCCTGCGGAATGCAGGTTGTGTGCGAGTGTGGGGAAGATTTAACCGATGTATTTTGGCTGTAGCTTCTTCTAACACCTCCACCTCCACCTCCACCGCCACCCCCACATCCTTCCTTATTGTTGTTATAAGTGGGTGCAGTCGTAGTCGTCGATCCCTGAATAACTGGAGATGAGGCAGCGGTAGCAGCAAGAAAGGACGCCTCGGTATCAATGGGCTGAGTCGGCGAGTGCCACCAGTTGAGTTTTAACAAATTATTTTTGTTTGCGATGCGAGGAACCGAATCGAGCAACCTGTCTGGTTCCAATATTGAACGCAAAGGTAGCAGTTCGGAGGGAGCAACACGATCTGGAACCAAGCAGGCGCCAGCGACACTTTCATCGGCCGAAGGCATTTTGATAAAAATGATTTAACACATATATCACACTTCTTAAAAAAATTAAAATTCATTCACCGCTTTTAACTATTTGATATAATCAATAATGTCCTGATTTTGATTTGATTATCAGTGTAAGATTTTTGATTCGTTTTTGTCTTTTTTCTTTGCTTTTGATCTGGGGTTATCTACGATTGTTCCCAACCTAGCACAACTTTGGGTCAGCTGCACGACTTTTGTAACCCCCATAGGACTGCAGGACTACATTTGATCAGAAATGGAGCTCCACAGCCGATAGAGATCACGCGTGCTAGCATTGTATTTCAAAAGAACAAATATGAATATTTCCACTGACTGATGATTGGCTTTCGATTGGCGTTGTAGGTGTGTGGGTGTGCTACCTGCTTCGTTGGCGGTAACATTCACCTGGACACAACAGATCACATAAGATCTTCAATCATCCGAACCGCAGACGCTGGCACACACCAGATGACTTCAGCCCTCCGCTACCAACGCGTTTTTCGAAATAGAAGTGCTTAACGTATGCCTTTTGCAATAGTACTTCTACACTGCACCCTTCGGCGTGGCCAGACCGGCGTTTGCGCAGTCTCCTCTTGAATGATCCGATGTGCTCCTGTTGTTCGCCTGCACTTTGTACTGAATTCATAACGTTTAGAGTACCACCAATTATGGCAAATAGTTGATGATGTCAATTGTTTAGTTACTATGTGTGTTGTGTTGCTTTAATCAGAGAATTTAGACGCTATTATCCTTGCTTTTAGCGGTTGTTATGGCAAGAATTAAGTCACGACAATTAGATTAGTTAATGTCCGACTGAGTGTGTTGCTTGGTCTATATTTTTAACGAATTTATCGATTGGAGATTTTGAATATGCTTATGTTGCATCAGACATATAGCGTTTACCAACACTATAAACAGATAATTCTTTTCAATTAATAGTAAAATTACAGTTATTACTTGATGATCAACAAACAATAGTTTGTTCATTGCGATTGCCGGTCAATGAATGCGTATGACTCAGATTTATGCTATAGAATTGTATCCGTTTATCATTTTCTCGTTATGTAATTCATATGCTGGAACGGTGTCTTCTGAAATGAGCAATTTACACAGAAAGAAAATTAGTCCACATTTATGGCGAATCTTCTAAGCGAAAGCAGCGATTTGTTAAAAATCGATGGATGCACAGTTCAGATTCCACTGAAATGAAGTATGAACTAAACTAAAACGATAAACCAACTTTATGTTACATTAAACACTCAAGCGTACATATATACCATGAACAAATGTGTGTACATTATTTATAAATCCATGTGTTACTTCGAAATGGCACACATATGTATGTAGATAAGTATGTATAAATCTGTCGGTATAGGATATGACAACTCGTGCGAATTTCATCGATAAACTACGGTGGTAGTAGCATGACTAATAGATATTGAGAGCATGTACACATGAATGTCTTAATGTACATATGTATGTATGCACATGCATAGAACATGGAACAAGAACTGACACCATATCATTGTTATTTAACACAAATACATATATTACACATTCTACACAAATTCTGAACTTACATATCTATGTACATGCGTACACATACATATATGCAATCGAATGCAAACAATTGAATTTAACTGTTATTTCTATTCGTAATGTTGCGAGCATTACACATTCTATGCGCTTTTATCCACACACACGAAATAAATTATTATTAAATTCAATTCAAATTCTAATTTAAAATTGCACACGTTCGGTATGCCGAATTATGTTCAGATAGATAAGTGTTGGGTTGCTCATGTGCGAGTGAACAAAAATAAGCTGCTCGCTGAACTGAACAAGCGAACAAGTTCTTCCCTAATTGCTTTTACTCAGTTGTCGCTCTTGCTCAGTTGGTCACTTGTTCCTGTTCATTACTCAGTTCTTTCCACAGTTGCCACACTTGGCGTTTTGCGCTAAAATTTGGGCTTTTTTTGCTGATGCAATGGGATTTTTTAAATGGCTATTTATTGTGCCAAATGCTCTTTCACTCATCTTGGATATATCGCCGTAAAAATGAACATATTTGAAATGCAGTACGACCTGCATATATTTATTTATATAATTTTATATTCACATTCTTATTTGTTGTCATTATTTGGATAAATCAGTTGCTTATTTTTTGCGACGCAAGCAACTCAGTATAGAGCTGCAAAAACATCGATGTATCGTAGAAACATCGAACATTTCCCCCTTAAGTTTGGTACTCAGATGCCAGGAATTTTCCTTGAGTAGCCAAACTCTTCGTAATATAAACGACACAAGGTATAAATAGCATTAAGAAAATCGCAGGAAGTACAAACAGCGAAAAGCTAAAATATGGCTACGTCTCCGCATTTTTAACACGACATGCGACTTCTATTGCTCCATAAGTTAAAGCCTCTTTTTAAATGAAATAAATTTTATGAATCGGAAAGTGATCATTTCGACTGAATCCACATGATGTCTGTGGAGCCATTGTACCAACTTTGGTATAGCAATACCGTCTAAGGTCACACCATTTTATTTACTGCTTTTTGTTTGATCTCAAAATCAATACATAATATGAAATAAAAAATAAATAATAATAATAATAAAAAGTACAAATATACTGCCAGGCAATTTCATTTCATTTATTTCTTGGCGTTAAGAATTTTCTCAACTTTTGCGTTTTAAATGTTTACTGAGTATAATTGGAATAATCGGAATAATTGATTGTTAATTTTTTCGTTTAGAGAAACAGTTGACTTTAGTTCCACCCACATTCCACTATCGATAAATTTTCCGATGTTATTTATAACGTGCTGGGACTTCAAAAACGAACGAGCGTGTAAAAAATTGAAGACAGCTGTTTTTTTTATATGGGTCCCGTCATAAAAATGCCGTTGTCGTTCATCAGGAAAAGGCCCTTTAGACCCAATCAATTAGATATTTTTTTTTTGAACATAGTGTTATGATAGATTATAGATTAGATCATTAGCGTCAACGAACCCTCCCGCACATAAAACTAGTACTAGTAGAAATATTATAATAATTGAACAATCTCAACCTTTCATTACTTTTTCGAATTTTATTTATGTAATTATACGTTTTAATACTCAGATGGATTCCATGCTGGTCCAAAGCTGAAAAATTGCGATTTAACTTCGCTTGTTATGTTAACAACATGCAAGACAAATAAATATATAACATACGATTTAAAACATATTAATAAAATATTGCAAGACAAAACATGATCGAGTTTTTTCATCTATAGTCGGTAACTGCAATTTAATTCGCCCATTCTACTAGATGTGTTATTTGATTTTTCGAACTGGAACCGCTGGATTATCACTCACGCACTTGGTACCATATAACAATTGCAGTTTTCTATTATCTGGTTGCTTATTGATTATATTTATGTATGCCTCGATATTGATATACAAATATATATATACATACATATATATATATATATATATATATGTATATACGAAAGTTGAACTCAATTGCGACTTGGATTTTTAATCCTCATGGCTTTCCATTTGTAAAGCGCTAGTGATATGTAATCCCTCGACTCCGGCTAAAGTAATATTGGTCTCTGGCTTGCATTTATCCACCAGCGACTTCAATAGCGCATCTTCGGCAGCAGTTGTTATCGTTGCTACAGTTTCTGTAGCCAGGCCGATTAATTCATCCTGCGATAGAGTACCTTATAGAGAGAATAATATGAACGTTCAAAAAAGTGAATAATATCTCTCGCTCTCTATGCAATACTTACCTTGTGGCTTTGTTACCTCGACGTCGATTTTCCTATTATGTTGAATTTCGTCAATATTCACGTGATCCTCGACAGGTGTTGGAGGCGGGGTTGAGCATATAGCTTCTGGAGGTGATTCAAAATAAAACAAACACAATTAAAAATGCAAAAATATAATAATGAACAAATTTTTTATACTTTCTAGACCCTGTACTTGAAAAGAGTAGAAAAGGGTCTATTAAGTTTGTGCAAGTCAGAAATGTATGTAACAGGCAGAAGGAGGCGTGGCAGACCCCATAAAGTATGTATATTCTTGATCAGGACGACGAGCTGAGTCGATATAGCCCTGTCTGTCTGTCCGTCTGTCTGTATGAACACCTAGATCTCGGAAACTATAAGAGCTAGTGACTTAATTTTTTTTTGTTAGGTTTGTGTATTACATAGGCAGGTCAAGTTTGTTTCAAATGTTTGGAAAGTCATCCCCCTCCCCCTCAATTTCGCAAAAATATTCCCAGCATGTACAGTTTTAGAGTCACTGTTTTCATTTTTTGCATAAATAAGGTGCATAAATAGGTGCTTTGAACGTTTGGTGCGATTTACAGCCTAATCGGATAATAAACACCAGAGATATTTGACAAACAATTTTCTGTACTGAGCATGTGGGTGGGGGAGGGGAAGCCACAGTGTACGCGGCCACTAGGGCGTATGCGTGATTTTTGATTGTGAGTATGAATGTATGTATGAGTATTGGTTATTGTTTGTATTTGAGCGAATAATTGTGTGTATAAGTGTTTGTGTGTATGTGTACCAAAGTACAGGGTCTCCTACTGTCAGTTGCGTCCGACTGTATTTTTTTTAAATTTTAGTTATTGCATTTCTAATTTATATTTTTGTTTTTTTTTTTACTTCTTGTTCTTGCTTTAACGTTTTTTTCAATTTGTGCCTTGTTTAAATTAAATTATATTGAGATGCTAAGTACAGGGTCTGCTACTGTCGTTGTCGGTTGAGTCTGACTGTAGCTTTTCCGAATTTTTTAAATTAATTTTTTTGTTTTCATATTGTTGCATCATTTCGAAACATCACAAGCGTCTCTCTACAATCTGCTATAAAGAAAAAATGCTTAGTTTTTGCATAAACTATTTCAGTATTTCGCTCTCAAACACAACATATTTCTCGATTAATTAGTGAGACTGAACATACATATTTTATTTCTTTAGGAGCTGATGTTTATAGTGCTTTTCACTTCCATTGACCGGCTGACATGCAAAAATGTCTGCGACCGTGTGAAAAATAGATTTTAATAAATTTATCAGCAAAAAAAATCATAAGTGGATTAATGGCCAGTAATGCCACAACTATTTACATATCTTGTTGAAAGGGCGCTGCGAGCTCGTTGAGGACAACTCATGCAGTAGGGATGGGGGGAACTTCGGAAGTCAAATTAAATATTTAAATTGCGCATAGTTTTGATTGTTTGTGTTTTTACAGCACCAACACGTTTTTGGTTAACTACCCAGCAAGCATTTGGAAGAGCGTTTTTACATTAATCACCTTGAGGAGTCTTTTTCGAGTCACCTTACTGATTAAAAAATGATTGGTGATCAAAAGGAGACTCGAAAATGACTCGCGCGTATGTTTAAAATATGATTCATTGAAATAACACTAACAAAACGTACAGCAATCGAAAATAGATCGTCTTGAAGAGTCTTTTTCGAGTCGTTGAAATGATTGAAAAAAGATTATTCATGAAATAGGAATAAGAAAATGTAAAGCAATCCAAAATCGATCATCCAGGGGATTGAAATGTGATTGTTAGCGTTGTGATTTGTGCAAGTAACGCACAATTCGCATATGATTCCAAAACGATCGAAATTCGATTGAATTATGACTCGAATATGAGTCGCTTATTATCAAAAAAAGGAGTTAAATAAGACTCTTCTGGAAGTGTCGCGGCTAGCATACCATTTTCTCCCGCCGAGGGGATCATTTCTGATCAGAAAACGAGCGCATTTATGCTCATTTTAATCAGAAAGGAGACTCAAAAAAGAGTCTTTTTTTATCAGAAATTTCATAAAATGCTTGCTGGGTAGTGGGGCTGCTGTCGGGTTAGATATGCCTTTGTACACACGGGGAACAAATAAGACGAGCTCTCGGAACCCACATCAAGGAATAGTAACAATGAATGTTGAATAAATAATAATAAAGATTAATAATTGATTTTCAAAATTTTGTTTGAACTCTAAAATGTTTGTCATCAACCATTTGTCATTTTTGAAACTCTTCAAGCTTGGTGCCTTATCGTTGCCGTAGTGTGGATGACATTGCTGTTACATTGCTGGATTACATTGCTGTTACATTGCTGCAGCTGATATTTCTTTAAGTGAAGAAGAAGAAAGTGGAGCGCAAACCCAAAAAGAGTCTTACAAATGTTAGCTATGACGACAAAGTACCTTTAATTTTTTATTCTGGCATTCAAGTATATTCAAATCACAAAGCAGTGTGCCCGTTTATGACTTTTTACTTTGGTAACACTGCGTTTTACAATCCCCATAATAAATAAAATGCAATTTCTTCAAGGAAGGAGTTTTCGACTTTTAAAGTAGATAATATAGAATAAATAAAACTTTACTCACTATCATTTGCCTTGAATTCATCGGAGCTGGAGTCGTATTCCTTATGGGAAATATGTTCGACGGGTTCTTGGTCAAGAAGCATATTTGATTTGAGTGTTTCGTTAGCCTGTAAGCAGGGCAATTCCAAATCCATTCGAGCCGTGGCTAGGCCATGCTCCAGTTTGTCGGTGACTGGTTCCAGATTGAAGATGCACTGCTCAACGATATCATCTCGACCAATTTGGTTTAGGGCTTGCGACATGACATTTCCAGTAGCAAGGGCACCCTTTTGATTCAGCCATAGGCGCAGCATGACGAGACTTTGCTGTGCCACTTGCTGATTGGCATACTCAGCTTTGACTAGGTCGATGTCGGTCTCGGAAACACCCAATTCTTTAGCCAGTTGTGGCCAGTCGTCGCCTAGCAAATTCGATATGTCCGATAAACGGATGTCGGCACGCTGAATTATCTCAATATTCTTCTGGGAGGGATGGACATATATTGGCTTTTTGTTGGCCCTAATCTCGGCATTTATCAGATCTTTATAGTTGATGCCGTGACCGTTATTAAGAGGAGCACTGACCGAATGCAAACCAGTCTCCTTAACACTGCCATTAAGCAGGAGCTCATTATTCGGCTGTGGCACAAGTGATACATTTAGAGCGCAAATCGGTTGAAGGGGTGCCGCGCCTTGGTGCACTTTTGGTTCGCTCTGGAAGCAGATGCGGCCATACGGTTGATCCTGATCCTTAATGTGCACTATAAAGGAAAGACGATTCTCACGAAACGCCTGGAACTTTGTATACAGCTGCTCGCCGGATTTTAGGACCGGCACCAGATTACCGGCAAATTCAAGGTATATATTTTGATCCTGCAACACCTCGACGTCTCGACTTTTCGCTACTTCGCTGAAATACTCCTGCTGCTCCAGGGTCTTGTCCTCCTTATCGTCCGTCATACAGAACACTGATAGTTTGGCCTCCGTTTGGGATAGGCGCTTGGCAAATACAACAAATTTGGCAATGAACGGAACCTGTGCCATATAGGTATATAAATCTGTGGCCATGCGACCCGCATCACCCACATTTCGACAGTCCATGAGCCAGAAGCGTGCCGATACAGTTGTGGTAAAGTTAACGCTATCCTTGACAAAGGCCAGTGGTGTTGAGCCCGTTACGTCCTCCCAGACAGCTCGGTTCTGTCCGCCAGTTATGGAGCATAACAAACGCAGCGTTGGCGGATTGGCCTGGGTGCTGCTGGCATAGGGCGTATTCACCATACCCTCGTTACACGTCCGTGGCGCTGGGATATTCAGTGTTATCGCTTTATGGAATTTGCGACGACGTGGCTCAACGGTCACCACTGGCGAGACAGCCACACCCTGGCCGAGCAGCTTGGAGCAACCCATCAAATCCACTGGTTGTGCCTGAAGACCGACTCGAATCTTTTTAGTCAAGGCATGAGGTGGAAATATTGCCTGCACCTGAGGTACAGCCGTCGAGGAAACAGTCCCGCCATCCGGTCCAATGGCGTGCACCTCCTGACGCACGCGTGATACAACTGCAAAGAAATGTGGCACATTCTGCGTCACAATTCGTATTATTCGACTGGTATGCAATTCCTCCAACGGGTTATTTCCCCCATCTGCATCGATCGTCTCGTTCAACGTCTCCAGCAGATGATCCTCGTTCTCATATCCATTATGCTCACGCCAGTTTTCACCATTATCGGAACGCAGTATAATTATCTCTCGCTCCTTATCCCGCAACGAACCAAAGTGCGGTACTTCCAGTACAATGGGACTAAATCAGAAATCAAAACAAACGTCAGGAAATTTGTATTAAACAGATATAGACCATGGTTCGTCAAATAACTCTCACGTTTCAAATATTCTCTTATACTTAAAACAAGTTCCAAATATATGTATAACACAAGCAGTGTAACAAAAAGTGGGGAAAGCTACAGTCGGACGCAACCGACAGTAGGAGACCGTGTACTTTGACTTGCCCTAGGCATCGATAATAGCAGCAGCATATATGTACATACTCACATACACATACGCATGTACTTATACATACACACATACACCTATGTATACATACAAATATACGCGCAAATACAAACTCACACAGACATTCATACTCCCAATCAAAAATGACGCATACGCCCTAGTGGCCGCGTACTACAGAAAATTGATTGTCCAATATCTCCGGTGTTTATTACCCGATGGGGCTACAAATCGCACCAAACATTCAGCTTTATTCATGCAAAAAAGAAATCCAGTGACTGTAAAACTGTATATTCTAAGAACATTTTTGTAAATTTGAGGGGGAGGGGGATGAGATATCAAATTAAAAGCATAAACTTGGCCTGCTTACGCAATACACGAACCTAACAAAAAAAGAATTAAGTGATCTAGGTGTTCATACAGACAGACGGACAGACAGACAGGGCTATATCGACTCAGCTTGTCGTCCTGATCAAGACTATATATAGTTTAAAAAAGTACAAAAGGGTCTATTAAGTTTGTGCAAATGACATTTGTGTGTAACAGGCAGAAGGAGGCGTGGCAGACCCCACAAAGTATATATATTCTTGATCAGGGCGACGAGCTGAGTCGATCTAGCCATGTCCGTCTGTCTGTCCGTCCGTCTGTATGAACACCGATATCTCGGAAACTATAAGAGCTAGAGACGTAATTTTTGTTTGGTTAGTGTATTACATAGGCAGGCCAAGTTTATGCTTTTGATTTGATAGCTTATCCCCCTCCTCCAGAAATTCGCAGCATTTACAGTTTTAAAGTCACCGTCTTCCTTCTTTGCATGAATACAGTTTTAAATGCTTTGAATGATTGGTGCGATTTGCATCCCAATCGGATAATAAACACCGACAAAAAATTTTCTGTTCTAGGCATTTGTGGAGTGGGGAAGCCACAGTGTACGCGGCCACTAGGGTGTATGCGCGATTTTTGATTGCGGGTATAAATGTATGTATGAGTATTGGGTATTATTTGTATTTGCGCGTATATTTGTAAGTATAAGTGTATGTGTATGTGTATGTGAGTATGTATATATACGCTCACTTAGGCCAAAAGAGGCCCATTGTGGTACAAACAGTAATTTAACAGAGTTCCAAATAGTTGGTAAAGTAGTAATAAAGTACCCTGAACAGTGAGTATTCCCTCACTAATTATCAGTTGTGGAAAATGGCTATCATACGTTACACGGTTGACAGATGGAATGAATAATTTCTTTGGCACATCTATGCTCATTTCGAAGAATGTGACTGTCGGTCTATTATTTATATTATTATGGATATCAATATTGAGCATGGCAGCCGTTAAGTAATCTGTATCGCGTATCAGGTATCATACTTTTTGTGAAACCTTGTTGCTAATCATGATACAGGATCATGGTAAACGTATATTTGAAACAATCACATGTCAAGTTTTGTGTCTGGGAGTCATATGTTACGAACAGATAAATGAACAAAGATGTACCTTAAAAACTTTCCCTCAATCGGCGACATTTCCAGTATGCGACTCACTAGTGCCTCACCCTCCATTAAAGGCGGCGGATTGGTGACTCTTTGCGGCTTCACATACCGACAAGTGATACGCGTTGGCTCGGCACAAGCCTTGGGCGGCACAATAATACGAACACCACTGTGCCTACAGCCACGCATCGAACCGCCTCGTGCGTCTACCAAGAAGGAAACGAGGAAACTAGAAAACAATAAGAGACAAATATCAGTTATCAGTTAACTCTTCTGTATAGTCAATTTATGCACGAACCCTAGATGTACTGGAGGCCGAACAATGGCCACGTTGTCAGCTTTCTTTTCCATTGCAACAGATGCATTTACATTTGTCTCCTGTACCCGCGTCATTTCTGAAAAGATGTACTCAGTCGTATCAATTGAATAAACTCACTTATACTATATATATTATAAATACTACCTTTTTCGATCACGACACCACGACCATAAGCATCTGTGTGATCATGTTCTGGATTGGTGGTATCGAAGGTCTGGTTGTCATGCTCATTTGTTAGTTTTAGATCATCGGTTGCCATATATTTGTATTGATTGTGGTCCAACACCTCATCGCCACCTTCGTCCTCGGAATCGGAGAGCAATGTTTCGTGCATAAATTCTGGAGCTACAACCTTATACTTTTCATCTAATACTCCAGTCGTTGTGTTAATAACGGAAGTCTCTGTTACCACCTTGAGAGTCTCCACGGCCGTCACATACCCTAGATTGTGGGCTATGCTTAAAGCTGTCTGCCCGTTCTGTAAGATAGAATAATTCATAATTACAAATATATTCAAATTGAAACAAATTGCATTAATGCAACATCCCTTAGCTTCCTTTGGCATAGGAGACCTAAACTTTCCTTTGCAGCTGCATATGCATACACATATACATATACATATGTATACTAATATGTATTATCTTATACATACACACATATAGCAGATCAGGATATTTAGTATCTCCGGTGCTTATTATCAGATTGGACCATTCACAGCACTGATAAAGATTACCGTAGGCTTGACAATTGACATTTGTGTGCAACAGGTAGAAGGAGGCGTGGCAGACCCCATAAAGTTTATATATTCTTGATCAGGCCGGCGGGCTGAGTCGATCTAGCCATGTACGTCTGTCTGTCCGTCCGTATGAACACATAGATCTCATAAACTGTATGAGCTAGAGTCATCATAGTGCTGGCAGATCAAGTTTGTGTTCGAAAGTACAGGGTCTTCTTCTGTCGGTTGCGTCCAACTGTAGCTTTCCGGTCTCTTTGTATGCTCAAGCACAAGTTTGTATCTATTACAGTTTACGAGATCTAGGTGTTCATACGGACGAAAGACGGACAGACAAGCGGACTTGGCTATATCGACTCAACTCATCGCCCTGATCCTGATGAATATATATACTTTGTGGGGCCTGCCATGCCTCCTTCTGGCTGTTATATACATTTCTGAGTTGCAAAAACTTAATAGACCCTTTTGAACTTTTTAAAAAACAGGGTCTAAAAGGAGTAAGAAGAACGCGGGCATCAACTTACATTGGATACGACTTTTATTACACTCTTGAAATCGTAATACCCGCGCAATATAATATAACAAATTGATTTGCATATAGTTTCTCGAAAATTGATGGCCAACACTGCTTAATTTCCATGCACAACTGTTCGATTTCCCGAACTACGCCCAACATTTTCACGATTTTATCGCTCGCTCTTGCCTCTCCCCAGTTCTATTTGGAAAAATAAAAGTTCGCTTCTCCATACCATATTTGAGTGTATACGAATAACAAATACAAAAAATCTAAAAATAAAACCCGTCCACTCATTCCGTTTGATGTTATTTACGCTGGCGGTCAATGTTTTGGTTTAAATGTGTGGAGCATTTACAAATGTTTTGATTACATAACGTGTTGCAAGAGATACATACATATGTATATGTACATATGTATATACATTTGAAATATTACAAGTTGAATAGAGTCAAATGTAACAACTCGAAAAACTCGAAAGTCGTATTCAACCGACAGTAGGAGACCCTGTACTTTCCTTCGCACACACACACGCTTACACACACGCACACATGCACACAGATCGTAGAGCCACACGCAACCATTATGCTCGCTGCTAAGCACAATTCACAGCACAGATAAAGGCTATCATAGGATTACTGTTTGTGTCTGTAAAAGTGGTGGTTTTAACCGGTTTCAAGGGATAGGCACTATAGGGGCACCTAACTGCTAAATATGATGTCTCTAGCTCTTCCAGTTTACGAGATCTCCGTGTTCATACGGACGAAAGACGGATAGACCCCTTCTACCTGTTACACACAAATGTCATTTGCACAAACTTAATAGACCCTTGTGTACTTTTTTAAAGTAAGGGATCTAAACAAAAATAATACATATTTCCAATTTAGTATTTTGATATATCCGAGACAGCATAATTTAAGCAGTATTTTGGTCTTTGCTTTCTGATTATTGTTGATTTAACAGTAAAATGTGGACAAATGAAGTTACTATGTTAACCCAGCAAACATTTTATGAAATTTTTGATCAAAAAAGACACTTTTTGAGTCCCTTTCTGGTCAGAAATGATCCCCTCGGCGGGAGAAAATGGTATGCTAGCCGCGACACTTCCAGAAGAGTCTTATTTAACTCCTTTATTTGATAATAAGCGACTCATATTCGAGTCATAATTCAATCGAATTTCGATCGTTTTGGAATCATATGCGAATTGTGCGTTACTTGCACAAATCACAACGCTAACAATCACATTTCAATCCCCTGGATGATCGATTTTGGATTGCTTTACATTTTCTTATTCCTATTTCGTGAATAATCTTTTTTCAATCATTTCAACGACTCGAAAAAGACTCTTCAAGACGATCTTTTTTCGATTGCTGTACGGTTTGTTAGTGTTATTTCAATGAATCATATTTTAAACATATGCGCGAGTCATTTTCGAGTCTCCTTTTAATCACCAATCATTTTTTAATCAGTAAGGTGACTCGAAAAAGACTCCTCAAGGTGATTAATGTAAAAACGCTCTTCCAAATGCTTGCTGGGTCGCTGCTCCCCTTGCCCAGTACGAAAACTCGAATATCTCCGGTGTTTATTATCCGATTAAGCCACAATTCACAGCACAGTTAAAGGCTATCATAGGATTACTGTTTGTGTCTGTAAAAGTGTCTAAAAGTGGTGTTTTTTTTTACCGGTTTTAAGGGAGGGGGGGAGCAGGTATAAAAAATCTAGCACAAACTTTATCTGCTTGCACTATAGGGGCATCTAACTGCTAAGTATGATGTCTCTAGCTCTTCCAGATTACGAGATCTCCGTGTTCATACGGACGAAAGACGGATAGACCCCTTCTACCTGTTACACACAAATGTCATTTGCACAAACTTAATAGACCCTTGTGTACTTTTTTAAAGTAAGGGATCTAAACAAAAATAATACATATTTCCAATTTAGTATTTTGATATATCCGAGACAGCATAATTTAAGCAGTATTTTGGTCTTTGCTTTCTGATTATTGTTGATTTAACAGTAAAATGTGGACATATGAAGTTACTATGTTAGTTAGTTAGTTCGTCCGGTAGGGATCACGTCCCACACATAGACCTGTTGGTCCTTAGTGACACCGGTTGTGAAATAGCCCTCGTGTTGGGTCTACGATTGGAGACCCGCTGCCTTGTAGAAACCTATAATCTTCCTTAGCGGTAGCCCCGCCACCTCCTTAATTGAGGTGAACGTTGGTTTCCCCAGGAAACTCATGCGGGATCTGGTTAGTGCTGGGCACCTGCACAGAATGTGCTCCAGTGACTCCGCTTTTCCTGGGGTGAGACATTTCCTGCAGTCATCACTGACCACTAGGCCCATGCGTTTAGCATGGGTTCCCACCATACAGTTACTATGTTAATGCAGACATTTGTTCCTATAACCTAACACCGATGACATGACAAATATATCGACCATAAGTTGTACTTACGTTCGTAACAGCATCGGGATTAGCTTTGTGTCGCAGAAGCAAGTTAATCACCATGGTGTGACCCTGTTGCGCCGCCTGGTGGAGTGCCGTGTAGCCAACATTCGTTGTGATTTCAATGTTGGCATCGTTCTCGAGTAGAAATTTGATTTCATTGATTTGGTTGTAGTGGGCAGCAATGTGCAATGGAGTATACCCGGCTTTGGTGCGCTGCGAAATGTCGGCGCCATGATCGAGCAGAATCTTTGAAATGGGCACATGTCCCTCCTGAGCAGCCAAGTGCAACGGTGTTAGTCCGTTCTTGGCCGCAACATTAGAGCTGGACCCGTGATCCAGTAACAACTGAACCATCTCCACATGCCCCTCCTGAGCAGCCAGATGCAAGGGCGAGAATCCAGACTTGCTCAGCACGTTCACGTCGGCGCCGTGCTGCAGCAAATGTTGTGCAATCTCTAGGTTGTTCTTCTTTGCGGCAATATGGAGGGCAGTATGGCCATTGCGTGCGCTTATTTGGGCCGAGGCACCGCGCTCGAGTAGCAGCAGTGCCGTCGCCTGATGATCGTAGTGCGTGGCCACGTGCAATGGGGTCACATCGTTTTTGCCCTGACTGTCAATCGGAGCTCCCTTCTGCAGCAGTAGCTCAGCCACCTTAGTCTTGCCATACTTACTGGCCAGGTGAAGGGGCGTGAAACTCTTATTGGTAACCGCATCGATCGTGGCGCCGCTGTCTATTAGCAGCTGGCACACCTCCTCCTGACCTTCCTTAACGGCAATGTGTAGTGATGTATACATGTCCTTGGTGCAGGCATCCACATGTGCGCCGTGCTGAATCATCAGCATGATTATATCAATGTTGCCCAGTCGAGATGCCACATGTAGCGGTGTTTGACCCTCTCGCGCCACCGCATCAACCTGAGCTCCATTGCGCAACAAGATGCGAATGATGTCAGTCTGATTAGCGCGCGCTGCCAAGTGTAACGGCGTCTCGCCCCGCACAGTGGGTATATCGGGACTAGCATCATGTTGCAACAAGTAGATTACAATATTCATGCAGCCTGGGAAGTAAATAAATTCATTAGCCATAAACAAAGCATACAACGTCTACATCAAAAACACTCTAAAATAGCAGTAGACATTAGAGGCCTGCACGAATTATTCCCTTGGGACTACACAGTACTGTACTGTAGTATCCCAGCAAGCAAAGTTAGGAGCGCTCTAAATTATGTGTCTGAATCGAGCCGCGTTTCAGAGTGTTTTCTGAGTAGGCACATAATTAAGAACGTTTTCGGATCACATTTGGTGCTCTCTAAACCTTTATGTCTGAGCATATTCGGAACGATGGTAAGTAAAATCAAATCAAAAACCTCGTTTAAAATAACGGAATGCAGATTCTTGCGATAAGCTGATTGAAAATGCACAAATTTGCTTAGTTTCAGCATTAGGAAAGTGCAAGTCGGACGTGTTCAGTGAATGAAAGTGTTTAAGCTAAATTTAAAATTGATACGTTGTAAGTCCATCATAATTTTATAATCTTGAACACTGTATTTTTTAAATAGAAATAATAAAAAAAATATAAAAATTGTAATAATTTATATGTTTTAATTCTTTTACACACTAATAAGAGTCTGAAAAGAGCCTTTTTCGTAGAGATTTAAGAGCCTTATATGGCAACTTTTATGTGCCTTTTCTGAGGGTTTTCTATGCTTCTATGGGAGGGTGAAAGCACTTATATCTGTGTCAGAAAAGAGTCAGATCAGACTCAGAAATCTTCCTCTTAAAGTGCGACCATTTTCAAAGAAAAAAACACTCTTTCCCGACTCTTTTCTGCACACTTTATGACTGTAAATGCTCAGAAAAAAGTATCAGAAAACAGTCAGAAAACGCTCAAATTGCTTGCTGGGATACTGCACTCATTTCAAGTTGTACAGTAGATTCAATAACCTAGAAGAACTGAGTACACCATTTTGGCGTTCTCCCTGGGAGTGAGTGACAGAGATAGTTGTACTATCCACAGTGAGGCAGCGTGTGATCTCTGTCACACAACTGTACAAATGAATACATGGGGAGGAATACGTGATGAAATAGCTATAGTGTGAACATGGAAAGGAAAGGAAACAACGTCACTTTGCTCAAGTGTCAAATATTGCTCACAATAACAACTCACTGTACAGTGAGTTACTGCACAACGTATGAGTGAATGAGTACATTCATTCACATTCATTCAAAAGTGTGCAATAAAACTTGTGCTCATTCTCAGAGTGAATGATTCATTTCACGTTTTGAATCCTTCATGCAGACCTCTACTAGACATGCCCTTGCTCTTTGGCTTCCCTTTGCTCTTTTCGATATGTTTTGCTCGCAAGATCGCAAGATGCCGGCGCCAGCGCGACGCACAAGCAGGAAGGCGAACAGGTGAATTGTATTCTTGAGTGATTGTGCTCATATCCTATCCTAGCGTTGTTGTTGGTGCACTGGTTTCTCGTTATATAGGAAAGAGCGGGAGGGTATAGTACGAATCAGAAGTAAACTTGAACTGCTTAGTCAATTTGGTGTTCATTCCGACAAACAGACACACAGACACAGAAACAGACAGAGATATTGACTTAGTTCAATCTATATGTAGTATACACTTAATGGGTCCTTCTACTTTCCTTTACATGTACACACAAATGTCAAATTTACAATCTTAAAAGACCCTTTTGACTCTTTTAAAGTACATGGTCTAAAAGTTGGCCTACTTCGTGCTTTCGGGTTTAAACACTCCTGTGTCCTGTGGCAGGAGAAGATTACATACTAATACATAACATAATTTACCCATAAAGCTTGCCACATGCAACGGAGTCAGTCCGGATTCAGTAGTGGCAGCTATGTTCGCTCCATGCTTCAGCAGCAATTCGGCCACTTTGATGCGATTCTTTTTACACGCTATGTGCAGGGGTGTGAATCCATTGAGGGCACGTGAGTTCGGATTGGCGCCGTAGTCCAGTAATAGTTTGGCCACTCGCACATGGCCGCAGTGAGCGGCAACGTGGAGTGCTGTCAGATAATCGACGGTCACCTCGTCCACCGGTGCTTTGTGGTCGAGTAGGAGCTGAGCGGCCTCGTTGTGTTCCCCCTGAGCCGACATATGCAGTGCTGAGAGACCATTTTTTGTTTTTGATAAAATTGGCGCATTCAGATTGAGTAGAAGCTGTATAACTTCGACGTGACCGGATCGGGACGCACAGTGCAGCGGTGTGAGGCCATCTCGAGTTGTGGCATCAATGCGCGCCTGTCGCGAGAGCAAGAGGTTGCACACAGCCGCCTTGCCCCACTTGCATGCCACATGCAGTGGTGTAATGTTGTGTTTGGCCGTATAGTTAACATCAGCACCCGATTCCAGTAGAAGATCGGCGATATCCACATTGCCATAATGCGCCGCAATATGCAGCGGTGTGAAGCCCGATTTGGATACGATGTCCGCATTCTTGTCGTGCTGCAGCAGCAATGTGGCAGCGGTAACATCATTCTTCTTTGCCGCAATATGCAGTGCGGGCAAACGCACCTTGCCACGCACATCGCTCTCCAGCAGCACCGCCACCACCTTATCGTGCCCCTGTTGCATGGCCACGGCCAACGGGGTGAAGCCATCCTCGGTGGCCAGCGATGGATTTGCTCCCTTGCTTAGCAGCAGGCGGCAACAGCCATCATGATTCTCCTGTGCGGCCATGTACAACGGTGTGAATCCATTCAGGGACTGGACATTCACATTCGCATTGCACTGAAGCAGTTGCTTAATCACCTGCTGTTGTCCGGCCAGCGAGGCAATGTGCAGAGCTGTGTTGCCCTTCTTTGTGGCACTGTCCACCCTAATGCCCCGCTTCAGCAGCTCACTGCAAATGTCCACGAATCCATCCTTCGCCGCCAGATGCAGGGCGTTCAAGCCGTTCTAGGGAAAGAAAAACCAAGTTAATACAGATGTCAGATATTATAATACAACAATAAAAATAAAAATATAGCCATTTCAGTTAGGCACTAAGCTTAGTATTCACACCCAGCCTATTATAATCATTTCGGGCATTTACTATGCCTTGAGTGACAGAAGGAAACTCAAGCAGTGTGTTTACCTGAGATTTTATTTTGATCAGCACTCTGTAGCACTTCTAAGGTTACCTGGAAGCACTGCGTTCCAACCTGGAAACACACTGCAAATTCCTACACGAAGAGCTTTAAAGAAAACTTATACAAAGTGTATATGTACACTCCCGAGGAAGGAGTGCAGGCTGGCAGTAGGCCTGTTAACAGGGCACTGCATGGTAGGAATCCATGCGAAAAGAATGGGACTAACAGTCTATGATGACTGTAGGAAGTGCTTAACGCAGGGTAAGGCAGAAATGCTACAACACATTCTCTGCGAATGCCCAGCGCTGATGAGGTCGCGCATGAGGCACCTAGGGCGCCCAACGTGTGCCTCACTGCATGAGGTATCAAGGATATCACTCAATAACATAATTACATTCTTCAAGTCGGCAGGTCTACCGATGTAGACCTAACGCGTGGGTACTAACCAAAACCGGTATCACAATGGACCATTAGGTCTATGTGAGGGACACGATCCCATCCGGCGCTACCTAACCTAACCTATATGTACACAGATACTTTTGATTTGGATTTAAGATTGCTGATTCAATGTGTATTTCATTTATTGAAGAAGTGGTACACAGGTATAGTATCGGATCGGACCTAGACCTACAATATCGAAATTCATATACTGTTATGATCCGCAACCTGGAAAATCGTCTTGCTCTTACTCATTACTTTCGCTTAAGCTATAGTATAGTAGTTTCTATGGCTTACCGCATTGCTGGCGTTTATGTCCGTAATAAGACCATCGTCTATGAATTCCAGAAGCTTTCCCAGGTCACCGCTACGTGCAGCCCGTAAAAAAGATATGGTTGCATCGTTCTAGATCGAGTAATAAAATATAAAAGGAGAACATGTAAATATATATGAGCATATTCTAATACATTAACATATATGTATACATACACATATGTAAACATATGTATGTATATACATGCATATGTACAGCCTAAAGTCAGTTTCAAAGGATTACTTTCTCGATTTCTTATTGAAATTCATTTCAAAAATATTTAGAAATGTGCAGAGAAATGTGTTTAAATTGAATGTGAATTGAATCGAATTTATATTAATTCAATATACTGAAAAGAACACTTGAATTCAGTTGTACATACATGTATGTACGCATAGGTCATCATCGGGCATTGAGATCACCAATTGTCCAACTAAATATGCGTGCAAATGAACAATTTACATACATACATACATAGCAATTCATTGTATGCCCATATGTATGTATGTACATATGCGCGAGTGTGTGCGAATGTGATCTCATCCGCATCTTTCAAATATTACGATAGCTCTACGCTCTACGTTCGTGCAACACAATTTAATGTTGTTTTTTAGTATGACGATGAAGCCAATAACGAAATACATGCTAGTACTTATGATTTATATAATGTACAGTGGTTCATATGTCACCTGTTTTGTGTTTCCATTGGCTTTACTCTGGTTTCCGTTTTCCATTATTTCGCTGCACTGGTTTTTTGTTCTCAATTTCGTAGATACACCAATATGTTGTGCTTGGCTCTCCTCTTGTATCTGTATCTGTTGTTGTTGATGTTTTGTTTCGTTGTCGCTTTCCGTTACACCAATTGTCATGGTATTTTTAATTAATTTCTGCAAAAATAAAATGGGCAGGTCTAATTGAGAAATTTATGTATGCACATATGTATGTACATATGTGATAATAGGTGCAAAAGTATGTATGTATGTACATATATAAGTTATTATTATATCTATTGATATTCGCTTTGATGCCTGCACATCCTACATTTGTATGTACTTCAATATGTAGATACATTTTTATGCATTGATGTATGGGCTAACAACAACTTTGAATTCATCAATTGGCAATTGGAAATTCAACACTCCACCGTATACATACTCTAGTTAGACACAATTTAATATGCTTCTCAAATTTTAACAGCACATAACTGCTAGATTTACATACACCAGTATAATGACGTCATTTCTCACATACCTTTTGATGTTGTGCGATAAAATTGTAGTGTTGGGTTGCTCATCAGTGAGGAAACAAAAATGAGCCGCTCATATGAACACGTTCTTTCTAGTTGTTCATTTTTGGTCACTTGCTATCCATTGCTCATAAATAAAATGTTGTTTCAAAGTATCAAATGAAAACAATTATCAAATTTACAAATTCTTGAATGCCGGGGAAAATAACGTCTAAAAGGGCCTGCTCCCAAAATGAGCGGAAATTAATTTTCAAATTTTCAATTATTCACTTGGCCAAGAAACTGAATCAAACACATGTAGGTTACACTGACTTCTATTGCAGTGTTCTTCAAATAATAACATTGTGGAAATGAAAATGAAATTAAACGGCAATTAGTGGGTTTTCTAAAGCTGATTTTGAATTGGTTTTTAGGACTTGCATTGGTATTTTCCCTTCTATTTGCGAATCGTACATTTGCCCGCCTCCCTGAAAAAGTATATCGGAGCTGGTCATGATAAAAAAGTAGCATTCGTACAAAAGGCTTCTGCATTCTCGTGATTACGATAGGTCGATACCCAAAAGTATTGAAACAAAATTCTGTCAATCGGTGTTATGCCATCGCTAAATGATCTCAAATATAAACCGCGAAATAACTGAAGGTAATATAAAAGTGGGATTCCTGAAAGAGATTTTCATCTGTTTTTAATTTGCAGAATCAGACCTGCAAAACATCAATAGTGGGAACATCGATGCTTTCAACATGTTTAAGAACATCGATGTTCAAAAACACCGATGTATCGTTGAAACATCGAACTTTTTTCATTCTTCTGATCTGGGAATTGTAAAATTTCGGGGTGGTGCATACGAGGCAAAGAAAAAAATAAATACATGCTGTAATGCTTATGCAGACTGGCTTATATATAATTAACCTGTGCATTTTATTTCTTACAATTAAAATAACAAAAATAATGTAATAAAGTAATTCAATTTTAAGTTAAATAAAAACAAAATAAAAAAATAAAAAATCTAGTCTTAGAGTTTCCTTTCACATTTTCTTAAAGCTAGAGGATGTTTTTAAAACAGAAGTTATATATATATTCATTCTTAATATACTAAAAAAATAACTACTAACTAATCTAATCTAACTAATCATTTAACCATTGATTATTTTGCAAGAAAATTAAGCTGTTAACAACTTTTGGCTTCAGTTTTTGGGATGTGATTTCTAAAGCTTTGCTGAACGTTCGCTCTGATTCAGCAGAAATTGCTTAAACGCATAATTATTTGATTGCGCACTGCACAAGCGAATTAAATTGGGTCTTATTAAGCTGTAAGAGAGTTTAAAATAAACATAAAAGTTAAAAAGTCGTATGTATGTATGTATATATGTATAAAAATTTACCTTCCAATATTCGAGCGGATCGATTTCACGCGATGCATTTTGATGCTCCAAATACTGGCGTAACTCGATGATTGCATCGGTCTTTGGTTTTTCTTGAACTCTCTGAGTTAGAAAACTAAAAAGATCTGTGGCGTGTTCCTTATTATTTGGCGGCTCCTCAATCGTATTTACAGAGTTTTCGGCATATCCTTTGATAGCATGGTCACCAGCAGTGTGTCTATTCGTGCTTCATAGGGTACTAGCACTGAGCATTCAATACATGGAGGTGTCAAACACCCTAAAAAGCTGTCCCATGAATTTTGCGACGATTAGGTCCAGCCAACATGCCACATATGCCATCGAACATACGACTGAGCAGCCAGCGCATGAGAAACTGGTTTCTGTTGAGTTGGAACAATTGAAATAACAATTGGACTATTGAAATAAGTAGCATATACAAATTTCTGCGCAGAAGTTTATTATTCAGGCCTGTTCCCATTTACGAATTCTATCATTCGATTTACTTTTTGAAAAAAAAAAAAAATTATATGAAAGTCCACAATTTTTTCTAATGTCTTCAGGAGAAAGGAAGTGAGGCTGATAGACCGGATAGATTTTGGGAGGAAGGGATCCTTTTTTCCCACTTTCGCAATGAATGTACCCTCGCTGTTCACCACGCTATGGGTACATGCCCTAAAGCTATGCAAACCTTGAAGATTCTAATCAGAAACACTTTGAGGTGTTCCTGCCCTTCCTGAAGATGGATTGGAAGAATACCATCCGGACCTGGTGATTTGTAAGGCTGAAATGTACTGATGGCCCATTTTAACATATTTCTGAGACTATTTCAGACGCTAGTTTTCAGTGTGGATTCTTGATGATTTTCATTAGAGCTGTATTATCTAATGTTGCTAGATCATCGATGCTCTTGCACAAGGGGAAGTGAGTTTCTAGTAGGAGTGCTGCCTTCTCCTTTTCACTCGATGTGAAGGAGCCATCTTCTTTTTGAGGCAAAGCTCAGAAAGTGTCCTGTCGTTTTTGATAGCTTTAAACGGGTATTACCTGTTCTATTCCGGTACAGAAGTTTCGGAAGTGGGCCCGCTTGCACTTCCGATTCTCCTTGTTGTACTTGGTGAGCTTTTCAGAGTGTTTAGACCAGTTCATACTATTCAGTTTGGCGGAATTGAACAGTCTCCTAGTTTCAAGCCTAAGCTGAGCTAATTTAGCATGGGATACCCCTGATGGATTTAACTAACTGTTTCGCTCTCCCCTTCCAAAAGGAGATCCACATCTAGTGAGGAGCTGCTCCTCTTTGTGTCATTTATAAGGCTAAGATTGGTCCTTAAGATGTGTCTGAATAGTGGCCAATCTGTCCATCTAGGGTTTCTAACCCTTTTGTCAAATGACTTTCTGCATGTAATGCCGAATGGAATTATTCTATAGTCCGACATTGAGGGCTCTAAGGAGACCCTCCAGCTTTCGAGCATTCTAGAGAATCCCTCATTCTCAAAGGTTATGTCTAGCACTTCCGATCTTGTCTTTGTAACATAGGTAGGTTCTGCTCCTATATTACAGAGGGTGAGGTCCTTATCTATTCAAAAGTCGAGCAAGTACTTACCCCGCGTGTTCGTGTCCACGCAATATTGTGGGCGTTGACATCGCAACCCAGCAGTAAGGGTAGTCTCTCACTCCTGCAGTGGTTCATCGAGGCTTTAACCTCGGTGGGTGGCGCCTCCGCCGTCTCTCCTAGGAAATAGGCAGATCCTAACACCATCCGGCCTACGTTCCTTCCTTCACTAGCAGTGACGAGTTTAGTTATTAGATACTCTGTAGACTCACGGCTCCTGAGCCAGCACCAGCCCCAGGTCTGACCTGGCAAATAATCTGCTGATGACTGCAGAAGCAGCCCTCGCATGGTGCAGGTTAATTTGCGCCACGCTTGTGGCCTTTATCTCTTAAGGCTTCGGCTCCTCCTCAGAGCACACGCCATCGCTTTTGGGTTTTGCCCCGACCGTGGTGCTCTACTCCTCCGACTGGTCCGCCTCCATGGAGAGTGCGTCAGCTAGCTGACCGACGCTTGGTCAACTTCTGCTTCCAGAGCAGCCATCGCCTCCGCTTCCGCGTCGACTCCAATCGGTGCCTCGATCGGTCCCGATGCCTCTTCCACGCTTGTGAACGCCTCTTCCCCTGTCTTGGCCTTGTGCAGTCTGCAATGGAACTTGGCAAAGCGGAAGCACACCCACATACCTTTCTCCTGGAGTAGCTTCAACGCTTCCTCCCCAATGCCCAGCACCATGAGCTTGCCTTCCTTGGCATCACTCACTTTTAGTAGGGTCTACGAAAGTGAGGATAGACCGCGGTTCTGCTTCTGCAACAGACTGAAGGCGCTGTCCGCCGTTTTTTCTGCCGTCCTCGGTAAGTATACCAAGACTGTGGCCATTGCCGCGCTCTCGTCCCTCTCTCCCCCTCGACAATGGTCAGCAACGGCGCCGTGGCCACCAACCATTCCTTGGCCTCCACGTCCTCGCACGATATGATGAGCAATCCTGCGCTGAGACTTACAAGTCTAATCAAAATCTGCTCCATAGGAAAAAAGCCAGGAAAGCTACAGTACGACGCAACGGACAGTAGGAGAACCTGTACTTTGATTTGCCTTTAGCATCGGTAACAACTACAGCATATACATACACAGTGTGCATTACACACATATCCACATGCACATACAGAGGTCGACATCGCATAGTAATAGCCGATGATTTCCGGGCTGTAGACTGGGGCAGCACATACCAACTCGAGAGGTCGGCTTTTATTGGAGGCAACTAATCGATCGATCAACATCGATAGCACTTTGAAACCCAACAAAGCCCCTGATCCAGACAACATTCCAAACCGTGCCCTTCGGCTAGCGCTAGCCCTCCATCCAATTGTATTTGCGCAAATGTTTAACACTTGCTTAACAGAGGGCACCTTTTCTGAGATGAGGAAGGAGGAAAACATGGTGTTTATATAAAAACCGGGAAAGCCACGAGGAGATGCTTCTTCGTTCCGGCCAATCTGTCTGCTGATGACCCTGGCAGAGGAGGAGATTTGGCAACAAGTCAATTCGGGTCTCGAAAAGGTAGATCTATACTGGATGCTATTAAACTAGTCGTAGAGACGGCAGCAAAGGCGCAAGAAGGCACTCGATGGAAAGGTGAAACAATGGAATATTGCATCGTAGTCACGCTTGACATAAAGAACGCCTTTAACTCGGGTAAGCATCATGAAAGCCCTGAAAAATTTGTTACGCTAAATACAAGAGGGCCCAAGAAAATGCATAGACTCCTGCTCTTGAGCGTGGTTAAATCGACAATACTATACGCAGCTCCGATATAGTAAAGCGCAGCTATAAAGCCAACATATATCAACAGCATACCGTCTATGCGCAATCCGGGTCTGCTACGTTTTCAAGACGGTGTCGGACGATGCCTCGTTGGTGCTTACATGCATGATCCCAAATGAGGAGCTCATTGTCGAGGAATACAGCCTGTACAGACAGGAAGGAGGCAGGCTAGGAAAGCGGTCAGAGAGTCCACAATTGCAAGGTGGCAAAAGCGTGGGGATGCTTCCAACAAGGGTAGATGGACGCACCGCCTTATCTCGAGCATCGACAGGTAGATTAAGACGTTGCATTGGGAACTAAACTTCCATCTCACACAGCTGCTCAGCAAGCCACGCTCTCTTCGACTGTCCATACTTCAGCAGGTTAATGGTAGACTGAGCTGAGATCTGACAGACAGAGTGTAGGCGGAGTCAGGGCCCTCGAAGCATTGCCTCGCGGTCGTCCTGAAAGAAATCCTACCCCATCTTCACAACACCTATTACATCTAGATACCTATTTTGTTTCCCATCATCTTCTTTTACTTTGTCCATTCACCTTTCCTTTTAAATAAGTTTTAATAATTACGAACTTACTACTACTACATTTATACATACATACAAATTTACGCAAAAATGCAAACAATACGCACACATACTCTTTGAATTAACGTTCTTTACACTGCTGCCAATTCCGCTTTTTTCCCGTCAAAACTGGCTTTTTTTTTAAGACCAACTGCGGGAAAAATTTGTGAATTGCGGGAAGCGGGAGTTCTGGATTTTTAATAAATGCATTTGGCTTTTTTCAGCTTTTTTTAAAGATGCCATCATTTGCATAATAAAATATGAGCGGGGCTGCCACTTGCAAAAATAGCTAGTAGGAAATATACCAGTTTGTATAGAAATATACCAACTGTGTTTAGAAGTGGCAGCTTTATCGAAGATTTTTATCGTTATTTCCCTCTCAAAAAGTGCGGCAAATTGGTGTTTCAAAGGAACGTTTGCAACGTACAAAATAATAAAATATATAAACAAAAGTGCCGGAATGCTGGAGCACCTAAAAATTGGCCAAATTCAACGTCAATACAATGACATCCATTTAGTATAGTGGGAAAACGTTAATGACACTGCCAAATTTTGGATCGAGGTGTTCATGTATGTACAAGGATTCTGGTGGCAACCGCAGGTTCCTTCAACTTGCATCTGTTGCCCTGCAAATATTGTGTTTGCCGTGGTCCAACGCAGAAGTTGAACGAGTATTTAGCCAGGTTAACTTGATAAAATCCAAGTTAAGGAATTCGATGCTCCTGGGGACGACCAATAGCCTTCTTAGCATAAGATAATAATTTAATAATAATTTACAAAAATATGAAAAAAACCCGCTTTTTTTGCGCTGTTTTCTGAGTATTTTTAGCTTTATTTTTGTTTTGTTCAAGTCAAAAACAGCTTTTTTTCATTAAAAATTGGCAGCACTGGTTCTTTATGTATTATGTCAAAGCAGCAATCTGGTAACACGGTTAGTCTTTTGTTTATACATGGCAACGCCATCAGTTACGTGGCAACGCCATATAAATTTGTATAAATTAGCCAGTGTTGCCAACTCCTCAACAGAAAAAAAGGACAGATGAGCCCGGAAAAACGGGCAGAAAAAGGATAGATTAAATAAAAAAAGGACAAAAAAACAGGACAACTTTATTTTGTTAATATTCATATATTTATTCATAGAAATTGACTATTTTCATACAGTACTTGAGCATTAGTTAACATAGGTTAACGGTTAACGGTTAACATTGACAGTGCTGCTTCCTGACGAACGGCAGAAGTTAAAACTGGTGTAAACGGTATTTTGTTTACCTGAGCAAAGGACACTGCATTTTGCATGTTTTTTTTTTGCTCATCGCTCGTGTTTGCAAAATTTTTGCATTTAAATGCACTTGCAATACTTGGAGTATTCCTTAGTTTGTTTCTCTATGGGAAAGTTGAAATATGCATTATAAGCCTATAATCAAAACACAGTCAACCGCCAATCGAGAGACATAATTTCGATTACAATCAAAATGCTTATCGAAATCGTAAAATCATAATATGAGAGCGATGCCACGTTGTTGCTGGTGATGAATTGTATGAGCGATTTACAAAAATAAAAAAAAGGATGAAAAAAGGATAGATTATATTAAAAAAGGCATTTTTTCCGGACAGGGGACGTTTTAGAATTTTTCCGGCAATACCAGTTTAAAAAAGGACAGATCTGTCCGGAAAAAGGCCAAATTGGCAACACTAAAATTAGCACACACTTCGAGTTTCGCTTATGACGCCGAATGGACGTGCGTCTTAATAAAATATACTTTTTGCTTACATATATAAATCGTCTCGCGTTATTATTTCGCCTTTGATTCTGGATGAAAAGTCAAACATATACAGCATATATTTAGTATTTGGTTGCGAATCCTTTATGTTCCAGAACAGCTTCCAAGCGCTTAGGAATGGAATTTACCTAGTTTTGGCCAACTTCTGGCTCAATGGAGCTCCATGCTTCTAGTAAAGCTGCCTTAAGCTCATTAACGGTGTTAAATTCCTTTTTTTACACTCTCCTAGCCAATTCTTCCCAGAAATGTTCAATAACATTCAGGTGGGGGCTCTGTGCTGGCGTTTGAACAACTTTGGGGCAGTTTTGGAGCAACCAAAGCTTTGCAACACCCGAAGTGTGCTTGGGATCGTTGGCTTGGTAGAAGGCAAAGGTGCTACCAATGCCCAATTTCTCCGCACTTTGCTTCACATTTTGTTTTAAAATGTTCAGGTATCCAAACTTATCCATTATACCATCTATAAAATGCAATTGGCCCACTCCAGCACTTGACATGGAGCCCCAAACCATCACAGAACCTCCTCCATGCTTCACTGTCGCCTTTGTGTTTTTCGGGTCAAATTCGGCATTTGATTTACGCCATACATACATCTTCCCGTCGGATCCATGTAAATTAAATTTACTTTCATCGGTAAATAGAACCTTTAATTATATAATTCCAGTCGGAAAAAATAAGTTCTGAGTTTATAAAGTATTAAATTACCGTCTTCCAAAAATCCCCTGTTTTCAGCAAATATTCCTTTGCATATTGAACTCGGCACTTTTTGTTCTGTGATGGTTTGGGGCTCCATGTCAAGTGCTGGAGTGGGCCAATTGCATTTTATAGATGGTATAATGGATAAGTTTGGATACCTGAACATTTTAAAACAAAATGTGAAGTATATATGTATATACATGGTCGCAAAAAAAAATAAATTTGGAAAGCTACAGTCAGATGCAACCGACTGCGAAAAATAGATGATTCGATTTTTGTTTTAACTTAGACAAATATATTTTTATGTAATTATTTTACTTCTACATTTATTTAAACTCTTTAAAGAATGGGCAGAACAATTAAGTCCTGATAAAGCGTCAACGCTTCATATTTACGTTCTTTGGTATGAAAAACTTTAAAAACATTGCCAATTTAATGTTATAGATTCCGAAATTATGTCAGCAATAAAATGTAATACAATAAATTCATTGGAAAAACGCTTTCAGCCATCAACAGCACATTTCTTAGCGTTTTTTTTAAACCTCCGTTTAAGCATATCAGTATTTTAAGCCAAGATAAAAAGAAGCAAGTGTTGACTACTACTAATAGCCAAGAGAGCTCATATTAATGAAAATGTTAAAAAAAAGAAAGTAAAGTAAGTGTTTGGAAAAATTTTATTTTACTTTTTCGTGCCGTGTTGGGCCGTGCCGAAAAATTTCATTCCTTGTCTATCTCTTCCCTGTACTTTCGTTTGCAGCAGCTAATGCTAACAATGCACTCATATCGCAAAGTCCCACGAAACAACGCATACACACTTATGTCTTGCCTAGTACATATCGAATATCTCCGGCATTATCCGGTTGAGCTACAATTCACAGCACAGATAAAGGTTACCAGAATATCTTTGTATGCTAAAGCACAAGTTTGTATCTTTTAAGTTGTGGCTGTGGTGGTTAATTTATTATGGTTTCTTATACCTCTTAATTAATAACAAAATAATAAGAGGATGTGTTTTTTTTTTACTGTGCCTAGTGATTGGTGATGGAAACCAGTCGATTTATTATGAATAATTTGCATAGAATTCCAATTTGGGTGTTATTACACTCCGTACTCACGTCCGTAATGAGCGTCCTCATAGGACCATAGGTGGGAATAGAATGGTTGAAAATATGTAGCTTTCGCTTTAATTTCGCATGTTTACTTGATACGGGCGTGATTACTACTATGTAGTTGGTTAGATCACATATTATTGTGACCGCGTATATATTTCCTTTTTATCTGATTTGGCAATGGTTGTTACTATCCGTGTTGTTTCTTTTTTGTGGGCCACCTCAACCAGCTCAGTGTACCCAGGGGTGAGTGCCCTTAACTCTGCCCTCGGACGCAACAAGATACACGAACTTAATCCGCTTAACACTTCATGGAAACAAATAATATAGGGATTCCTGAAACTGATTTTGATTTGCTTTTAGAAAATCAAAATCAGTTGACGGAATGACCTTTTTTGCGCACTGATTTGATTTTGATTTGCTTCTGATTTTCAGAACATCTGGCAGCCTTGCCAAACAGTGGCTCCGCCCACTTCAAGACACTGGTCCTCTTTCTCTTTAAATTCTAAAACATATTTAAAGTTTTAAATAATTTAGCAATTTATTATAAAATTGCAGAATGCTTACAAAGTATTCTATTTTCAAATAGCTGTAATAAACACCAAGTGTTGCCACTAGTTTTCTACGTAGTAAACGGTCACACAAGGGTGAACGGTCTCACAGCAAGATAATCAAAATGAAAATCAGCTTCGGAGCTGATTATGCTAAAACTTTTAGTGTGACCGTCATTTCCGTACTTTCTGTGGTCACACACAAAATGGTGGTCACACACAAAAGCTGAGAACAGCTGATTGTCATAATCAAAATCAAATCAAGAGCTAATCAAAATCAGTTTCAGGAATCCCGCTAATATGCAATGAGTCAGAAAAGATTCGCTTTCTTTTCTGGATTCCGTCATTGGCTAATCCTGGATCATTATGACAGCGCCTTTCCCTTTTTAATAATCTAGCACCAAACGTGCATTTTTACTTAAATATAACATTTAGTTCAATGCGCAACAACACAATTCTAAATGATTGTGCATGCAAATAACTTAATAAACAAAGGTGAAATAACATTAACTAGTATAAATATTACTTGAAAAGTAACAATACATAATCGCCACAATGAAATGTCTTAACCAGCTAACTTAAATTTACGGCAGTAATCAAAATAACGGACAAAAAAATCGGAAAGCTATAGTCGGACACAACCGACAGTAGAAGACACTGTACTTTGCTTTGCCTTGTGCGCCGATAGCAGCAGCAGCATATCCATTCACTCATGCACATTGATTGTAGTTCTTTTTATCAAGAAATTAGGTAAAAACGTTTTTAATATAGTTCCACGGATGCATATGATTGTTGCTTGAATCAAAATATTTTTAATAAAGAACAGCTTAAAAGCTAACTGTATTTATGCATGTATTTATGTACATACAGGGCGAATCACAAGCTTTGTTGACTAGCACCACGCTAAAAAATATGGAAAGCTACAGTCGGACGCAACCGCCAGTAGGAGACACCGTCATTTGCTTTGCCTTGAACGTCAATAACAGCTGCAGCATATACATATATATGTAGATACTCACATACACTTATACATACAAATATACGCGCAAATACAAACAATAACCATGCATACTTGCCCGCAATCAAAAATCATACATACGTCCTAGCGGCCGCGTACACTGTCGCTTCCCCTTCCCATTATCCAATACCTAGTAAATAAAATTGATTATCCCATATCTCCGGTGTTTATGATCCCATCGGGCTGCAAATCATTCCAAACATTCTATGCATTTTAAACTTTACGAACACAGTGACTCTAAAACTGTACAGGCTGAGAATAATTTTGTGATTTTGCTGGAGAGGGAAATGAATGATATCGAAAATCAGAATTAAGTCTCTAGGTCTTATAGTTTGCGAGAATTCGATGTTCGAAACAGACACACAGAAATCGACTCAGTTTGTCGTCCTGATTGTGAATATATATCCATTCGCACTGCCAGAGACGATCGCTCTCCCTATGCGAACGACCGAACATTTGTGTGTGGCCATATACTTTTGAAACAAAAATTGCCAAACTAACATAAATACACTAAGTTTAACATACTAACCGCCAGTGCTAACGCTAATTTAAATCCAAACTAAACACCACATGGGGGTTTGTGTAGCTTACCTTGCAAACCTTAGCGGCGTTGGTTCTTAAATTTGTGCAATCTCTGTTCAATCCTTCGCATATCGACTTTAGCCACCTGGCTAGCTTGTAGTTGGCCCCATGCAAGTTCATTTGTTGGGCGAAGACCGGAAAAACCGAGGTAACCCCTGTTGCCGAGAGGACTGCATTTCGGATTGCCACTTTTATCTCCGGGAGATAATTTTCGCAATCTTGGTGATCTTCCTCCAAGTAGGAACGAATCGCGGCAAGTACGGCTTGACCAACGCGTTCGGCAGCGTTGCTCTGCACAGAGTACATGTCCGTTCTCATATGAGAAATCCCAAAGACCGATGCCATGTTTACGAACTTCTTGTAAGTAAACAGCCTTCCATTGTTCGAGTGGATAGTCTCCGGCACTCTGAACTTGAAGAAGATCTCATGCACTAGAAATTCTACCACATTATCGGCTGTAGCATCTCGCGTCGCCTTCAAGAAGGTGATCCACTACCACAAATACCCCGGCGTAACCCTTCTTCGACCTTGAATATTTACACAGAAAACCGATAAAGATCTTCTGGAAGGGTCGTTCGGTTTTTTAACCTTGTCGCCAATAGATACTTGCATTCGATAACTGGGTGCCTTTGACTCCTTGCAGATCTTACATGTTCCTACGAATCGCCTGATTTGAGTGGCATCCGAGGTCAGTAGAACTGCCTCCGAAGCTGGTTATAAGTCTTTGCGATCCCTCCATAAGAAGCCTTCTCATATACATACGTGAGCCTTCTCCATCAGCGTCGTCACCAATGATTCCGGTACTTTAACAGAAGAAATTCTGAAGAAATTCAGAAGAAATTCTGAAAGCGTGTACACGGGCCTCCCTTGGTCTTTCAGATACGACAATCTGTCATTTTTGCCTTTTTCAGGTGTTCTTTGTTCTCATCAGACTCTTCTAACTCCGAAACACTACTAGATAAGAAATAGGCGACTATATGGTCTGCCCCTTCAAAATCGAAATGTTGCAGACGCAACGACCATCGTGCCAATCAGCCATCCAGATCTCCCAAGGACATCAACCACTTCAGACTGGCGTGATCATGGCGTGATTCGATGTAGGCCCTGAGTTTTGGAACAGCTAATATTGCAGCAAGGCATTCCTTTTCCGTCACAGAGTAGTTAACTTGATGCATGTTAAGCTTGGCGGAAAAGTATGTTTTCGGTCTCTCCTGTGTCAATTTGGAACGGCTCCTACACAGAAACGCGAAGCACCACATTGCACGTCAAATTGCTTGGAAAAATCTGCATGGATCAAAACCGGAGCAGATGTAAGAAGGACTTAAGCCTTCTTACAGCTCTCGTCTCTGCCTCTCTTAACTTAGCGGATATCTGCGGATATCTCTACGAAGTTCTTTATGTTTCTCCTATTTTGGTTTTGGTTTAGGTCAACATCACCCGTGGAATTTTCCCTGGTTCTTTCGGCCGGCTTGTGCAAGAATTTCCTCCAACTTTTGGCTATTGACAGGCTAATCAGGAAGTGAATCTGATGGTGGCACATTTGAGCGAATCATATCATTGATTGCCTTCATAATTTCCTGAAAGCCTGTTCTTATCTCCTCACGGAAGACTTATGTAAGGCCTGAATCCATTGAATGTCTGTGTGTTTTGTGGGCTTGCAGGAGCACTAAGTAAATTGCTGATGCAATCTTTGTGTCCACCATATAGTGATCTCTGGGTCAGCCCAAACAATAAAATCAAAAAATGATTGTTTAATGTGCTACAATGCCAAAATTTACTGAAAGTCAAACAGGGCTATATCGACTCAGCTCGCCATCCTGATAAAGAATATATGTACTGCCACGCCTCCTTCTGCCTGTAACACTCAAATGTTAATTGCACAAACTCAATAGACCCTTTTGATCTTTTTTAAAGTACAGGGCCTTATCTATTTAAGGAATTATTTGAGAATATAAAAAATTTACTACCTCACCCTGATTTCCGGATTACGACCCATTCGATTCTGAATCCAACGCTCTACACCCTAGACTACAGAGCCTTTTCGATTTATATCGGTTATGTCCGAATGTATGTATGTATAGCTCACTGATAGATTTTTTTTAAGTGTGTGTACACTCCCACAGATACGAAGCCCGCAAGGGCCAAGCATGCTCAAAAATCCATCATAAACTTGACCTGCTTGCACTATTGGAGCATCGAACTGCTAAATAGTAGTATGATGTCTCAAGTTTTTATAGCTTACGAGATCTAGGTGTTCATTCAAACGCACAGACAGCTCGTCGTTCTGATAAAAAATATTCATACATTGTGAGGTCGGCCACGCCTCCTTCTGCTTTTAAGAAAATCAGATATTAAAAATCTGGCTATTTTGGGAGGTTAGAAATAGACGAGTAGAGTTAAAAACTATTCATATTGAATCGGGTTTTAATAACTTATCTGATACACTTATACATTTCTTGTTGTAAAATCTAAGCACATCAGTTACAAATTTCATTTAAATATTATCAAGGGTGTTGGGCTAATTACGCAGCTTTCGGCTTCTTATTAGGCACAAAGGTGCTCGATTTGATGGCGCATTTGTGCTGACCATGTAACCCATGAACGGGAAGGCATTTGCAGTCAGAGACTGTTTCTGTCTTGAACATAGTATCGGCGATTGAGGAAGTGATCTGATTGAGAACCTTCTTCTGATCGGGTGCTTTCATTTTGTCGAAATTCTGAGTGGTGAATGCCCATCCGCCATTGTTGAGTACAAAATCGATTCCCATATCGTTTTCGAATTGCAATTTGCTGCGCTTTTTGTTATCCTTACCATCCAGGGTGGCTACCAACCGTGCATTGAATCCTGTCACAAATCGTAATATCATTAGAAATGTTATACAAGTGTTTGGCAGTTAAATTCGGTCTTACCAACTAATTTTTCCTCAGGTACACCTTCAAGTGCCAAACCCTTAATGGGTGCTATCAAATGCAGTTGCGCACCGTCGAACTTGGTAACACTTCCAGTAATTTGAGCACGTATGTACTTCCACTGTAATGAGAAAAGAAATTATTAGTTATTTTATTCATGTTATATAGAATCCTCGCTGAGTTTAAAATATTTAAATAAGTTAATTTTTTTGGCGGAATTTCAAAATCTTTGCGTATATATTTTTATTTATGTACATGAATTTTTGCCATTTTTTTTTAGTATTACGATAATGTAGAAGCATTTTGCACAAATGTAGCACGAATGCTACTTTTTCTCACGAAAATGCGAAATAAATTTTCATTTCACTTTGTTTGTGAATAGCATCAGAGACGCACCTGATAAAAGCTATAATTTATAGTTTGTATATAAATATTTCGTTCATGTTTTCGTTTATTGCTGCGTACCAAGAAAATAAACTTTTTACGGTAGAAAGCAAATTATAGCCACTTTGTATGGAGCCAAAATAGTTTTGACACCAAAGGTGTTTGGTACTTTTAAACGAAGATAATATAATGAACATAATAATTGAACCAGATTTATAAGAAATATTTATATCTTATCTAATTTCTAATTACTTACCCAGTTATTGTACTCAAGCGAATCACTGCGAACGCCAATGATACTCTTAGCTGCACCAGCACGGAATGGATAGTCTAAGGCTAAATGGAAGGCCTTCTCATCGGACTGTGGCACGATGGTTTTGACAAAATGTTCGACCATTTTATAGATTTCAAGAAGACGCTTTTCAGTTACTATCTGTTCTACACAGTTGTCGCAGAAGTTTTTGGGTCCATTGAGCTGTACAGTGGCAAAATTGCCTTTATAATTGATCTTGCCATTGTCGCTTGTCAGAAGAGCTGGATAACGTTTTGATTCCTCAAAAGCGATAACTCCGACTTGGACATCTGTAAATCCACGGCTTTTTAACGACTCACGTATCTCTGTTATAACAGGGGCAATTAAACTGCTCAGCACTGTGGGTGTAACATTCACATCTACCACAAACACAACGTCAGCTTTGTTTGCCGGTATTTTCACGCTAAACTCTTCGCCGAACTCACGACCCACTGGACCAGCACATTTGAGGCAACGTGGTGGGAGTAGGACCCACTTATTTTGCAGTTTTAACGCTGATCCGTAGGCCAGAGCAAAGTTACATGCCGTAGACTCAATGTCTTTTTCAGGCACCCCTTGGACAGCTATATTACAAGCCTTACGGTACGGCCGGGCGTCAAGTGAGAGATAGTTAAAAGCCAATGTGGATTCGAGGCCAAAAATGTCCTGGCATATTTCGTTCTGCGTCTGACTCTCTACTTGTGCCTTGTCGAAAGCAACGGGAGCGCATTTACCTATTCCGTAATCATTACCCAATGCAGCTGTGTCGCTAGCCAAGGTACCGTCGATGAGAAGGTAGTCATCATAGGGTTCAGCATTTCCATTACCCAGCAGACCGCGAGTTTTGCTTGTATAAAAACCGTTCAGCTTGACGTGGCACACTTTAAGATCTGTGGTACAGATGACCGTAGCACCGTACTCACTGTGCAGTTGAACGGTGTAGTAACGACGCCAGGCATGAATGCCAGGCAGATGCTGAGGGTATTCAGCGGGCTTTCCATTAACCTTAAGCGAAACTGTATCGCTGACCTCAACGTAGTTACCATCCCGATCGATTAGGCTGATGGATTTCAGTTTGCCGTCGCTAATTTGGCCAATCACCGTGAAATTGTTGTCTACGCTGTCCTGGGCTAGAATATAGCGGCAGTTGCCCGGATAGGCGAATGTCTGTCCGTCAAAGCTGAACACATGCTGACCGTCTACAATGTGGCCATGCAGTTCAAAGTTCTGGAAGAATATCCACGATTTGAAGAAGCCCTTATGGAAGATGTTCTCCCATTTCTCATTTAAAAGGAAGTTAAGGACACTCGAACGAAGTAAGAGTAATGCTGGCAGTTTAGCAAATCCATCAATTGTTTGCGGCCAGTGGTTGGCCCAAGTGTGCAAATCATTACCACCTACGCCAGCACCTACTCCGGCCACCGGTGAATTGCTTGCGATTGACTCCCATATGGAACGTACAGCCTTCAATAGCAGCCTGGACAGATCATTGAGCCACTGTTCATCATTGATGGGCTGTTGCTTGAGCTTCGCATCAAGATAATCGTGCAGCTTCTGCAGCAATTCCGTTGTCTCTGCGGTCTGGGGTAGTATGTGCAGCTGTGCAAATACGCTGTTGAGGAACTCCAGGGTTTTTTCGATGAGTTTGAGCTGTTTCAGCTTACCAGTGATCTCGTCGCGGATAGCATCGAAAGTTGGTAGCTTGGCAATGTACTGCTGAAGCTCAGCGATTAATTCCTCGCTGAAATGTACGACAACCTTGATAAGTTCCTGGGCTGTCTCATACACTGGTTTTAATGATTCACTTATAGCCTTGCCATAGTTCTTCAATGCTGGACCATACTTCTCCAGTGCTGCTATTAAATCCTTGAATGCCCTTGTGAATGCATTCACTAGTTCGACGCGCAGTTGTCCAATCAGTTTTGTAGTGGACACAACGAACTGCTCCCAGGCCTTCGCAACGGAGTTCTTCCACAGATCCAGCAATTTGTCATATGTCTCTTCGAATACCTTGTGAACCTTTTCAAAATATTCGGCTGCGCTCTTAGTAACATCATCAATGAACTTACTGATTTTTTCAAAGAAAGTACGGCTGCATTTGAGAAAAAATTAATTAAATTAATTAATTGGTCATGGGACTGCAGCTCTTGTACATACATTGAATCAATAATGGGGGCCAGGGCAGGATCAGTTTCAAGCTCTTTAATTATAGATTTCATCTGGGACTCGTAGCTGTTCTTCAGTTTGGTGAAGTCTGGAGAACTTTCCTTTGTTAATTTCAACTTCTCACTAAAATCTTGGCGAACCTTTTCGAAACGCTTCTTTAGTTTGTCCGTTATGGCATCCGTTTCTTTTTTAACCTCCGTTTCAACAGAGTCCTACAGGTAGAATAAGTAAGTTCATTTCAAATTTTAAATGATTGAATAAATTGTTCTCTTACCAAAAATGTCTTGACTTCATTTTCATTAGTTTTATAGCTGGTCTGCAAGAAGTTGGCAGCATCGAGGGCAACACGTCCATTGTAGAGCTGCTTACCGTTGCCAACGACATCGAATTTAAACTCCTTACCAAGTTTAACTTCTGCGTTCGCATCGACAAGATTCTGTCGCTTCAATGAGATTTTTGCCCAGGTCTGCTGAATTTCAGTTACAACCTCCACTGGCTTCTGGTCAAAGGCTTGTAGTTTTGAATTGATTTTGGCAGAACGCTTTTGCCAATCCATATCGACATTCACCGAGAGTATTTGCTCATTTAGGCCATTAACCACTATATCCAGGTGATTGGGTTTACCGAAGATAAATGCGCTAGCCTTGAGGTCACTGGTACTGCTTTGGAGCTCGGCGCCAGAACTATAGGCTCCCGTCTCCGAATTATATGCTGAATGTGTATTGAGTTCGTAGTGGAACTGCAAGCCCGTGGATCGTACTTGCTGAATCGAAGTAACATTAAAGCCACCTTTCGATTGAATATTCTCAATTTTATTACTGGCAATAACTCTTTGGTCTGGCGAACGGAAAATGTCGATCACAAGCTCATTATTAATTGCATTCTTCTCCCGATTCGCGTCGACGGTTGCGCTAATTGTTAATGGGCGTATGGAGGGATGTTCAACCTTTAGGTGGCCCTTCATATTGATCGCCAGTTGTTCAACGCCAGTTACATCCAATAGGGCCGAAAGACGTGCCACATCATTGGGTCGTTGCAACTTATCGATATAGAATGCAATCGATTGCTCGTAATGACCGAATATCTTATTATCGGCAGGGAACTGTTGAACTGTCTCCAATGAAATTTGTCGCTTTGGCATTGTTAGTTGAACCGTGGAGCCGGTGGGCAGTATATGAGCCAAAAATTGATACTTGTGATTGTTACCTGAGATATGTCCATCCAGATTGTATTGGTATTTGAAGCCTTGGCGGACAGCCTTAGACTTCCATTCGAATTCATAGGGATAGCCTAGCTCACGCAGATCAACCAGAGCCAGAACGCCATGTTGCACGGCATCCGCATGTTGCTGTTCGTCCACAGAAATCGTTGACTGAAGTTGCAGGTTGATGCACTGTTTCTTTTCCTCGCAAATTGATAGTTTGCTATTGAACTCCTTGTTGGTGAGCTTAAGCGTGGAGACGCCATTCTTAGGACCAAAGCTGCCATTGAGCGTGTAAGAGAATCCGACTTCTTTTTCGGTAGCCAACTCAAAATATTGACGAACTAGCTTAAAGTTGGCTGTGTGGCTCTTACCCTGGAACTGCACTTGTCCCTGCCCTTCAACAATAGCCTTGTTATGCTCCCTCTTCAAGCTGTAGACGGCGTTACCGGAATACACCACACCCTGCGCATTTTTAAGCTGTGATTTAATGCTTTTACCTTGAGCCTTAATGTCCAGCACATAGCTATCCAATTGAAGTTTCTTTGAGTGCCAATTGCCTATTATATAGAAGTCATCGATATTCGTATAGGATGCTTCCGTGTTTAATTTAAAATCGAGCTCAATCAGATTCTGAATGTCGACGAGCAACTTGGCTTTACGTTCGCCCAGAATCTCTACAATCGCTATCAGGGAAATAGGCTGCGTAGAGGAGGGCAGAGTGGCCTGCACATCGATACCTTTCTTGTACGTGGATCGATATAGTTTAGTATCTAAGGCATATTCTTTGCCAGCTTGTTTCGCCTTAATGCTGATCAGATAGGTATCATCGACAGGTTTTTGGCTGCGTAGATAAAACTCCAAGTTCTTCAAAGACTCGTAGCTAGTGTCCAGCTTATACAGCATTGTTGCAGCTTCACTGCTTTCATCGCGACTAAACTCACCACTGGTCTTCACATACTTATCGCCGTACAAAGCATTAAAGTCAAATTTGTCCTTGTTCTCCTCCCCACGCAGATAACTACCATCAAATTTCAGTGGTCCCGCAAGTAAGTTATTTTGTGCATCGAAACTGTAGCTACCCTGTTGTGCGGTACCCTTCCATGCGGTGTTAATGCGCGTAAACTGGCCATCACCTGTTTTCGAGTTCACAACGAACTCCAAGTTATATGCCCCATTAGCTGCTTCCACCGGTTTCAAGAGTTTACCGTGGCTGCTTATTTCCCAATTCTTGAAGTTCGTCTCGGGCATCTGTAGGTTGGCCTGCAACTCATAGCTAGCTGGTGTACTAGTCTGTGCCAAATGGTAGTTACCGTTAAGAGTGGCCGTCACATGACTTCCAAACTGGCCGGAGATGCGCCCTATGGCATGTTGTTTGCTGTATTCGTCGATGAGTACATTCAACTTCAGTGGTTGCTGATCCACAAGATTACCCCCAACTGATAGGCCAAGCTCGAAGGCATGGTTTTGACCCTTAGGAAGGTGCTTGATGAGAACGTTAAGTTCGGATTTTTGCTGATTGATGTCGGTATAGATCAGTTGGGTGGTGCTTGACCATTCTTTGGTTTTGGGGTTCATGCGGTCAAGTTTGCCTTTTATTGCCAATGATTGCTTGTGATTGCCACGCTGATCATTTAATACCAGATCGGCGGTGCCTTGGGTTAGATGAGTTTTAACATTGGTTGCCACATGACGATTGATGCTACCGTCTATGATACGACCATCTGGTGTGGTTAATGCAAATGAGCCCTGTACATCGCCATTGGTGCGCCACTCACCCTTAACCGCACCATTTGCTTCAAAACTCAACTTCTTGTCATTAGCCTCTAGAACATTTTTGGTGGAAAATTTGAGTTTATCAACAATGTTCTCGGTTTTCAAAAGCAGTTTCTTATCACCATCTATGGTAATGGTAGTCTCCACATCATATTTGGGAGCCTGTACATGGAATTTCGAATCGATTTCCAGCTTGTGCTTTTGATCAGTCTTTAGAGTTTCTATGGTAGCCGTTAGTTCACCCTTGCCGTTTTTAGCCACCTTAAAATCACCTTTAGCGGTCAACAGATTCTTGAGCCAGACATTGGCTTTACCAGAAGAAATTTTATCTTGTGGATGTTGAGACTCGATGTTGACCTTAATTTGATCGGCATTGTCGCGACTAAGGCGGAACTCACTGTTGGTCTTCTCTGGGGAGCCCAGCACCTTGAGTACCCATTGCTGAGGCTTCTCCTTGCCACTGAACTGAGCACTGCCTTGCAGATCGATGTGAATATCCTGGGCAGTATACCGTTGGCCCAGTTCACCTTTAGCGGTCAACTGAGTGCCCCAAGTGGTGGTAATGCTATTATCTACAACGAAAATGTTACCTTTGGTATCACATTTGGCGGTCACATCGATACCGTGCTTGTTAAGCTTTGCCTTCGCGACCAGCTCGTAATCATGCACCGATCTTTGATTTGATTGGTATTTTATGTCAAGTGAAGCCACTTTCTGGTCACGTGCTGCTTCGGCTTCCAATTGGAATTTGTTCACATCACTTGTCGACTTGACCTTCAGTGCAGCTACCTGTTTGTTATTATGTGTAACTGTGAGATCTTGCGAAAACTTCGTTGAGCTTAACGCATTGGCATTCTCAGTTTTCACATACTGGAATTCCGTTGCACTCAAAGCACTCCAGGATTCAGCCTTTGCCGTCAATTGAAGCCCGTAAGCCTGCTGTCCGATTGTTAGTTGAAGTGAGCTGCCATAAACGTTGTTCGGTGTAGCTTCATCGTTCACAAAAAGTCCCACAGCGTACTGTCCATTATCTAGCTTGAAGTTGCTCTTTACCAAATACGAATGCGCTCCAGGAGCAATATGTAGTTCAGAATTCAGGGAAGTGGGACCCAGGTCTGCCCAACCATTGAGGACGATGCGTTCATTACTGGGACTTATGATTTGGAAATTCTGGAAATTATAGCGCGCCTGCTTGTCTCCCCCGGACCGCTGTACAACGACCTTGCCATCGGCCCGATAGCCATTAATGTTGTTTGTGACTCCTCCCTTATCCTGAATTTCAATTATGGGCTTGTATTCATTGCCATTCTTTGAGAAACCAATTTTGCTCTTCTTTACGTCTCTGTCCTGCTCATATTGACCATACAGGACCAGCTCCTGATTATCATTGGTAATGCCCAACTCAACAGCTAGATGATATTGCGAATTATCCAACGCAAGTCGACCGTATGTGCGTGGCTTTGAGCCAAGCTCAAAAGACACGCTTGTGTCATGCGATACCTTTGACCCAGGTGTGCTATATTCCAGCTTCCATTGCTGGCCGCCCGGGAGCGTAGAGTGAGTACCCTTGAAGTTAAACTTGCGCTCCGTTGTGACGTAAACAGCAAATGCGAATGGTCGAGAGAGATGCAGCTCCTCCACTTTAGAGGGTGCTTTGTGAGCAGATGCGGTCCCGATTTCACTAAAGCTGACTGTACTCTCCACGCAAAGATTAAGTCCGACAATTTCGAGTTGATTAAAGCAAATATTGTTGCGCTTGGCCGGAGTTGCTTTCAGTTTCTTAGTGGTTTTGAGTGGCACCGATTTCAACTGTTTGTCCTGTTCGGCCACATAAAATTCCGCATTCAGTTGCACATCGATGAGCTCCAATTTCTCTCGCGGCATCACCACATCAACGTTTAAGCCTTCGCCATTGTTAATTAGGGATACGGTGACATCACTTCCAGTAGCTGAGTGTGCAGTGGATACTACACGGAGTCCCGTTGATAATACCTGCGTGTTAAAACCAAGCTGAGCATTGGCATTCACATCGATGCTGGGCACAAACTTTAAACGGTACTTGGCCCGCTGCCAATTTTGCTCGAGTATATCGTTTACATCAAGGTTAATAGCAAAATCAAGTTTATTTGCGGCAAATGCTTGAGCTGCGAACTCCAGTGGGAAACCGACGCCAGTGGGATAGCTGATTTCGGTATCAAGGAAGAGATGATGGCAGGTGAACTGCTTTTCAAATGATGAAAGCTCTTTTTTGGCTAGATCAAATGCCTTGGAGAAATACTTTATAATGTCGTCCAGTGTGCTTGGTATATTATCACCCAAACTGAGGAAACCCAGCTCGGAGCCAAAAAGTTTCAGAGACATGTCCAAATTGACATCCTGTGTATTCTTACTGCCATAGGTCTTATATTTCTTCGCTGTTTTGGCAGCATCATCAGCAATCGAACGGCGGGTCCGCCCACCGGGTGCAGCTGGAGAAGCACTACCTACTTCGATCAGTTTGACAATTTCATCAAAATCCTTATTTAGCAGGCCCTTGGGTCCTACATAATATTCAAGGATATTCTCAAGATTCTCCTGTCGAACGCTCGCTTCGAATACGTTGAAATTGGTGCCAAAGATTTCAGTGGTTAGATTAAGCCGAGCCGACCGGGGTAAGAATCCATGTTGCGAATAAATCAACTTATAGTCGGAGCTAGCACTTAGTCCCAATGTATCCATCTTATAAGAGAACTCATTGTTGAAGCTATAACGCCTGTAGTCTATGGGGAAATGCTTCGAGACTTGAATATTACCCAGGTAGTGTTTCTGTTGCTCACGACTAACATCGGTGGAGTCGCGAATAGCCCTTAGATTGGATACAATGAAACCACCCACTTGGTAGACCTGTTCAGTATTTACAATCTCAGAGATTTGATTCGCCAGCTCGGCACTTGGACAGTTAATGGCTGCCAGATATGCCTCAATGCGTAGCTCGGAATCCTCGTTATGATCTTTGAGCAGTGCGATGGCTTTGGCGTTTAACACCTTGTTGCAGCTGGAGGCTGAAAAGGCCTGTAGAGCCGCCACCCGTATTCGATTGGATCGTCCGGATGAGGTGCACTCATTCAAGGAATCAATTACATTATTGGCCAGATGATGGGCATTTGAGATGCCCTTCAGTACATACAGAATACGATCCTCGTCCTTCTTAGTACTTGGCTTACAGTGCTTAAGGCCATCGTTGAACTTTTTGGATATACCTTCAACATCAGCCGCTTGATAGCCATGCCTGGCTCCATACTTGGCCACTAGATTACCCACAGCTAAATATATCTCTTTTGGAGCATTGGGTGTCAGCTGTAGGGCAGCTTGGCTAAGTGTTTCCTTGTCAACAGACTCCACCAGATTTAACGAGATAATACCCAAGAGTTTTTCATTCTCCTCGAATTTATTCAATTGCTTTAGTATCGCTCGGGCTGATTCGGCGGTGTTCGTTCGGAAAAGCGCATCCAAGTAGACTTTGCGAGCGAGAGCCTTATTAGGATGCGGAAATGCGGAGATTTCTAGCAGAGTATCGGTATCTGAGTGACGCATTAGGCGTATCAGGTCAACAAACTTTTTGGCACTGTCCTTTTTCACATAATCGCTGGTAAGATCAACCAATTCGGAGAGTGTTGCCTTTAAAGCAGCAACATTCTTAGAGGGATAAGTCTCCGGTTTTTGGAATATGATACTGTTCCTCACGTGGGCGCCAGTAGCAGGTGCAGCACCTGCAACACCACTAGGGTTCTTCAGTTTGAGCGTCGTGATGACCTTAGCACCAATATCCGAATTGTCCTTGGCCAAGCCAGAAAACTTGTAGAGTTCGGTAAGTTGAACATGTTCAATGACACCACGCTCAATCCGCGACTCCTTACTGTAGTCAGATTGGAAGAGTGAGCTGGATGTGATGCCAGCATTCTCGTTGATTACACCAGATATCAGGCCACTGTTGATCTGCTCGCGATGAACGCAACTGTTCAGGTTTCGCACTTTTGTAACAACATCCCCATTTCCTGACTTAGAGCTTGATGTGTGAGTCGGGCATTGTCCAAAAACGTCCACTTCAGTCTCACCATCCGAACCAGTTCCCACTTGCAATAGCGAAATTATGGCACGTTTCACATTCAAAGAATAGTCCGAATCGCTGGCATCCGTGCAAATCTCTGGCTCTAATTGTCCACTGACCCACGAGAACCGCACTGGTTTCTGTATATTGGCGATGATCTTCTTATCGGCAGATTCCTTTGTATTAGTCACCTTTACTGCACCCAGTTGCAGTGTATAAGCACAGTTGCCACTCGAGAAGACCTTTGCCGTGCCGGTTACCTTCAGGCTGGTATCATCTGCCTCACTCACTGCGCCGGAGCTTAACGCTACTGTTAGGATGCTGTCGAATGCATACTCATAGACATTGCCGGGTGTATATTTCAGTAGTCCATTGTCAGCTGTAACACAAAATCATGTGATTAATTACTTTATATATATATATATATATTTTTTTTTTTAACTTGAGTTTATTATTGGAGTTATATTAGAATTATATTTTTGCATACACTGCGACTTCCCCCCTTCTCTGCCCTATGCATAGTACGGAAAATTAATTATCCGACTAGATTATCGCACCAAACTCTGGGGGTGCTGTGCCAGCTAATAGTATTTTTGAGAATTTGAGGAGGGGCAGGAGACATCAAAAATAAAAAATAAACTTAATAAACTCTTATAGTTTCCGAAATCTAGCTGTTCATACAGACAGACAAAACGGACAGACAGGCAATATCGAATCAGCTCGTCGGCCTGATCAGTAATACATATATATATGTACATTGTAGGGTTTGTTACGCTATTAGGTGACATACATATTCAAGAATCCGAATAATTTTATACTATTTCAAAGCTTGATATCAGCTTTATTGTTCGAACCGATTTTGCACGGTATCACCGAATGGCATACTGCACTCCAAGTTTAATAAACTGAAATTTTGTAAACTTGAAAGTTATAAATAAAAATTCGGAAAGCTACAGTCGGATTCAACCGACAGTAGGAGACCCTGTACTTTCCATCCCACACACACACGCTAACGAACACGCGCTCATGCACACATATCGTAAAGTCGCACGCAACCACATATACGCTCGCGCCGCTCCCCCCTTACCTAGTACAGGGAATTGAGTCTTGAATATCTCATGTGTTTATTATCCGATTGAGCCACAATTCACAGCACAAATAAAGGCTATCATAAGATTATTGTATGCCTAAATTGTGGCTGTGGTGGTTTGTGGGGGAGGGGGAGGTATCAAAAATCTAACAAACTTGATCTGCTTGCACTATAGGGGCATCTAAGTGCCAAATATGATGTCTCTAGCTCTTACAGTTTCCGAGATCTAGGTGTTCATACAGACGGACGGACGGACAGACGGACATGGCTATATCGACTCAGCTCGTCGTCCTGATCAAGAAGCCTCCTTCTGCCTGTTACATACATTTCGGACTTGTACAACCTTAATAGACCCTTTTGTACTTTTTTAAAGTACAGGGTGTAAAAACATATGTAATGCTTAAATGCATTTATGCAGATACATATACTGAAAATTTAACTCTCTTTCCAAACAGTTACAACTCCTATGCAAACCAAGTATTAGTGGAATTCCTGAAACTGATTTTGAATTGATTTTGATTTGATTTTGAATATGACAATCAGCTGTGCGCAGTTGCTCCATACAAAATTTTGTGTGTGACCCACAGAAAGTACGGAAATGACGGTCATTCTAAAAGTTTTAGCATAATCAGCTCCGAAGCTGATTTTGATTTTGATTATCTTGCTGTGAGACCGTTCACCCTTGTGTGACCGTTTACTACGTAGAAACTAGTGGCAACACTTGGTGTTTATTACAGCTATTTGAAAATGGAATACTATGTAAGCATTCTGCAATTTTATAATAAATTGCTAAATTATTTAAAACTTTAAATATGTTTTAGAATTTAAAGAGAAAGAAGACCAGTGTCTTGAAGTGGGAGGAGCCACTGTTTGGCAAGGCTGCCAGATGTTCTGAAAATCAGAAGCAAATCAAAATCAGTTTCAGGAATCCCTATATTGTAAGCGCTTGAGACCAAGCAAACATTCACAATTTTGATCTTACGACATCACGGAGAACACAGTATTAAAAGCAAATCAGAATCAGTTTCAGGAATTCCACTCTTATTTTATATATTATTCTCAAATTTCTTTTCGAGTATAGGAAATATTTACTCTGAAATTGTCAGGTATTTGTAATAGGCAAATTCCACGACGTTATTTTTAAAAAATGTTCCGCTATCTTGGACATTTTTCTGAAATGTCACTAGCTTCAAGTATAAACTCCTTAAGAAACGATCCAAAAGTCATTTTTTAAAAATGCCTAAAAATGCTGCCGTTCACCTAGAAATCTTTCGGTGATTATTTAGTGAAACTCAACACATTCGTATTATTTATTATTACTGTGCAATCAATATTATATGGAAAATAAATAAGAATGTATTTGTTTATGTTTTAGCTGTAGGTGACCAATGTTTGTTCACACTCGCTGTCCCTTGATGTAGTTCGGGGTAAATGGCAAACCAGCTGATTGATTCACTTCGGGGCGGATGAATAAATGACATTATAGAAATATTTGTCGTGGAACGACCAACAATTACAAAAATATACATTTATTTTAATGTAAATTAAATATTTGTACTTACATCGGGGACATCCACTTTTGCAGCTACCATCTGAAATTGAGTAATATAAATCATTAGTATTTAAGTGGGTATTTTAACATTTAAAAAGCCTTGTACATTTAGCCCTCGCTTAACACGGACACTTCTTAGCACGAACTCGGGCTTACAAATTACAAATTTGCTCCCTTTCCTCTTTTAACACGCTGAAAACCTCTTACACGATTGCGAAATATCGATATGACTGAAACAATCGAAATGACTAGTTTTTTTTAAAGGAGTCACCAAAAAGGAGAAAATTTTAAAACGAAACGGCTTAATCTATAAATGTCATTTCATGCAAAGAAGGACGACAGTGACTCTAAAATAGTACCTGCTGAGAATATTTATTGAGGGAGAGGGAGGTCAGATATAAAAAATCAAGCATAAACTTGACCTGCCTATGCAATACACGAACCTAACAAAAAAAGAATTGAGTCTCTAGCTCTTTTAGTTTCCTAGATCTAGGTGTTCATACAGACAGACGGATGTGGCTATATCGACTCAGCTCGTCGTCCTGATCAAGAATATACATATATACTTTGTGTCACGCCTCCTTCTGTCTTGGTACGCGGCAATAGCTTGCTAAATATTTAGTTTCGGCCTGTAAAACTTTAGTATACCATAAAAATGTAAAAAAAAAGTCACACACACTAGCATAAATAGGTAAATGATGGCCGCACTGACTCTGTTTTGTGATTGCGAATACAATATTTTATTAAAATAGTTATTATTTCAATTACTTTTTTATTATCTCAATATTATAGGTCTAAGAGATTTACCTACTCTGTGTACTCAGCTCAACAAATTAACAGGGACTAAATGAGTCAGTGTTGTACGAATTGTGTTGTAGGAACTGATGTGGAAAACGTTCCTTTTGATGTCAAACGGATAATGATTAAATCAATTAACTTAATAAACATCGTACAATGCCTTTAATAGCTTAGAATGTCTGTTTACTTGTAGTGTGTAAATAGTATATAATACCACGCCCGTTTATTAAATATACTACGTAATCGGTTTGTCCTATATGTACATATGTGTAGTTTTGGTTCTTCTCTTTTACAGCCGAATGCCTTTGATGCCATGGCTTAGATTTAAGTTTTATAAGCGTAAGTCCACTAACGCTAAATAAATAAATAGTTCTTCTTTTAGATAAGGTATTTACGTACCCGCATTGACTGTAACCAACAGCAGCAGCCAGACGAGCATGCCACACCTTAGTTTAGGATACGGCATCCTTATATTCGTGCAGGTCCCCTTGGGTTATCCTAGTTGAAGCAAACACAAGGAGTAAGAGTAAGATTGATTTTCTAAACATTATTTTCAAGTGCTTAATGTATTAATTATTATTTTATTGCAATTATTCAAACTCATTCTCAAAATCAGTTTTTGTTATCTCTTTTTTTATTGCACCATTCTATGAAAAAAAATTAAAAAAAAAAACAAATATTATATGCACATGAGCACTCCTATATGGATTCGCTTCAGAATTTCATGCACAAAGGATACAAAGTGTAGTACCTTATCACCACGGAAAATTCACTGCGACTTCCTTAAAAAAAAATGCTCATAGAGACTCGCGCGATCACACAGAGGAACACGGAACACCGAAAACCGAAGACCGAAGACCGAACACTGACACGATGTGAATCCGCCGACAAGTGACTTCAAATTAAGTCAGATTTTTCCACTATAAGACATTTAAATACCTCATCCACATCCAGCACTGTGTGGGGGTATGTGCACACATATGTAATAAAATCATATATATAGATTAATTCTGTGCGTATGGGTGAGAATGTGAGAATGGAAACTGAGTGTGGCATTTCTAGTGCTCGCTTACGCGCTCCCGCTCCCATGCATAGAAATTTGAGGTTTTTGAAGCCGAAGGGAGCTTGGCATATTCCATTATCTGAAGACGATTGAACTTGTTTGACCTCAGCTCAGTTGCTTTATCTCGCCACATACACATACATATGTACTTATAGATCATTTATATAGAGTATCTTAAACAAACATTTGACTGCACTTTCAATACATTTGAGCTCAAAGAGTAATGCACCCACCCATCGGCATATGATATGAACCCAAGCAGATTTGAGAAACTAAACGAGAACGAACGTAAAATATTCAGTTTGACTATATTTACTTAGTTCATTTTACAAACATTATATTATTACAGGTGCGATTTTTTTGGTTTAGAAAACTATATTGATTTGGAAAACTCTACTCAAAGCCCACTGCAAGTTCAAGGTCTCAATGGAATTGGTATAAAACATGCATACATGATATGACATAATAATTAGTATGTATTTTATGTATGTACATGAGTTGCAGTTAATGCTGATAAGAAACTTTAATCATTAATTAAAAGTTGCTTGAAAGCAAAACGCGATTCGATAAGCCGCACTCAAATTAATTTTAATCGCCGTTTATACCTGACAGAAAAAATTACAGTTCTGCAGAATTGTGCCTCGGAAATGCTGAGGATTAAGGTGGCCTCTACGAACATCAACTACATGTACGCACTTTAAATATACACATCACATTTTACGAATATATTTAGGCCCAGTACTCTGACAAAGTACAAAATGATTCATTAAGTTTATGCAAGGGAAATGTGTGTAACCCCGCAAACAATATGTCCGTCTGTCCCCCTGTATGAACACCTAGATAACCCAAACTATAAGAACTAGAGCATCATATTTGGTAGTTAGTTCTCCTACGAGTATAGTGCCAGCACCAACACCACCTGTAATTATGAACAACCAAGCTGGTTCCAGTTCTTCACCTTGATCTTCATACCACCCTATTCTGTACCAGCGCCTTGTCCGCCAATACTACCACGACAGGCAAATCCCTGTCCTAGCCTTGTGTATAGTCCAATCCGATCCACCAGTAGCATTATTCATTGTCCCATTTTTAAATGTCAAACAATATTTCTTTGTCACGGGTATTGCTGAAATTCAAAGCAACCAAAATTTCCTATGAATGGAAAATTGCATTTGTTCACAATTGTAAATAAAAAAAAATAAAAAATAAAAAATAAAAAAGCAAAATCAAGAGCAATATCATTCAATTTTGATTTTGGGCGGCTTTCGCACTTTGTGTAAACAAAAGCACCCTTCTTCTTGCTCCTGGGTATTCGCGCATATAACAAACACTAGAAGTTGCCACTTGATGGAAAGAAGATGCGCTGCAGAAGCTTTATTTAATGTACACTAAATTGTCATGTGGATGTCAATGTGTAACTGTTCTTTATAAATCTGAAAATAAATATGAAAAATTCTAATTCAAGGAAACATAACTGCAGCTCTAACAGTGGAAAATTTAGTGTAAGCTCAGATTCTTTTATAGTAAGTGGCAATGTATTCCGAGATTGTGATATGTGTGAATGGCTACAGTAAAAAAGTAGGAAAGCTACAGTCGGAAGCTACCGACAGTAGGAGACCCTGTACTTCGATTTACCGTGGGCATCGATAATAGCACCAGCATACATATATGTACATACTCACATACACATACACATGTACTTATACATACACACATATACCTATGCATACAAATATACGCGCAAATACAAAAAATCACAAAAAACAAGAACTAAAATGAAAAAAAAAACAAAATCATAAATTTTAAAAAACCCGGAAAGCTGCAGTCGGATGCAACCGACTGTAGGAGGCCCTGTATTTTCGTTTGCAGCAGCTAAGGCTAACAATGCACACATACACACACGCACATCGCAAGGTCAGACGCAACCACGCATACACACTTTATGTACATGCATTATGTGCATGCTCGCTGCTCCCCCTTGCCTAAGTAGTACGGAAACTTTAATCTCGAATATCTCCGGTGTTTATTATCCGATTAGGCCAGAAATCCCAGCACTGATAAAGGTTCCCATAAGATCATCACATGCCAAAACACAAGCTTGTATCTTTATAATTGTGCCTGTGGTGGTTTTGTGGGGAGGGGGGCCGGTATCAAAAATCTAAAACAAACTTCATCTGCTTGCACAATAGGGGCATCTAACTGCCAAATATGATGTCTTTAGCTCTTACAGTTTACGAGATCTAGGTGTTCATACAGACGGACGGACGGACGGACGGACAGACGGACATGGCTAGATCGACTCAGCTCGTCGTCCTGATCAAGAATATATATACTTTGTGGGGTCTGCCACGCCTCCTTCTGCCTGTTACATACATTTCAGACTTGCACAATCTTAATAGACCCTTTGTACTTTTTTAAAGTACAGGGTCTAAAAAGCAAAAACTATAATTAAAAACTTGAAAAGCTACAGTCGGATGCAACCGACAGTAGGAAACCCCGTACTTTCCCTTGCAGCAGGTAATGCTAACAATACACACACACACATATCGCAAAGTCAGACGCAACCACGCATTATTAAGTTTGTTCAACTCAGAAATGTCTGTAACAGGCAGAAGGAGGCGTGGCAGACTCCAGAAAGTATATGTCGGAGCATGGTTAATTATTTGAATTGCGCCCCTAACTATTGAAGCGAATGTTACAAAACAGCACTAAAAGAGCGGGACGACTGTATATGCAGTTGTCAGTGTGGTTCAATTTTTCGTTTAGAGAAAGAGATAACGAGCTGATCAAGAGTAATTGAGAACCGACGTCAGGGCTGCCAATTTGGCTTTTTCCCCGTCAAAACTGGCTTTTTTTTGAAGACCAACTGCGGAAAAAATTTGTGAATTGCGGGAAGCGGTAATTCTGGCTTTTTTAGAAATTCACTTGGCTTTTTCCCGATTTTTTTTGTGTTGTTAATACTTAAGTACTAAATATGAAAATATGTCAGCTTTACAATAGTCACTTACAAACAAACCAGAAAATGTGGTGGCGTATACAACAACATCAATTTGATCAAGTGGGACAACATCAGCGACACACACAAATTTTTGTTTGAGATGCTAAACTTTAAAGATTATGGAGGAAACAGCAGATTTTTTGAGTTGGCAATTGTGGCCATCCAAATATTGTATTTGCCCTGGTCAAACGCGGAAATAGAAAGGGCGTTTTTGCCAGGTAAACTTAATTAAATCCAAATTAAGGAATTCGATGGGCCTCAGCACGACTAACAGCATTCTATGCATAAGGTAAAGTTGTAATTTCAAGCAAAATATATACTGTATTCATTATTATTTTAATATACAGATACTGTTTGAGAAGGATCGAAAAATGCTGCGTCGACAATGAAGTGACTGCAAAATATCTGCGCATGATAGGCACTAATATACGCAAATGAGGAAGACCATGAAGATATTGATAAAATAATGGAAATCTTAAAAAAAAAAAAAAATAAACAAAATAATTGTTAATTTTTTGAGATTTTTTCGCTATTTTGATCAATTTTTTTAAGCTTTTTTTTTTGAATTTTTTGATAATTTTTTTTCAGTTTATTTTTTTAAAAACAGCTTTTTTCAAAAACAGTTTTTTTTGCTGGTTAAAAGTTAGCAGCACTGACCGACGTAGAGTTGGATTGTGAAATTGGAAGAGAACGCACACGCTGAGACTCGCTCCTTCCTAGTATGTCCGAAGACAATTTAAATCATCAATGCAAGGACTGCGTTCCGGCATATACATATATATTCTTGATCACGACGACGAGTTAAGTCGATATAGCCATGTCCCTGTCCTTCTGTATGACCTAAAGACATCATATTTGGCAGGTAGATGCCCCTATATTCCACATCACACACACACACACACAAATCCGTGAAAAAACACCACAGCCACAATTTTAAAGATACAAACCTGCATACAACGATCTTATGGTAATCTTCATCAGTGCTGTGTATTGTGGCTCAATGGGATATTAAATAGCGGAAATATAAGGTATATGGTCTCCTACTGTCGGTTGCATCCGACTGTAGATTTCGCCACTTTTTAGACCCTGTACTTTAAAAAAGTACAAAAGGGTCTATTAAGTTTGTGCAAATGACATTTGTGTGTAACAGGCAGAAGGAAGCGTGGCAGACCCCATAAAGTATATATATTCTTGATTAGGACGACGAGCTGAGTCGATCTAGCTGTCCGTCCGTCTGTATGAACACAGAGATCTCGGAAACTATAAGAGCTAGAGACGCAATTTTTTTTTGTTTAGTTCGTGTATTACATGCAGGCCAAGTTTATGGTTTTAATTTGATATCTCATCCCCCTCCCCACCAAATTTGCAAAAATGTTCTACGCATGTACAGTTTTAGAGTGACTAGATTCCTTCTTTGCATAAAGCTTTAGATTCTTTGAATGTTTGGTGCGATTTGCAGCCCAATCGGATAATAAACACCGGAGATACTGGACAATCAATTTTCTGTAGTAGTCATATGGCTGGGAGAGGGGGAAAGCCACAGCCACAGGCCGTATGCGTGGTTTTTGATTGTGAGTTTGAATTTCTATATGAGTATTGGATATTGTTTGTAGTTGCGCGTATATTTGTATGTATAAGTGTATGTGAGTATGTACATATTTGCTGCTGCTGTTATCGACTCCTACTGTCGGTTGCGATTGACTGTAGTTTTTCCCTACTTTTCCTTGTGTAATATGTACTTTAAATCTGATGGAATCCATTTGGATATAATATGCAATGGATAAGCTTTGTGGAATTGAAAAGTAACATATTTATTCTCAAAAGAGTCTAAGAAGCAGTGATTTAAATATCCCTTGATCGTTGTAGCCTTAGCCTTCGGAGCAGAGCTAATTGGCGTTCTTAAAAACTTTTTTGAAAATCAGTGAGATCAAAAAGTAAGTAGTAGATGTATTAGCAGAGTTTTATTGTAACAAAATTTTGACTTTACGTTGTGTATATTGATATTATTATTTACTTCGACATTGTATATTTATTCCAATGGAATTGGCAATTCAAATGTAAATCCCTAACTGATTTTCTGGCTACGCTACAGCACAGCTTTATAAGTACTTAAAATATATTTTAGAGATTGTATTTTTATTTTTATTTGTATTTTGTATTTATATTTATCCTACGTAATGAATTATTATTTTGCGTTACACATTAAGGTGTAGGTCATTAATAGGTATCAAGTATTAGGCATTATATAGATGTACTAGACATTAGGTAATTCCTTCTTTTTTAGTACTCTTACTAAGCTTTCTTTCTTTCCATACGTATTATTAATTTTTTATTTTTTACTTCATATTATGAATAATTTTGGTATGCACACCATTATTGTTGTTACTAATGTAGGCACTTTTGAAAATGTTTATTAGATATACATACAATATACATATATTAATATTAAAACTCTTTTTTGTTTTTATTTAAGAAATAGATACAGAAAATGTTAGTATATTTATTCATACATATTTTCACATTTGCAGCAATTTAAAAGCCAAAGAGTTATTCCTAATCTAATTGAATTGAATATTGCGCAATTATTGATTGCCTCCAGCAATTTATAAATATTTGCTTATTTCATTCTTATTGTGAAACTGTGTGTAGAATGAGCCCAATATACGTAGGTATACCACATGAAATGCATTACTATGCAACGGACGGAAAATAGTTGTGTTTGTTTAACAGTCCAGAATGTTAAGCAAGTTCTACATCCTTTGAGAGACCTCAATTGCGACCCATCGAACACTGCAAACAAATAATGATGGAATAGTATATTAGTCACTAGTACGTAAAGCGTATTTAAATTTATTTAAATTTGAACATTTTAAATTCTATTAATGATAATTTACAGACTATTCTTGCTCTCATAAAATACGGGTAAGTCAGGGTAAAGTACACAGAAAATAATCAAGTAATCCGTACTAAAATTAGTTCTCAGTGGTCTCAAAAGCGAGCTATACCGTCATTTCTTTTACCAAATATATATTATTTCGTTGATTCAAATTCTTTTTCGATTGAATTTATGCAAATTTATTAAATATTCAATTGTGTGTATATTCTTAGATCAGTGGTGCCCAAAACTCATAATTCCTATCACATGTGCGCTTTGCTGAGCAGCGCTGCTTTGACACACACAGTAGAATTTTCTCACATGTATAGGCGTCACGCTTCGTTGATGGTACGATTTTACGAACGCTCGCGTTTGGCTATTTTAGACCCTGTACTTAAAAAAGTACAAAGGGTCTATTAAGTTTGCGCAAATGACATTAGTGTGTAACAGACACGGCAGACCCCACAAAGTATATATATTCTTGTTCAGGATGACGAGCTGAGTCGATCTAGCCATGTCTGTCTGTCTGTCTGTCCGTCTGTATGAACACCTAGATCTCAAAAACTGTAAGAGCAAGAGACATCATATTTGCAAGCAGATCAAGGTTCTGTTCGATTTTTATACCTGTGTGTGCGAAGGAAAGTACAGGGTCTCCTACTGTCGGTTGAATCCGACTGTAGCTTTCCGAGTTTTTTTTTCACAGCGCGTGCTGTGCTGCTACACACACAAGCTATCTGTTTGATAGTGTGAGTTTGGGCACCACTGTCTTAGATATGTTACATGATATACACCACATTAGGTTTGAAATACATTTCATAATTTTTTATTTTTACTGTACCTACCAATACGAATACCAATACCAATTTGTTTACTGTTTGTAATTTTGCTTCTCCAGCTGAGTATCGAACTCACACTCACGGCTCTTGGTTGAAGCTTCACGATTCTCGCTTGTCGACGCCAACTCGGGCCCTTGCACGACAAAGCTTTAGCGGTTTTTGCAATCCAAATACTAAACTCAATTCGTTGTTTTTAAGTACACTTTACTTGTATTACTTGTATTAAATAATTGCCGGCATTTGTGAGTGACAATCTGGTAGCCCTGCGTTTACATTCCACTCAATAAATATGTATTTTGCAAATTCCTTCAAGGAACATTCCTGCCATCTGAGCTCAGAGCTCAACTTTTGTAAATGATAAATTGTAAATTAAACATGAACTTACATTAGGGACAGCCACATTCATCGACGACCATTTTGGGCAAATCCCGCTTGATTATTCCATCGTCGCCATAGTATATTAGGGACATGCTAGAAAACTTGATAGGAGCACAGCAGGGTCGCATGCCGTTGAGCAGACCCATTTTACGGTATTCCTCTATGAAGTGAGCGTGGAAGGTTTGAAATGTGTCTGGAGTCCGAAAAGGCCCGGTGCATTCTCCCCGGCAGTAGTTAGCAAAATATCCTCGCGGCGCAATTATCCAGTCGTCCCACCCTAAAGCCTTGAACGAAACATAAAACGATTCCTTGCAGCACTGCCCACTGAAGGCTCCGCCACAGTCTATCGCCCGTCTTCTGACTCTTCTCGGCTTCGTTGACTCGGTGTGAAGGACCAGAAATGGTCGATTTGGATTCGGATTCAGATTTACTTGACTCGATTTGTCACTGGTCTTCATCCTGGCTTGGGCCTGAGCCTGAGCCGATAGCTGGAACAGGTGCAGTGTGTATTGATTGCCACAGCCAGTGCAGTCAATTAATAGGCGCAGATTTTCAGCCCTGGTGTCACTATACCATTCCCGTATCGTCTCAGTAAGGTCGAACTTCTGCCATCCCAGGTGATCCGTATCCACCTCGAATGATGCCCGAAATAAAAATCCCTGATCCAAAGCCTGTTCGAACAAAAATCGGTGTGAGCAATAACAAATAAAGAGCGATTGACAGTTCATATAGAGTTACCTCCTCAGTGGTATTTATGCCTTCTGTCATTCGGAAGACCCAAATTTTAATACGCTGGCGGTATATATTAGACGTATGCTTGCTGCCTGCTCTGCCGCGTCTGTTTGCAGGAATTTGCCGTGGTTCGAAATCCATATTCGATGAATCATCTTCCCACTCCATGCTCGCCTTGGTCTGTCTTTCAATCCGAATGTGCATTTGAGCACTTCGAATTGAAAGCTTTTGATTAGAAAGACGTTTCTTTTGAGAAGCAAATTCCAATAAGCGGTACTGATGATAATGAGTCCCTGAAAAGTGGAATATAAAAAATTGCATTTAATTTATTTGAATTTTCACTGGAAGTACAGTCTGTTGTTTCTGTTTTAAGCTTCAGTAAACCAAAAACTTCGCAGAATGAAGCACACTTTTTGTGAGCTGCTCTAACCAAATCGCCCTACACAGATATGAGGCCCCATATGAATATGACGATAAACGAGTTATACATACACATTTGTTTATATTTGTCGTTTTTTATTGCTATGAAAATAATTATACTTTTTTTACAAAAGTATTAATGTCCGGCTATCCGTCCGCATGAACAGCTAGAGATCTAGAGCCATCATATTTGGCAGTTAGATTCTGCTCTCGTAGTGCAAGCAGAGCAAGTTTTGTTCTCTGTCTGTCGGTTTCATCCGACTGTAACTTTCCGGGCTTTTTAGATGATTTTTAATGATACAAACTTGTGCTTCAGCATAAAAAGAGTCTATGGTAACTTTTATCTGTGTGTGTGCATAAGTGTGTATGCGTTGTTGCGTGTGTCTTTGCGATATGCATTAGCTGGTGCAAAGGAAAGAACAGTCGTTTGCATCCGACTGTAACTCCGTGTCTTTTATATCTGTGATTTTCCGATATGTGTGAATGTATGCATGTGTGAGTTGTTAGCGTGTGTGTGTGTGTACTCTTATATTTCTATATAAAATAATATAATATATACAAGATAAGATAATATGTTTATGTGTATGTGTATGCACATGCTGCGCCAAAGCAAAGCACGGGGTCTCCTACAGTCGATTGCATCCGACTTTAGCTCTTTATCAGACTATTTTTGAAATTCGCGCATTTCTGCATTCGGTAACCAAAGAAAAGATATGAGTGCAATCACTTGGCTGTCGAAATTTATAGTTAAGAGTAAGAGTAGTTAAGAGTATAGAATATTCTGTATTTCAAAAAGAAACTCTCTACCAGAAACAGCAAAAAGTGCAAAGACAGTGAAGTATGGATGAGAGTTAATTTTCTCGAATGCCATCCAAATGCACCGGGACGAAGGCTAATGGAAATGCCATCAATCCATTTGACAACAAGGAAATCATTAATTTCAGTAATTCGGCGACTTTTTTATTCAAATTTCTTTAGGAATCTGCCTTATTATGAACTCAACAAAATGTTTGAAGGATATCAAACAAGGGAGATGTCGTGCAGTGTAAAATGCTGGACCATTTTATTTTAAAATATGTATAACGATTTGCAGAAAATACATCTTGAACGCAAAATTTGTATTATCGGATGATTGGTTTAGAAACTCTTAACCCTATTCACTTCACTAGGAGTGTGTAAATACTCGTGTATGTAGTACTCTGTGATGAGGTCTATCACGCCTCATATTTGTCTGGCGCAGAGCTATTACAGCGAGGTAGACCCATTGGCAATGGGTGCGGGGTATAATGACTGCATTATTTGTTTCTATGATTATGTTAAAAAGGATAAATCCCACATAACAGCAGTGTGAGGGGGGGAGGTACTTGAATATATTTCTTTTTCGTTTTGCATTTTTAATTGTTTACTCAGTCTGATGTTCTTGTTTCACACCTCAGAACAATAGTGAAAGTACTTCACTGCACATCAACAGTCTGCAATATCCACTCAGACGACGGCATAATACTTCCACACGTATGTACATACGGGTTAAGGGTTGGGTCGGGGGTTGGGGATTGGGGGTTGCGGGTTGGGTGCATGGGGTGAAAGTCGAAGAACGGTAAACGAAAAGAGAGCGGGAGATGTCGCGTCGACCAGACCAGACCAGACCAGACCAGCCAGACCAGACAAGTGCACGCACAGTGGCTTAAATTCATAAAAACTAGGAGGAAAACGCAAAGCTTGTTGTGTTCTTCTTCATGCACTCCCATCTCCCATCTGCTTACACCCTGCACTTTAGAAGAGTACAAAGAGGTCTATATTGAGTTGGTGCAACTGAGAAATGTGTGCAATACAATGTTTATATATTCCTGATCAAGACGACGAGCTGAGTCGGCATAGTCATGCAAGACCGTCACGTCGGTCTGTCCCTATAGGGTATCCTACTGCTATACCCTTTTTGACTGAGTTACATGTACATACATTCAGGCATTTCAACACACGTACACACATAGGCATGTACTATGCACATGTATTTTTATACTAAGTAACTCGTGTGGAGGTTAACTAACCCATATGCATTCCTTGGTCATTCTCTTTCAACAATACTTCTTCAGCCCACCTTAACGCCTAACACCTCCAGCTCGGTGACACTGCCAGACACAAGCCCAGACACCACATAGACCGGAATGAAAATAAGAGTAAGCAGTTCGAAAATCCCTCTATTGATTGGGATTGGGATTGGGATGGGCTGGTTGCTTAATTGCTAGAGTTGTCAAATATTTCTAAAACATCGTATCGATGATATTTTAGCTTTAATAATTTCAAAATAATATACCGTTTGAAAATATCAATATTTGTGATAAACCTTTACGGTTTGATGGTAATTTATTTTTATATTTATTCTCGTAGGGTAACATGAACCGAGAATTTACAGAACAATACTTTTTCGGGGCAATTTTCGGTTTTGTTTTTATTAGGCTTAAAAGTTTGCTGTTTCTTTTTTAGACCGTGTACTTTAAAAAAGTACAAAAGGGTCTATTAAGTTTGTGCAAATGACATTTGTGTGTAGCAGGCAGAAGGAGGCGTGGCAGACCCCATAATATATATATATATTCTTGATCAGGACGACGAGATCGAGATCTCGGAAACTATAAGAGCTAGAAACTCAATTCTTTGCTTTGCTTTGCTTGGTTCGTGAATTACATAGGCAGGCCAAGTTAATGTTTTTAATTTGATATCTGATCCCCCTCCCCCTCAAATTTACAAGAATGTTCTTAGCATATACAGTTTAGAGTCACTGGATTTCTTTTCTGCATGAATTAAGCTTTAGATGCTTTGCATGTTTGGTGCGAGTTGCAGCCCAATCGGATAATAAACACCGGAGACAAACAATTTTCTATACAAAGCAGTTGGCTGGGGGAGGGGGAAAGCCACAGTGTACGCGGGCACTAGGGCGTATGCGTGATTTTATGCGTGACAGTGACTATGAATTTATGCATGAGTATTGGTTACTCTTTCTATTTGAGTGTATATTTGTATGTATAAATGTATTTGTGTATGTATAAGCGTATGTGTTTATGTTCAAGTGTATGTACTGCTGCTGTTGTCGACGTCCAAGGCAAAATAAAAAATATCCCGATATAAATATATGGGTTTTCATAAAAATATCGATATACATATATGTATATGTTGAGACATCAACAATCCTATTTAATAGCCTGGTACGTTATAACACCTCAGGTCTATTGGCACATACTTTTCTACAAATTTGTAGTTCTAATTGAATCCTACACATAAAACTGACGAAAGGGTTTTTAACTAGCCTTTTCAAAGCGCAACAACATACAATTTATAAGTAAACAAGTTAGGAAATCAATAGTAACTCTTTAATTGCACTTTTACAAAAATAATATTTGCTGCACCCGACTATAGCTCTCCGAATTTGTTATATGTAAAGCAGTGCGGAGAGGAGAAAAATGTCCAGCTATCTAAGAAATGCATTGATCCAAAACAAAAGCTATCACACAGAAGATAAATTATTAGTTCTCAGCCATGCCTTTAACACTCGAAGCTAACTAGTGGACATTTTAGTAGGGTATGAATTTATCTCCTCTTCATACAGAGCTTTAATTGAAAGTGAACGTCTCTATTGATATTGATATTGATGTTAATGATATATTTAAAATTATGAAATATTTACCCTCTTCGGCGAAAGTAATGATCTCTTGTGTGTTGCCAAAGAAGTCCTCGCGTTCAAAGCCGACACCCTCCGGTTCTGACATTGCTATTGTTTCGTGTATCATTCTTTCATCGGCTTCTGCTTCGGCTTCGGCTTCGGCTTCAGCTTCTGTTGATCTCTCCTTTTCATCATCATTATTCGAGGCGTTGTTATTGCCACTGTTCTTAATGCCGCTTTTGTAATGTTGTCTGCGATCCTTGCCTTGAATTACCGCGTCGTTATAATCGGTGAAGTAAACGTGGTCTGCATGGTCTGCATCTCTGTTCCTGCTTATACCGTTTTTAGTGCTATCACTATCACTACTACGATGTATATCTAGAAGATATGTTGATTTACTAAACGCATTGATCTTGTTTTTTCTAGAGTTTTCCTGCTGTCTTCTCCTTGTCTTCTCCTCATGCAAAGCCGCTTTGCTGGTCACCCTCTGGTTCTGGTTCTGGTGTCGTGACTTGTGATCGGCAGCAATCCCCTGTTTGCTCCAAATAGCCGTGTTAATATTGTGTCTATGTTTGGGTTTACCGGATGTCCGATTCCTCACATAGTTGGCATTCAGCATTGAGGCTCTCCTGCTGTGGAATGTAAAGGCTTGTACTGAATTTCGCCTGGGTAAAGAGTGATTCCGCTCATTGATTTCGGCAAGAGTCCGCAATCTGGATTGTCCCTCTGACAGATTCTCCTTCTCACTAAAAACGATATTACCACTGTCAAATCCGTCCGCCCGATATATAGTCTCCCATATAAACTGTTTTGGCAGCGGATGCGACACATTTGGCTTGTGGGTCAGGCCAAGCTTCGTCAGGATCTGCCGCTTTATCGACTCTAAACGGACACTGTCGCTGAGCACAATATTATTATAATTACTATTATGATTATTATTAATATTGTTATGATGGTTTCGGTTAGTTTTGACTTTGTAATTGTTGTTGATATTGTACTTGTTGTTATTGTTGTTGTAGTCTGTGTGTGGATTATCTGTGTAAATGTGATAATTGTAAGTGTTATTTATGTGACTATCTATGCAGTAGTTGCCTGGATTAGTTAGTATTCGTTAGTTAGTATCGATTTCTTATCAACTAATTGCCAAAGTGTGCCTCTTAGCCAATAGATATATATACAACAGACATACATACATAGATGTATATACCGTAGACTTTACTGAATAACTTATATCAAATAAAAATATACATGTTCCCATTTACGAATTCGCTCAATCGATTTACTTTTTGAAATAAATGCAGTTCCAAATTTCAATTCATCGATTTCGATTAGCTTCATATTTGGTCCATTTCGAAGTAGATTAGCTTCGTGTATAAGTACAATAAACATTTTCATTTCTTGAAAACCATAGATCGAATTTAGGAAGGTCATTTTTTTCAAAACGTAAATCGATTGAACGATTTCGTAAATGGGAACAGGCCTGATAAGTTAAAGTGCATTCTCGACATGTGAAATCGGTTTGTGCAAATATTACAGATCCATACGTTTGATAACGGTAGCTTTACTCTAATATATTATCATGCAAAAAATAAAAACAAGTCGAATTTCTTATACCTTTATTAAAAAAATAAAAAAAAAAAGAATAAAATTTCTGTATGTATATATTATTTGTATAAATATATGTATGTATATAGTATATAGTATATAGCACTGAGGTGAACTGTGACTAATGTATACTATCTTTTGGGACTTACCCTTATCGCTGTAGAAATTGCGTTCCTCCAATTGACAGAGAGTGCAGCCCTTTTGATTTTGATTGACGATATTCGAGCCATATTCACCGGTGCTCGCAATGGCATTGCAGTTGATTAGCTTCACCTCTAGCCAGAAGAGTCCGATGAGCAACCACACCAGATTCGCGCGATTGCGTTTCGCCGCCTTGGAGCAGTTGCGGAACGAATTGCCAAGGCCGGCGGAACTGACCGAAGGATAGTAGACGAGGAATCCTTTCACATCTTTCATAATAATGGCTGTGCCTGAATTCGGCACTACGGAGTGGAATATAGTGTACGGATGTTGCTGATGTTGATCCTGATGCTGCTGCTTTTGCCTGCTGCTGTTACTCTGCCTGCGTCGTCGCCGTCGACGGCGACGTCGCCTGCATCTTCTCTGCCTTTTTCGATTGTTGCAGAACTGCATATTGCATAGGTTCTTCGCCTTCAACTGTTGGTCATACGAGGCGTACACATACGGCTCCTTGAACTTGAGACCAGCCGCACTACCACCAAGTCTATTCCCACTGGCGACTCTGTCAATGCAGGGTGCTGTGTTGCCACTACAGGGTGCTGTGCTAGAGATCTCGGCACAACTCATGGGTGTCACGACCTGCTCATGCTCATGCTGAGCAGCAACGCTGCTGCCCCCCAGCCATGTCCCAAAAGCAGCGGCAAAGCAACGGCGCAGAATCGTCAGTAGCATGGTGAATAGCAAGCTCGAGGCGCTTACTGTGGCTGCACCGCCCTTGGTACTTGGTATTTGCTGCCCCAGTGGGTAGAGCAGGTTGCAGGTGGTGCATATTATGCTCAGATTGCTGCTGCTGATGTTCTTGCTGTCGCAGCAGCAGCAGCAGCAGCACACCACGACGCAGCAGCCTCGACGGCAGCAGAAGCACGAGCAGTTGTAGAAACATTTCCTAGCTGTGGATCCAGTCGATGCTGTGTATGTGGATGTCGATGTCGATGTCGATGTGGATGTGGATGTCGATGTGGATGTGGATGCTATAAGGCGTGGCTCCTCCTGTGATTCAAAGTCAAAAATCTTCATCTTCACCCTTTGCGGCTATTGCTGTTGCTTTTGTAATCCCAGTGCATGCAGTAATCCGTTTCCTCATCATTTGGTAATCGTTTTTCACCTTACCTTGTGCGAATGGAACAAAAGTTAGAAAGAACAGTCAATCGGCAAGGCTACAGTCGAGCTCAGCCGACAGTAACAGAATTCATCTGCGAAGAAGACTTGGCTGAAAGTGGAAGTAGTGGACGACAGCCACTACAGAGCGATCGTTCCTAGAACCTGGCTGAGGAGCCCGATGGGTGAGGAGCGGCTAGTGGTCTTTGTACTCGTATGATGAGCATTCATCAAGTTTTGTCACTGCGAATCTTGATCGAAACGATAATTATCAATGAAAATAAAACCCAAATGTGAATATTATATGCAATACATACATACATACATATGTATGAATGGACATAGAGGGGAATTGTAAAGCCGACATACTGGCCAGACAGGGTACCACGGTCCCCCTCCTACCGGATAGGAGTGGTATTGGGATACCCTTGGCCACTTGCAAACTCCTGGTAAAATACCACTACCACCGTGAAGCCAATAACAGATGGCAACACCCTAAACAACCATGCTCCATAGCCCGCCAAACCTGGCCCATCCTCTGTCCAAAACGCTCCTCCGAGCTTTGCGGACTTGACAGAGCCTCCTGCTCTATAGTAACCAGAGCCTTAACCGGTCACTGGCTCATTGGCTCCCATGCTGCTTGACTTCAGGCCCCCTTCAACGACTTTTGCAGAAGCTGTCGTGACGAAGAAGAGGAGGAAACAGTCCATCACCTCCTCTGCTCTTGTCCTGCCCTATGTAGAACCAGGTTTTCTCACCTGGGAGCCTACAATCTGACAGACCTGACGGACCCTGCTCCAATAAAGCTAAGGAATCTGAGAAGGTTCATAAAAGCCTCAGGCTGGTTTTAAAGCGAAGTAGTTGGGAATTATCAAATCTGCCCATGCGGTGCCACAATGGGCCCCTTTTGGCCTAAGTGAGCTGAGGTCTATTCCTCAGCTACCGCCTAACCTAACCTAACCTATGTATGAATGTGTGAGCATTTTTTAGGGTATGCAAGGCAAAGCAAAGTACAAGGTCTCCGGCTATTGCCTCTTCGACATTTTACTTTTAAGTTAAACTACATGAACAGTGTCTCCCTACTGTAGGCTTCTTGTTGTTCTATTAGTCTGATGCCGAAAAGTCTCTTTAAGGACTTGCAGCCGGTTGGAGCTTTTCCGATTGATTTACTCTGTTGAAACGGGAATTAAACAACGTACAAGTTCAATCTCAATATAGTATGTATGTATGTATGTATGTGCCTACACGGACATTTTACACTCTGTGTGTTTGTGTTTGTGTTTGTGTAATGAATACAAATACATAACCCAAATATATGTATGTTTGTGTGTACATATGTATGTATGTATGTACATGTTTATACACTCCATTTGTTACGACAGCCAGACAAAAGGAAGCGACGCGACGACGCCAGCCAAACGCGACCAAATGCAAGTGCCATAGCAGTCGGCTATGGCGAGAGCACAACAGAACAGAACAGAAAGGAAGAGAAAGAGGACGAGCTATGACAGAGCAAGAACAATAACAACTACAACTAACCAATTGGAGTGGCTTAACTCTTGCAATAAGACATCAATTTTATTGATATATTAATATTAAATAATATTATTGTAAATTGAACTAATTTGACAACGAGTTCGTGTTCCAGATGAAGTCTACATTTTGTGCCAAAATTGCTGAAGTCCGTATTCATGCCTATATGTGCATATATGTACACATCTGCACATACATACATACATACATTAGCAATATTTGCGTTATTGAACTCACTCATTGGCAATAATATAGTGGACAGCACGTGAGAACTTGTTGCCTGCACCCAGGCAAAGAACAAAAACAAAAACTATGATTTAATAAATATACATGTATGTAATATGTACATATGTATGTATGTACCTACATATGTACATACTACGCTCATATAAGGCGGAAAGTGGTATGTAAGTTGCTCGTTTGATGCCGTAGCAGCAAGTTATTTAGTATTGATAGCCACACACATACATATGTACACATGTAGAGCACACACACACACCACGCTGACACACATACAAGCATACAGCACACAGATGGAAAGAAGCACCAACACTAATGCAGACGTTGGAGACACTTCGTCTGCAGCAATTCTGACTGCTCACTTTTGCTGGAGAAGGAATGAAAAGCGTTCATCGGCCAAAAAAATGGTAATTCGCTAAACATTTTTGCAAACACACTTGCAGATGCAGATGTACTTAGATGTGGGCTATAAGGGGCTTACTAGATTATTTAGGCATCCTATTAGTCTTATTTACACTTGGCTTATTAATTTACCTGCAATTAATCACTTGAACTAAATAATAAATCACATATTTCGGGTTTCAATTGCACGAGTAATGAATGTGTAGCTTTCTTCTTATTGTTAGATTATTTGATTTTGTCAGTCAATATTAATCCGATATTTTAGAAAATTCTGGTAAGGCACCACGGTACCGTGGTAAAGTAACGTTTATTCGGCTCGGTGTTAACGGACTAAATGAAAATTGAATACCGAGCCAAACTGCTCACGGACAAGCCCGTTCGGCAGTTGCCTCCCCTTCTCATTCTGTGCTAGCACACATTATTCGATAACGAAACATAGATGGCGCCAGAAAACGTTGGCAGTGAATTTCACATGCTGGTTCGTCTGCCATTATCCCACTCACGCGCACAGCGCGCATGCAAGTCCAACATGTTCGAGTGCCACAGTAATGAAAGAAGAATAAGCCATAAACACCATGCACCAGAAGATAGCAGCCCCGAAACATTGAATTCAAAATGCGGCGCCAAACAACAAACTATTCGGCAAACCAATACCAATTGGGACTGGTCTCAAGCCCATACAAAACGTCAGTTGGGTTTGAAATCGTAAGAGCAACGACCAAAAAATCAAAAGTGCTGTAAAACGATTTTCTACCGAAAATGTGGCAGCCTTGTGTTGTAATAATATTATAGGGATTCCTGAAACTGATTTTGATTTGCGTTTAATACTGTGTTCTCCTTGATGTCGTAAGACCAAAATTGTGAATGTTTGCTTGGTCTCAAGCGCTCACAATATAGGGATTCCTGAAAGTGATTTTGATTTGCTTTTAGAAAATCAAAATCAGTTGACGGAATAACCTTTTTTGCGCACTGATTTGATTTTGATGTGCTTCTGATTTTAAGAACATCTGGCAGCGTTGCCAAACAGTGGCTCCGTCCACTTCAAGACACTGGTCCTCTTTCTCTTCAAAATCAAATCAAAAGCTAATCAAAATCAGTTTCAGGAATCCCTATAGTGATTTAAATAAATGAATATGTATGTGCTTGAAAGTAAATTCTATAACTAATTTGCATGCAATTTTTTTTTATTTTTGTTGTTTTTTGCAGTGGAGACAGGAGATAATAAAATTGATGCTTTTGAGGGTATTTTTATAGATATGTACTCAAATTGGAAGAGCAAATGTTATATAGATTTATTATTTATTAAATATTATTATATTATATATATTACTAAAATATAATGAACCTAAGCACGATCCTAACTCTTTTGCAATTGTTTAGCTTTTAGTGGGATACTGGCCAACAAAGCTCTTAAAAGTGGCCCAGTTTCCATAACTTTTGCATTGTTGTCATTCTATGTACATACATTTATGGCTGCATATACATTTATGGCTGTTTGGAGTAGTAAGGAGTAGTTTCTTTTTAGACCATGTACTTGAAAAAAGGACAAAAGGGTGTATTAAGTTTGTGCAAGTCAGAAATGTATGTAACAGGCAGAAGGAAGCGTGGCAGACCATACGAAGTACATATTCTTTATCAGGACGACGAGCTGATTCGATATAGCCATCTCCGTCTGTCTGTCCGTCCGTCCGTATGAACACCTAGATCTCGTACAAACTTGTGCATACAATAAACCTTAGGTAGAGCTTAACAGACTCGTATTATGCATGAAAGTGCGTATCGACAAAGACAGTTTATTCGGGTATGCTGTGATTTAATGTTGTGGCGCACACACCTTCGCGCTGCATACCATGCAAGAAACAGCGTACCAAGCTAGAGTAAAAATGCAACTCTGTTGCTTGGCGCTTCAGACACAGTCAGTAGGAAGCTGGCATCAAGACATACATCGATTGAGCATCGTTAGAAATAGATTTTAAACAAATGTTAATAGATTTCGGGAACAATAAAGAATAATATTTAACTAGCATATCGCCGTATTCCTTATTACCAATAACCCGATAATGTCAATCAGACTAAATTATTGTACAACATATATTTCGTTTCAGTAAATGAATGAAAATCCGCCTGGTCATCTTTAAAAACACCGAAGAATATTCTTGGGAGATAGCATTCTGTTCGTGTATGGAGTTCATGCTTGATTATGAGTGGTTACTCTACGATTACTGTAGATAGATAGACAGACGATTGTATTACAGAGTTTTCACCACTAATTCACCTCGATCAATGCTTAAAGAAGAGATAGCTCGGATAACTACCTATTAGCGCTTCGACGATGTTCTAAATAATCGTGATGAAGCTGACATGGAAGATGTACTTGAAACCGAGTTTAATGCGGAGGATCATTCTACATTTATTGTAAGTTTATTGCTCCATTTATAAAAATCTAATATTCAAATGCTTTTTTGTCAGTTAAAACCAGCGAAGAAGCGCAAAGTACCAGGAGGTGTCTTGCAAATTGGCCCAAGCTATGCTGCCAAGGTCTGTTCTTGCTTAAAGGATTGAATCCGGAAATGGGAATGACAGAATTGCTCTAAGCGCGTGTCAAAAGCATAAAATAATAACAATAGGTTAGGAAGAATTCGGTTTTAAATAATAATAAGCTTATTGTTTAGCTATATTTTTTGGCTTAGTGAAAGATTGAAAACATAAAAATAATTCGGAAGATAATTAAGTAAATTAATTGTTTTTGAATATATTGACGTTTTTGCGCCAAAATTAGTGCATTTTTGTGTGGTTCTGCCTAGCGGCAAGGATTGACCTTTTGGCGATGTGCTATATCGCCAATAAGTAAAATCGGAACTTACGTTTAATATAAGTTTTATTAGTCTTTAATTCACATTAAAATCTAAGCGCTTCGCGTCGATTCTTATTCTCTCTCTTATCGATAACAACAGCCGTTTTTAGTCCGTCACGGTGCCGATAGGTGGTGGAGTTAAACTGCCACAGTGCTGCCCAGTACTGCCATTTTAGCAATTTAGTTGCTAGATCTGGCAACTTTTAAAATTATTTGCAACTTTTTTTTTGAAAATGCTATTAGCTACAAATATAGCAATATTTTCTTCTCTTTATTTTGCCCAAACATTTTTGCTTTTATTTACTAATTTTTGCAATTTATTGCAAAAATTTCGATTAATAATAGTTCGCAAAGATGTCGGAACTTGTATTTAACTCAGTGACACTGAGTCAGTGGTTCGATTATATGAACAACTTGAAATTATTAGTGAATTAGTTCACTCTGTTAATGGTGTTCCTTGTGATCGGATTAAAATGCCAAAAATGTACAAACAAAAGTTTCGGGACGCCTGGCTCCAAGATGAAGAGTTTAATCAATAGATAGATAGGATAACACTGATCCAGAAAGAGCGTATTATGCGTATTGTAAATGCACAATAGGGGCAAAGCTCTTTGACATCCACCACCACGCCAAATCTGAAGAGTAGATAACATCTAAGTATTCTTTAAGTGAGTGTTTATGTAATTGCTTACGATATGAAATCATGTTTCTTTTTAACGTACAGTTTCTTCCTAAATACATACAAATATTTGCTAAAAACGAACATTTTAATGATTTAGCAATTTTCACAAAATATTTAGCAATTTTTACCCCCAAATCTAGCTACTTTTGCTCTGGAAATTCTGCCAGCACTGGTGCTGCCACAACCTAAATACCTGGGGCGACATCTAGCGGATATTCTATTTTGTTGGATGGGAGAGATTAAGTGCAACAGCGTGCATGTCTGGGCTCGATTGCAACGTGTTTGTTAATAAATCTTATTTTCGGTACCAATAAAGCTTAAAAAACACATCAAATACCAATAATTATAAATTCCAACTAGATTTCTAAAATCACAAAGAAAAAAACACCAGGTAAAAAATTTGTTTTACGTTTTTAATTTTTGTCAAACTTGTTAATGTTCGATGCAGTTTCTAATCGAATCTATTACCTCTTTTGGAATTGCATGCAATCCATTTAAGCCCCATTCTGAATTTATATCGTTTATCAAACGTCAAGTGCTTAACAGAGGCAACAAATTTCATCTTGGCGGGCAAAAAGAGTAAACAAACAAGTTGCGCCGGAGCCTAAAGCGAACCAAATTGTTGCAGTGCAATTTAGCCAAATCCACAACCAAGGTTGTGTCACAAGCTTTACGGGGTTGTGGTATGCGCTAAGGGCACTTGAACAGGGACAGCTGGCAAATAAATCTGTTTGTGATATATATTATATATATTGCTCAACATTGAGTTTAACTTCAGATTAAATGGAATCTTAGCAAGGTTAAGTGCTAATTTACGAAAAATAAATTGACATTGCGCCGACACATAAAGATGCGACAATTTTGGCGCAAAAACGCCACAGGGAGGAAAGAAGCAAGGTTACCCAATTTACGTGACAACACTGAGTTGATGACGTCAGAAAAAACACATTTAAAAAATTATTACGGGGTGATTGAAGGATGTTCTATGCAAAATCATAAAATATTCGTGTGTGAATACATACATATATACACTTTACAAATGGTTTTTTTTTTTAAATGATAATAATGCAGAATATGTATTTTTATTCGGCTTTAATTTATGTAATTACATACATATGTTGTGTATACATGTATATTTCCAGTAGTACTATAGTTGGCTATTGGATCCGATTCCGATGAATTCGTGTTCACAAAAGCATAATTGTACATACACCATTCACAATGCATTCTAAAGTTTTCTTTCTATGCATGTATGTATGTACATACATACACATGTATGGGTGTATGCATACACTAGTACTTATAAGTACTGAAAATTTCCCCTTTCGCTCGTAAAACGTAGAGTTTCAGTTGGTAAAACTATGGCCCCATAATGTACCGATAAGTTTTCAGGTTTGTTAGTAGTAGTTTCAGGAATTACGGTTCGCTGCGTCATTTCCTATAAATTATTGTGCATACATACATACATATGTACATAAGCTACACATTAACATACAAACACACTTGTGGATGAATGTATGTATGTATGAACATTTGGGGAGTATGCATGTACATACATACATATGACTATGTAGGCAATGTAAACGTACAAATTTCAAATATGAATATACATACATATGTATGTATGTACTTACATATGACGAATTTATGCTCATACGTAAAGACACTTGTATCTACATACATTTGTATGTAAGTAAAATAAAAAGTTTTACAAAATGTACTTATGCATACTTTACTCTTTCCTCTTTTCACCACGAACCGTATAACACACAGATGTATGTACATATGTATGTATTGATAAGTATAAGTATTGATGTATGTATGTACATATGCGCATACCATTATACCATTTAAATATTCTTTTTGTGCAATATGGATTTTATTATGCGTATTTTGAATTATCTTATAAGATAACCTGAATACGTAAAAATAAATTCACCTCTGCTGATTTGAGGTCCATGCAACTGCCACTATCGCGACTATCGTTCATTTTTCCGGCGATCATTTATGACGTAAACAAAGAATCGAACTAAGAATTTGTGACAGCAGTTTGTCCTATGTACATATGTATGTACATATGTATATGAAGTTCGAATACCTTGGCTCAATGTATCGTATTGTGGGGCTACCCTGTATCACAACAGCAACATTATCATGAGCGTAACTTATAAACTAACAAAGTGTTGTCACATCATTCAATATTTTCCATTACCAGCACACATATACAGACATACATACATATGTATTTTTCATACATTTTTTAGTTTGGCTATTTATTTGTTAGCCAAATTTATGATCATTAGATATTTTTTAAGATTAAAAAAGTTCATTATGACCTATGAATCGTCGGACGCTCGCTAGGTATAAAAATAACAGAAGAAAATTCAATCGCGGCTCTAGCATAAAACAAAACAAAATAAATATAATGACGACAACAACAGCAACAACAGCAACAACAATAATCCCCAGCGGCACATAATAGCAACAGAAAAAGTAACAATCAAAAAGCAAAAGAAACGGCAGAAAAGCAGTCTCGGTTGGCTTGCAGACCGTGAAAAGCCACGAGCCACGATTGAAATACCGAATTTCATACCGAAAACATATGAATACTGATTGTTCAAATAAAGAGCAGGCGTATGGATTCAGAAATGCATACACATGCATGCCAGCACATACATGTACATACGTATGTATGTATATGTACATGTATACAAGTACATACGTACATAACTACGCACCTTTATATACATATAATTTTCGAGTTGCTGCTAACTCTGATTCACTGCTCGATCGCGATTATTGTGCTACATATGTATGTATGTACATCCATATAGTACATGTGGAATACTTGAATTACAGAATACGTTTAATATAAAGTAACACAACTAGGTGGCAACTCTTGTTTTTGAAATTTATACGTATGTAAATAGTTCATATGCATATATTTCCATATAAATATAACTTGATGAAAGGTTAATTTTAATTTTAATTTTAATTTTTTATTTTTTTTTAAATTTATTATTTTATTAGACCCTGTACTTCAAAAAAGGACAAAAGGGTCTATTAAGTTTGTGCAAATGACACTTGTGTGTCACAGGCAGAAGGAGGAGTAGCAGACCCCATAAAGAATATACATATACGTATTCTTGATCAGGACGGCGAGCTGAGTTGATATCTGTCTGTCTGTCTGTCCGTCTATCCATCTGTATGAACACCTAAATCTCGGAAACTATAAGAGCTAGAGACTTAATTCTTTTTTTGTCAGGTTCGTGTAAGCAGCTCAAGATTATGTCTAATACTCGATATGTCATCCCCCTCCCCTCCCCCTCAAGTTCACAAATATATTCTTAGCAAGTACAGTCTAAGAGTCACTGCTATTAAAACTAACCTCATCGAATGTAACATCTTCAACTATAACATTATCTCTCGTCGGATCGTACAGTTTTTCGGTATTTATGTCTTGTTGAGTTTACTCGGCTGTCTGGCACCGTTCACGATCGGCAAATAGTAAAAAAAACACAATGACAATAACAATTCTTTAAAAACAACATACGCTAAAAAACTCGGAAAGCTACAGTAGGATGCAACCGACAGTAGGAGACCCTGTACTTTCCTTTGCACACACACACGCTACCAGACACTCACACATAGCGCAAAGTCACACGCAACCACACATACGCTCGCGCTGCTCCCCCCTTACCTAGTACAGGGAATTAAATCTTGAATATGTATCTCCGGTGTTTATTATCCGATTAAGCCACAATTCACAGCACAGAAAAAGGTTGCTATATGCTAGCACAAGTTTGTATCTTTTAAATTGTGGCGGTGGTAGTTTTTTGCGGTTTGTGGGGGAGGGGGGAGGTATTAAGTTGATAAACTTGATCTGCTTGCACTATAGGAACATCTAACTGCCAAATATGATGTCTCTAGCTCTTACAGTTACAGTTACGAGGTCTAGGTGTTCATACTGACGGACAGACAGACAGACGGACATCGCTAGATCGACTCAGCTCGTCGTCCTGATCAAGAATATATGTACTTTGTGGGGTCTGCCACGCCTCCTTCTGCCTGTTACATACATTTCGGGCTTGCACAATCTTAATAGACCCATTTGTAGTTTTTTAAAGTACAGGGTCTGAAAACTGTTAATAGTAGTAAAATTTGACTGCTTTGTAAAGAAAAATAGATTTTGAAAAGTTAGTTAGAAAATAAGCAGGATATTTTTGAGTCGAGTGCGCCGACTGATCGGCTGCGCCCCTACTGGTTTTCTGATTGCTTAGCGCGATCGTTGAACTCGGAGATAATTTCGTTGGCTCACAACACAAGTATGCAATAGAAGGCAACATATAAGCGAAGCAGAAGGAATATGGCAACAACAAAAAAGGGAAGACATGGGGTGGTTTTTCAGATCCCCGACACGGCGTCACGGTTCCATCTATAAAACAGGTGTTCTGTACATAAAGCGCGGGTTTTCACATCGAAAGTCGAGATCACGGAAAATAAGAATGCATAGTTATGTACATATATATACACATGTACGAGTATTTCCGTGTGTAAGTTGTCTTTTGTGCATATATATTCAGGCGTATTCTTATGTACATTCGAGTACAGGCAAAGCCATTAAAACATACCCCAAGTCTGAAGTCTGAAGTCTGAACTGTCTTCATCTGCAGTTAGTTTTCGTTTGTTTAATTTTCGGGTTGACTTTCGAAAACTTTACAATATTAAGGAAACTGAATTCAGACTTTGAGACAAAATGCACAAGCCGAAATGGCTATCCCTATCATAATATGAAGTCTAAGAAAGCGAATCACTACTCATCGGTCAATAAGCGGATATATTCGTACTTAAATTTGTTGACTGCACTTTCACTAGTTAGTATATTAGTAGTGCGTTAGTGACACAGCGGAAAATACATAGGACAACAAGCATAGACCCTTTCCAATTTTTTAGACCCTGTACTTTAAAAAAGTACAAAAGGGTCTATTAAGTTTGTGCAAATAACATTTGTGTGTTTTCAGCAACGATACGGTTCAGTTTGAGAAACGGATATTCCCGAAAATTCGCACGCATTTTTCAAAGCAAGCTTCCTTATGGATGTCTTTGACTTTGATGTCTTTGTCTTTGATGTGGACGCTCCCCTCCTCTGATTATAGTGCATTTACACTATTAGTATTTTAGCGTGGCGTTAGTGTTATCGACAAAAATACCAAGCTCGTTAACATTGCAACCCGCGTCAGCTTCCACTTCCACTTCCACTGAACAGCTGATAAAATTTGCTGCGGGCGCTTGAAAAATGGCTGCTGCCAGAACTAGCAAGGTAGCACATACCATTTCGGTTAGCTATCACTTTGGACACACGGGGGAAGTGGATCAAATAACACGAGTCCTTGGAACCCACTTCAAGGAACAGCAATTATGAATATTGAATAAAAACATAAACAAAGAATAATACTACTTTTCATTTTCTATATTTTGTTTAAATAAGTCTAAAATCTAAAATAGAAATAGATGCTACAGGTATTAAGATAGTGACTCTAAAACTGGACATGCTAACAATATTTTTGCGAATTTGGGGGAGAGGGGATGACATGGTCTCTAGCTCTTATAGTTTCCGAGATCTACACTTCATACAGACAGACGTACAGACAGGCGGACAGACAGACTGACAGACAGATATCGAATCAGCTCGCCGTCCAGATCAAGAATATATATACTTCTGCCTGTTACACACAAATGTCATTTGCACAAACTTAATAGACCCTTTTGTACTTTGGCAAAGTAGAGGGTCTAAAAAGCTCGGAAACCTACAGTCGGATGCAACCGACAGTAGGAGACCCTGTACTCTCCTTTGCAGCAGCATGTGCATACACATGTTTGTATATGTATATGTATTATCTATACAAATATAAGCGTATACACACACACGCTAACATACAATCGGCTAAGGATATGTCTCCGATGACGCAGCCCTGGTGATATCCAGTATCGTGCCCAACGAACGAGCTGGCCAGGAAAGGCAAGGAGAGATGGGAAGTGCACGACTCGACCACCCACGCCAAAATCAAGTTAAAGGCCAGGAGAAGAAGTCTGGAGAGATGGTAGACCTGCTGGGAGCAGTTAGCCAAAGGCCGATGGACTTCTAGTCTGATCCCTAATCTCGAGCTATGGGTCACGTGGAAACATGACCAGGTGAGCTACTACCTGTCGCAGCTCCTGAGTGGCCACGGTTGGTTGAGAGAGAGGCGCTGGACCGTCAATAAGCGCATTCGATAAACACAATTTGGTGCCCCAAATGCTGCAGGACTCGGATGCATGGAAAGCGGTCAACGAGTTTGCTACGCTGACCATCCGAGAACTGCGCAGATCAAAACGTATCAGCGCGGGATAAGACGAATTACAAGAGAGATGCCTGGCGGTTCCACAGGAGCTTCAAATCAAAGCCTTCGTCCAAATCCAGCCCTAACATTTATTTAACTATATTATAATAATGTTCTGTTCGTGATATGTACATATATTATAAATACTTGTATGTGATGTTTTTTTTATAGGTATAGTGAATAAATGGAATAAAAAAAAATCGGAAGCTACAGTCGGATGCAACCGACAGTAGGAGACCCGGTATTTTCCCTTGCAGCAGCTAATGCTAACAATACACACACACACACACACATACACACATATCGCAAAGTCAGAGGCAACCAGGCATCAGTGTTGCCAACTCCTCACCACAAAAAAAGGACAGATGAGCCCGGAAAAACGGACAGAATAAGGATAGATTTTAAAAAAAGGACAAAAAAACAGGACAACTTTAATTTATTAATATACATAGTATATTTATTCAATGAATTTGTCTATTTTCGAGTATTTCATACAGTATTTAGTCGAAAACTACGTCATTTGAATCATTTTCTTGCACTTATGCAGCATTATTTCCAATTTGCGTAGGTTTTTTTTTTTTGCTCATCGCTCGTATTTTTTGTACTTGTAAAATTTTTGCATTTAAAATACACTTGCAATACTGGAGTATGCCTTATCTGGATCCTCGCGAAACTTGGTTTGTTTATAAATGTCTTTGGCAAAATTTAAATATGCGTTATAAGCCTATAATCAAAAGACAGTCAACCGCCTATCGAGACACGTAAAATATTAATATAAAAGCGATGCCTCGTAGTTGCAAATGATAAATTGTATGAGCGATTTTCAAAAATAAAAAAGGATGAAAAAAGGATAGAATATAATAAAAAAAGGCATTTTTTCCGGACAGGGGACGTTTTAGAATTTTTCCGGCAATGCCAGTTTAAAAAAGGACAGGTCTGTCCGGAAAAAGGACAAATTGGCAACACTGCCAGGCATACACACTTATGTACATACATTAAGTGCATGCCCTTGCCTAGTATGGAAACATTAATCTCGAATATCTCCGGTGTTTATTGTTTATTATTTATTCCGATGGAGGCACAATTCACAGCACTAATGAAGGTTACCATAAGATCTTTGTATGCTAAAGCACAAGTTTGTATCTTTAAAATTGTGGCTGTGATGGTTTTTCGCGGTTTGTGGGGGAGGGGGAGGTATACAAAATCTAACACAAACTTGATCTGCCTACATATAGGGGCATCTAACTACCAAATATGATGTCTCTTTCTGTACTTAGCAAGGGGGGAGCAGCGAGCATGTACTTAATGTAACATAATGTGTGTCACTTTGCTATATGTGTGTATGTGTTAGTGTTTGTTAGTGTGCAAAAGAAAGTACGGGTTATCCTACTGCCGGCTGCATCCGACTGTAGCTTTCCGTTCTTTTTTAAATTACAAATCAATTTTACTAGAACAAATTATACAATTTTTTTCTTTTAATTTAAACTCAAAAATTAAATTTTCAAATGTTTGAAGCAGTAACAATCTCATTCACATTCATTTCGATCGATCCGGTTTTATTTTAATGTCGCTTACGCCCTTTTTGCAGGAACGACACAGCTTGTCTCGACCCAGGTAATGGCGCTTACGTCTTATTTGACAGGCTGATATCTTTATAAGTATATAGAATTTGTTTTTGAAATTTTTATGAGAATTTAAAATAATTTAATATAAGAAAATGTGAATAAGAATATAGGAAAATGAAAATATATATGGACATAAGTATGATTATGAGAACATGAGAATAGAGAATATCAAAATAAGAGACGATAAGAATATAAGAATATGAGGAATTGAGAATATGATTAAATGAGAATAAGAGAATTGAAAACGTGTTGTGAAACGACGAAACACACGACACGCTTCTCGTCCCTCGTCTATACAGTCCTAAAAAGAAGTTGAAATTAAATAAATTGTGGAATTTGAAATATTATAAAAAATTCTTGAAATGAGAATGTACTTTGGAATTTTAATATTTAAATGTCTTGAAATAAGAAGTTCGCTTTGTCTTAATAATATAATAAAAAACATTTAAATTAAAAAAAAAATTTTTTAAAAAATACTCGGAAAGCTACAGTCGGATGCAACCGACAGTAGGAGACCCTGTACTTTCCTTTGCAGCAGCTAATGCTAACTATACATACACACACATTTCGCAAAGTCAGACGCAACTCCGCATACACTTATGTATGTACACCTAATCCTGTTTTTACACGGTAGATCGGTTCCAGAAAAATCGTGTAAAAGAACCGTGTAAAAAAATAATTGACCGTATACATATAAATTTGTGCTATTTACAATTTCTTAACCAGTAAACCTGCTTGTATGCACAAAAAGGGAATTCCCCTAAATTTGAGATATGAACACATTTCGCAAAAATTAAATCTGACAAATCAAATTTAAGTCCAAAAAATTTTGAATCGAGCTAAATTGAATAAAATCGTGTAAGAATATTTTTAATAAATTATTTTAAAACCGTGTTAAATCAAAACCGTGTAAAAAAACCGGTTAAAAACAGAACAGGAAGACCCCACAAAGTATATATGTATGTATATTCTTGATTAGGACGACGAGCTGAGTCGATATAGCCATGTCCGTCTGTCTGTCCGTCTGTATGAACACCTATGTAGATCTCGTAAGCCAACAAACCGCGAAAAACCACTACAGCCACAATTATAAAGATACTAACTTGTGCATCAGCATACAACGATGTTATGGTAACCTTCATCAGTGCTGTGCATGGTGGCTTAATCGGATAATCAACACCGGAGGTATTCGAGATAAAGTTTCTGTTCCAGGCAAGGGGGAGCAGCACGCACATAATGTATGTACTAGATACATAAGTGTGTATGCGTGTGTGTGTATTGTTAGTGTAGTTGGATTTTAGCCTTTCGAGTTTTTTTTAATAATATGCAATGAAGCCTTATGTTAGCAATGGCAGCGAACATTCATTTTATTTTTATTTTTTTGACAAGTAAAATTAAAAGACAATGCAGTGTACATACCCGTTTATGGTTCTGTAATTAGACCATTTTTAGTATTATCCTAAATTTGTTTGTCATTTCGTCAAGGTTACGACTGCAAATTCCTTTAAGGAAAATTCCTGAAAGTACCTGAAATATCGAGATTGAAATGTAAAGTTTCAGGTACGAGCTTCTTGATATTTCTCTATGTATAGTTGTAAAAACTTAATAGACCCCATGTATGTACTCTCTTATAGTACAGGGTCTAAATGACGTGCTTCTAGAAATTCGTTAGACTACGTGAGCGTATGGTGCTACTATGAGCCAGATTAAGAGACGGTTCAGTGATCAACCCCTTCCCTCCCCTCCCCTCCCCACCCCTCATCCTTTCGTGCTTTCCCTTTACCGGGCCTCTCTATGCTGTGGTTTGCAACGGCAGTCGACGACGGTACATGGTTTGCATGGCACGCGCCTGTTCAGGTATGCGTGCAAAATAGTTAGACTTGCCAGATCATACATATGTACATACATATATGTATGTGCATGGACGTGCATACTCGCTCAGATACACACACACACACACACACACACACATATATATTTACCTACATGGCTGCGTATGTGTGAATGTTGCTCGTAGTTCATTCACAAAATTGTTGTAAATGCTTGAGAGATTTCACTGGGAGTATTCGTGGTGGCTATGGAAACTAGCGAAGAGAAAAGATGGTACGTATAAATAGGAAATTTTACAAGCTTTAATTTAAATGTGTTTGGTAAATATATAAACTATTTTTTTGTATTACTTATTACCTTATCTGTTTACATATTATAGAAGTAGGAAGGAAATAAACGTATCTGGGGTAACGTCGGCTAAGTCCATGATATGTTTACAATATCTTATTTTAAAAGCTTGATATCCAGAAGAGTGAAATCCGTAGCCTAGTGAAATGTCAGTTATTTTGCAGCGAAAAAGATCGGCTAAAGAAAAAACCAATAAATGTATAATTACACCATTTTACACAGTGATGTAAACCCACATACACTTTTCTACATATATACACACATATAAATACAAAAATTCGGAAAGCTACAGTCGGGCGCAACAGACAGTAGGAGACCCTGTACTTTTATCTGCCCTGGGCATCAATAATAGCTGCAGCATATACTCACATACACATACGCATGTACTTTTACATACACACTTACACTTATACATACAAATATACGCGCAAATACAAACAATGAGCATTACTAACACAGAGATTCATACGCACAATCAAAAATCACGCATACGCCCTAGTGGCCGCGTACACTGTGGCTTCCCCCCCTCCCCCAGCCAAATGCCTACTACAGAAAATTGATTGTCCAATATCTCCGGTGTTTATTATCCGATTGAGCTGCAAATCGCACCAAACATTCAAAGCATCTAAAGCTTTATTCATGCAAAGACGGAATCCAGTCACTCTAAAACTGTCCATGCTGAGAATGAATGAGATATCAAATTAAAAACATAAACTTGGCCTGCCTATGTAATACACGAATCGAACAGACGGACGGACATGGCTAGATCGACTCAGCTAATCGTTCTGATCAAGAATAAATATACTTTATGGGGTCTGCCACGCCTCCTTCTGCCTGTTACACACAAATGTCATTTGCACAAACTTAATAGACCCTTTTGTACTTTTTTAAAGTACAGCCGCAATCGCAGAGCAAATCGCTAACTTCACTTATACTGCTGCTTTCCCCCCTTGCCGACTACAGCCAATTGATAAACGATTATCTTCGGAATTTATCTTCCGATTGACCTGTAATTTTCAGCATAGATAAAGGTAATCATAATATATTATTATTGGCTATATATCTCAACTTTGTATTTTTCAAACTGTGGTTTTACGCACTTAGTAATTGGTGAGGAGGTGGTTTTTTGCAAATTTGCGATCTTAAGACAAACTCAAGGCCTATAAGGAGTCACATCGCGACAAAATGTAGTCGCTATGTCTTACCGTTCGGGCTGTGCGATGTTGATCGGTCAGTGAGGACACACTAGTCTGCATACATATATAAATGATCGATTTTAACGATGCTGAAATTTGTGCCAATATACTGAGACAACTATCTATATACATATATAAATATAGGTAAGGCATATTTTAAACACAAATAGTATTAACATAAATAAAAAAGTGCCGTTAATGCCGGAACGCAGTCAGCGTGTGGCAGCTCATTTCTATTAACTACATATGTATATACATATGTATGTATGTACTGTGTATATCATATATGTATGTATAAGTGTACCTACAAATGGCTAATCGTGTATACATACATATGTACATATGTGTATAATGATCTGGATTTCTCGTTGAATTTTTTCGTGTTCCTGTTGGGTCAAGCCAGCATCAAAACTTCTGGAGTTTGTGTGTAAGTATGAATATATGTATGTACATACATTCATTCATATACGTACACGTTCACACAAGTACATGCTATATGAGAGTGTATATACATATGTACATATGTGTATTTGCATATACATACATGTGGAAACACACATATGGAAGCACACAGATACTACAAGGGAGCTCACAAAAGCACTCATACTCTCGAGTATATTTTACATACATGTACATATGAACATACATACATACATACAGTCATACAGTTTCAGTTCAAGTTGCGCCTCTATGTTGATCGTCGCATAAGGTAAAACGCTTCTACGCACAGCAGGTACAGCACTCGCGCTCACACTGGCTGTCGCTCTCAGTGGCTCTAACTTCTGTTGCCTATTAGATGATAGCTTGATTTGAGTGGGAAAGCAACCGACCAACCGGAACCGGCTGCGAGTAACGTCTGTGCTCAGACCAGTTTTGAGCGCGGCTCGAAACAGCAACAGACACAGCAACAGCAACAGACACAGAAACGCAAACAGGCTGATACGGAGGCGGAGGCGGGGAAGAACGCGGTTGAGAGCGCGGCTTGGAGAGGAGAATTGCCTCAGTTGAGCAATCGCAGTGCATGGCAAAACAGTTTCGCCTGAGAACTCTTTAAGTACGGTCAAGTGATCTACCCGCTGGGACCTGTAACGCGCTTGCTTCACAGCCGAACACAGAGAGACAACAAATTAGCAAGTGGAACGCGACAGATCAGTTCTGTCTCTTCTTCTTCTGTGTCTTCTACGCCACAACGCCTGCCACGCCTACCGAACTACAAGAAGTGCATAAGAAAATCAAACTTTTTTTTTTTTTTAATCTAGCGATCCTAATTAAACCGATCGAAAAAGCTACTCTTCGATATAATGCAAATCCAATAAGAGATCATATATATCTATATATATATATATATGTGTGTGTGTGTGTGCAAGAGTGTATATATATCCGCAGGTGAATCAGTGTGTACTGATATATATGCAGATATATCGTAATTTTGTGGTATTTGTGCTTAGAGCTGCTCACTGATCCATCCTTCCATATGCACATAGTGAAATCAACGGATTTGATCTAACAAGCAATCGGGTAAGTACGGATTTATCAACATACCGACCCGATCTCCGATCTCCGATCTCCCGATCGCACTGAATGAACAGTTACTTTGAAACTAAGCAGAGTATCTTGCAAATCCCTGTATTCAGGAATAGAATCTCATTATATTCGAATCTGTTCAAATTAGGATTTTGAATAGAGGCCTGTGAATAGAAGTTCTTCTTACAATTGTTCTGGATTCGAACAATATCCTCTAGGTTTTCAACAGTTTTTCAGTGCATTTAAAACTGCAAGACATAAATAACAGTTTAGTGAGTAATACACTGTAAACAAATTACATGCTGCCAAGCCGAAATAAAGATCAAGTGCAAACGTAAACGTACATATTTATGCTTATGTATTATTGTTACATTCGTGCATTCATACATACTTATTATGTTCTCGTTTTTCAACTTACCCACGCTACTGACCTTGAGCTTATTTTTCCTTGTTTTCGTAGTCTCGAGTCTCGAGTCTCATCATTCGCCATTATTCAGCGTGAGTGTGTGAAAATACGCTTTTTATTTTCCCACTTTTATTTTTCAAATTCAACGTAGTAAGAATGTATTTTGCGACGACCAAAAGGGAGGGCTGAATGATAAAGAATAGAGAACTGAACTCTGCGGGCCTTGGCCCCGACCCCGACCCCCCATACAATCATTTGCAGATCAGATGACTCACGGCCCAGTGTGACCAACTTTGGCTAGGCTTTAACTATTATATATAAAAAATCAGTATGACATCATTATCATCATACAGACAATCCACTCAGTTTAGCATTTTCAAAAAGTGACGCTTGCTTTTACTTCTTCCTGTTTTCAGTCTTGACACACAATTTTTAATTTTGGACTGCCAGAAGTTGGCATCCAGGGTACTTGTTCTTTAAGCTCGGTACAGACAAAGATGGAATCTGTTCACTGGCAAAAAAAACTCCTTATACAAAACTCGAAAAGCTACAGTCGGATGCAACCAGCAGTAGGAGACCCTGTACTTACATTAACTGTAAGTTCTACAGACATCATGTTGGGGAGGCCCCATAGTGCCAGCAGATCACGTTTGTGTTAGATTGTTTAAAACCTCCCCCCTCCCCTTTTGAATAAATGTTTATTATTTTGAAAACGCGCAATAGAAGCCAGTGCAACCGAAACAAAATAAGTCGCTAGTGAAATTTCCTTAATCAATTCCGTCTTTGTCCGTACTAAGCTTAAAGTTTAGTGAATCGAACTTAGGCGATCCAAGTATGGCAGGATAGTAATACGCGTTGTTACCAGATAAACCCTAACAAATATACCAAAAATGATCGAAATACATACTGGTAAACTGCAATGTCGCGCCTTTTCTTTTCTTCTTTTCTTTCTTTTCTGCATTTTCTTCTTCACCCAAAGAATAATTGCCTGCGATTATTACAATACACACAGTCCACAAACACTTCATCGATATGGCAACTTTGCTCCTTGGCGGAATTTTTGCGAACGTACTCAGTTCGACGGAAGTTCGACGCAAGGAAAAAGTGCATGAGTTTTTCATATGGAGTTGGACAACTCAAGGCGAATACTTGCAATCCGTGTACTAAGCTGAATTCTAATCAATACATAGTTTACAGGCTTTTTGCAGTAAGTACTGTCAAACGTTACGAAAAAGTTGCTCCTGCCTTGAAATACAACTGGCGATCGCCCCTCACCTGTTTGCTTGAGCTAAAGTCTTGAAATATTTTTTAAATGTTGAGCGCGCTAAACAGGGGTAGGAAAATTCGGCGTGCATCGGAAAAGCCAGCAGGGAAACAGCAGATGGCCTAAGCCATAAACATAGACGGAGAGCGAGGCTCAGTTCAACATATGGGACAACAGGCAAGTGCAACATGCACCATGCCACATGCACCATGCACCATGCAACATGTACTATGCCTCCTTCGTTTGCAAGATGCACTTGACTCTGTATTTGACCCTCAGAGAGGGCGACTCCTGAAAAGGTCAATTAACAACAGGTGAATGAGTCCGCGCGCGCGCTCTCACACAAATAGCTCGTGCGCCCCCTTGGATAAGGAAACAGACAGAGCGAAAGGCTAAACAGAGGAAATAAGGGAGGAAAGAAGAACGAAAGGGGCGACAGAGCAAACAGACTGCAGGCTGCCACGGAATGAGCGGGAAAATAAAGTGCCAGGTAGATAGATCTCACCTTTTTCTAGTGAGCCTTTTTTTAGGTGTGTAATGTTTTTTAGTGCATTAATACCAGTTAATAGCTGCAGTTACAACATACTATATATATTTATATATATATTCATTTGTGATGTAATCAACTAAAACACTTCTAAATATCATGGTGTCTGGTTTCTATTGTCGAGATTTCAACTCAGAATTGGGAATGGGCTTTTAGAGGGGGTTTGAAGTCTCTGTACCTATGTAAAAAATATTTCTATTTATTCAAGATTATGGATGTGATCAGAAAAAACTCAAATGTACATATTTACGCACTGCAATTGCGATTCGCATATGCCAACATTTTAGAAATGAATCGAAAAGTAATAACAACTGGACGCTTGCTGCATAAAGTATCTTTAGCTAAGCTCCTTACGGAGTTGAGATAAGTTCTTAGCTCGCTAAAACGTCAACTAGTTGGCTTCGAACTGTAAAACATCAGCGTGACCATAAAAATGTAAGAAAAACCATTCATATTTGCATAAATAGGCGAATTAAATGATTGCCACTGGCTTGCATTATCTATAATAAATATTTATAAAGTAAAATTATGAAATGTACTGCCTCGCGTTGGAAGGCTTTGGGTAGAGGGAAAGGGGAAGCCACTCATGGCTTGCGATTTCGGGTATGGCTTTGTACATATGTATGCATATGTGTGTATGTGTGTATAGGTGAATAAAACTGATTCAAGTCTGCCCTGTATAGTCCTAATGGGTATTGCTTCCGCAGACTTTCTCAGCCGACTGAAAATGTAGTCCTGATTATAAATATATATACATATATAGTATATACCACGTTTTATTCTTACCTGAAAAGCATTCAATTGATGTAGTCTTTTGTACTTTTAAACTCAGGGCCTAAAGAGTTGGGTCACAGTTGGAAAAGTATTGTTATTATTCTGTTCTCTTATTTTCCTCTTATTTTTAATAACAATATTTCAATTTAGCAGTAGTTAGTTAATGAATATCAACAAGCTACAGTCGACACAGAAATTTAAACAAATAATTGATGATTAATATTGAATTAAAATTTAATAATTAAAGAATATTTAAGTTATGGTTCATGATTATAATGATGTGAATCTAAATATAAATCTTTTTCGCTATATATCAAATTCATCAATTTATTCAGATTCACTCGTGCTCTTGCAAGGCTTTAAATAATGTAGATTTTGCATAGGAAATGCAATTTCTTATTGTGGTCAGTCCCGAGCCTCAGATCCAAAATCATTATCATTACCATTGTTATTATTCTCATCACTGCCAACATCATAATCATGTTTCCCGTTCAAAGTATAGTTTTTGCTTTCAGGTACCACTCTCATTCCTCCACATTCTCAATACAATCTGTTTTTTCTTTTTTCTTTTTTTTTTTTGTTTTAGCTGTAAGCAATAGTTTAAGCCACTTGTTTTAGTTACTGCCCGAACTATACCCTGTCTCTGAGGGCTCAGCTCTAGTCAGTTGCTGAGTTACTTGGAAATCTATTCACTTTATATATGGAGGAGAGATATATACTATATACACAATCCAATTCAGATTAACTGTTAGTTTTCTAATAAGGTTCAAGGATTTATCGTTGGTTTCATCCAAGGAAGATTCAACAAAAAATAAATATATATACTATATATATATATATAACATTTAAACACAATTGTTGAATCAATAGTAGTATCTGACAGTCTGTCCAGTCTGTCTGTGGCATATTCAGATCCCAGAAGCTACTCATAGTTCTAGTCTAGAGTCACCAGCTGTGCCACAACATAGGAATTTTAGTATTATAGTGAGTATTGGGTGTATTCTATTCAGTATGATGGAGTGCAGTAATCAGTGATAGCTGCAGCCTCTTCTGCTTCGTTCCTCTCGTTGTATGTGGCGAGTCCAAGTGCTCACAGTAGTTACGTGCTCCCAGGTATGTCGAGATTCTTAGCAAACGGTTATCAACAGACAGCTGATCCTCCTTCTTCTGCTTCTGCTTCGGCTTCTGCATCTGCTTCTGTCGCTGTGTCTGTATTGCGATCAGCACGTGCCACAAGCAGCGGCAAGTCGCAAGCACAGCTTCTGCATCAGCTTTAGGCGGGCAGTAAGTAAGTAGCATACACAGTGCAAAATTGTAGTGTACGTTTTAGTCCTTTAGTAGTCAGTTTAGCCTTACTAGTATTGTAATTGGACAAGGTTGCAATTTTTTTGTGTGTACATTTGGTTAGTTATCTATAATTATGATAGACGCATTTAGAATCAAGTGCCGTGGACTCAACTTGATAGAACGAATGCGGTGTTAAACTTTCCCTCAGGTGTAGAGTGCAGCTTTAAGTATCTATTAGATAATTTAACTGAAACTATGTACTATGTGGGCCAAGCGATCAAGTTATTGATGCACTCAAACGTTCCCTTTTTTCAGGTACTGATGATATGCTTATAATGGAAATGCAGACGTCGCCACATCTTAGCCATGGGCTAGCGACACTCCAACACCAACAGCAGCATCCGCATCCGCATCCCCATCCGCATCAGCACCAACATCAGCACCAGCATCAGCACCAACATCATGCTATTCACCATTCCCAGCCACTGACTCATCTGCATCAGCATGTGAATCATAATCCGAATGCGACACCGACTCCACCTACTTCGAGCCAACATCTACACCATCAATTACCCCCACAGATGGGAGGCCAACTATCATCCTTGCATCCTCTCCAAAGCTCATCCACTGCCCAGCACCTTTCCGGCGTTAACACGAATGAGCTGAGCCTAGTCTATAGTTCGAGTCAAGCAGATGAGAAGTCTAAAGGTAAGATCGTCCATACTTTTCACTCTTCAGTAAAAACACCCATAACTCCCACAGGCGGACACTTTTTCAGAACATTCACATTGGTTTACTAGCGTCTCTCTATCTAACCTCTTAACCGGACATAGCCCTTAGCTAACATAAAATAGATATACAAATCGGTCTTAATAGACCCTTTTGTACTTTTTTAGAGTTTGAGAACTAGAACTCACGAACGAGACTATAGAGAGCGAGACTGGGCAACGGACTTGGGATCGAGACTAGTGAACGATTCACTACGAATTGAACGAATACACTAAATCTTTGAATTGAACTTATACAAATGTACAGTATACCTCCGATACAGCGATACTGTACATATACACAGTGGCAACACTGAGGCAAATCTCTTTAAATTTAAATAAAAAAACTCGGAAAGCTACAGTCGGATGCAACCGACAGTAGGAGACCCTGTACTTTCCTTTGCAGCAGCTAAGGCTAACAATGCACACATACACACACACGCACATCGCTAAGTCAGACGTACGCACGTATGCACATGGCATATGTGCATGCTTGCTGCTGCCCCTTGCCTAGTACGGAAACTTTAATCTCGAATATCTCCAGTGTTTAGTTTCCGATTGGGCCAGAGTTCTCAGCACTGATAAAGGTTACCATAAGATCATTACATGCCAAAGCACAAGCTTACATCTTTAAAATTGTGGGTGTGGCAGTTTTTCGTGGTTTTTGGGGTAGGGGGGGAGGAGGTATCAAAAATCTAACACAAACTTGATATGCTTACACTATAGGGACATCTAACTGCCAAATATGATGTCTCTAGCTCTTACAATTTCCGAGATCTCGGTGTTCATAGGGACATACAGACAGACAGACATACGGACATGGCTAGATCGACTCGGCTCGTCGTCCTGATCAAGAATATATATACTTTATGGGGTCTGCCACGCCTCCTTCTGCCTATTACATACATTTCTGAGTTGCACAAACCTAATAGACCCGTTGTACTTTTTTAAAGTACAGGGTCTAAAATACGCTCGCGTTGGTCTTGAAGTCGAATGGTTGCGGGTTCGATCCCGCTGTCGGCCGGTCATAAAAAAATATTTTTTTAATTATAGTTTTTGATTTTCTAATTTATATTTATTTTTTTTACTTTTTGTTCTTGTTTTTTATTTATTTTTTATTTGTATCTTGTTAAAATTAAATTATATTGAGACTAAGTGCAGGGTCTCCTACTGTCGGTTGCGTCCGACTGTAGCTTTCCCTACTTTTTTCACTTATTTTATTTATATTATTATTATTTACATTAATTTATAATTTATATATATATATTGAATAAATAAATAAAAATAGTCCTACACAGTCGCTGTCGGGTGCGTCCGACCGACAGATACGTTCGCTCGCATTTGCATTTGGAATTCAAGAATAGTTACCATACTGGCGTTCTCTTCAGCTGCAGTTATGCTTGATTCGATAGGTTTGAGTTAGCCAGGGTTAGTATGAACTGTAAGAATAGTTAACATTTAGTTGCAGGTTGCAGAACAATAGCGTAAGCCTGTCGTAGTCGAAGAGGTCCAGCAGACGGACAAGTGTCTGTGATTTGGTAGGCACCAGGTAGCACCAGGTCCGCCTTTGGCCGGCAGAATTGGCTGTTCATCCGCAAGTCGAGAAAGTTGTTGATGTTGATGTTGTTGGAGTTGTAGTTTGTAGTTTGCAGTTTGTAGTTTGGAGTGGAGTATTTGTGCCTGCTTCTTGTGGTTGTTAAATGAAATTCCAAAGCTCTAGTCACGGACTCGGTTTCTTTTGTGTCTCAGTTACATTTCGCAGTCGCAGCCTAGAACCCGAGCATATTCCGATAGTATGCATACTCGTAACTATTTTAAATAGAAATTAAATGAAGTTCTCTCTCCCTTGCAGGCAACAAGTTCGACGATTACTCAAATGGTGTAGTGCGGGGTATATCCACCCCAAACATCCAAGACTCAGTCATGCCAGCCCACGTCGGAGGCAGCTTTCAGGGGTCTGTCGAGTGGGTGACCATGGGTGATCCCCAAAACAATGCCGGTAAGAAGAATTCAATTAATTAATTAAACATAATTTCTATAATCAATGGGCAATCAATTCGATGGTTCTTTGCTACATTTACAAGATCAAGCGCTGCAGAGCACTTTCTCTCTTTCCCTCAAGATTGTGTTTTTAGACCCTGTACTTTAAAAAACTACAAAAGGGTCTATTAAGTTTATGCATTTCTGAGATGTATGTAACAGGCAGAAGGAGGCGTGGCTGACCCAACAAAGTATATATATTCTTGATCAGGATAACGAGCTGAGTTAATATAGCCATGTCCGCCTGTCTGTCTGTCTGTCTGTCTATAAGAGCTAGAGACTCAATTCTTTTGTGTTTGGTTCGTGTATGACATAGGCAGGCCAAGTTTATGTTTTTAATTTGATATCTCATACCCCTCCCCTCCCCCTCAAATTTGCATAAATGTTCTTAGCATGTACAGTTTTAGAGTGACTGGATTCTTCTTTGCATTAATAAAGCTTTAGATGCTTTGAATACACATACACTTATACATACAAATAAACGCGCAAATATAAACAATGAGCATTAGTCACACAGAAATTCATACTTATAATCAAAAATCACGCATACACCCTAGTGGCCGCGTAAACTGTGACTTCCCCCCTCCCACAGTCACATGCCTACCACAGAAAATTGATTATCCCATATCTCCGGTGTTTATTATCCGATCGGGCTGCAAATTGCACCATACATTCAATTCAAAAGAAGACAGTGACTCTAAAACTGTGCGTGCTAAGAATATTTTTGCGAATTTGAAGGGGAGAGGGATGAAATATCAAGTTAAAAACATAACTCGGCCTGCATATGTAATACACGAAGTCTCTAGCTCTCATAGTCTCCGAGATCTCGGTGTTCATAGGGACATACAGACAGACGAACATGGCTAGATCGACTCAGCTCGTCGTCCTGATTAAGAATATATATACTTTGTGGGGTCTGCCACGCCTCCTTCTGCCTGTTACATACATTTCTGAGTTGCACAAACCTAATAGACCCTTTTGTAGTTTTTTAAAGTACAGGGTCTAAAAACGTTGACATTTCTTAAGTAAAAAATTAACATTCCTGGTCAAACGGATACTTTTCACAAAATTATCTTAATTGTTAATACAAATGACTTAAAAACGAAAATAAATGTCAAGTTTTACAGCGAATCATTTTCTTTCGGTCACCCATAGGCTAATTAATAATCTAAGACTTGAAATGGCAAATGACAAAACGGCTCTAGTTAATATTTCTTCGTTTAGTGATAACTACCAGATATCGGGAAATAGAAGAACTTACATTATCGAATTGCAACTTCAACTAATTTCATTCATGCTTTTTCAGAAGACTCGCATAGTTCGCAGGGCAGTATTTCTGGAGATGGTAAGTGTAAATATTGTTAAAAAACAAAATATATATATATATATATATATATATACATATGTATATTTGCATGTGAATTTTAAATTTGAATTTCACCTGTCGTGATTGGAAGTTGTAATAGGTTGCTGTGTTATTGTGGTTTTCTATAGTGAGAATTGGCTTTGAGAACTTATTGTTTAAATGGAAAAAACGCAGAGCAAACCGCAAAAGGCGTTTTTAATTTCTTGTCCGCTAGCTGGGCTTCTTTTTGCTTCAGTCGAATTGAAATGTTCCCTGATGAGTAGTTGATCTCTAACGCCTGGATATGTGCATGTGTGTGTGTGTGTGTGTGTGTGTGTGTGTGTGTGTGTGTGTGTACAATGTGGATATCCGTGTCCACTTTGTATAATGGCTATTCACATCAAGATATACATTTCAGTCTCTTTTCGCTTGCTTCTTGGCGTTCAGTTCGTTCAGTAACCAGTAACCAGTACTCAGTACTCAGTACTCACTACTCAGTTTCAATATCCAGTACTTAACCGCACTTGACCATTGCCAATATGCAGCTGTCCGATTAAAGCCACAGACATAAGTACGGATGCAGACGACTAAAAAGAGAATAAGAACAATGTACGAGTAGTATCATCGGATCAACTTCCTATCGTTTACCCCCAGGCACTTTGATTATTCTCTTAATGCGGAAATATGAGAATTATGAGACTTACTTCTTCTTCACACGTTAATCCAGTGGTAGCATGTCAATCGAAAAGACAGTTGTTGATTTCCCTTGCTTGGAAAAGAGACTTGGCTTGTCAAATAGGAGTATAACACAAATTGTTAACAAATTGTTCCTTAACTAAATATAGTATAGACATCCAGCGGAAAATCTACCTCAAATCTATCGGTCTTCATGAGCTTATAATCCATATCAAAACATACTAACATTATCTAAATCAAGTACTAGAACATAACCGAAATCAAAATACTGAAACATTGAATAAAACATCGGATTATATCGATTTACTTTAACTTCAAATTAGTTTAATAGCAACAGTACTTCAATACAAGTTAAGAACGTGAACTTTTTATAGGAAAATGAAATGTTTTTGGATTACTATTTCTCTTTTACCCTTGAAGGAATTAGCTTATCCCATGTCTAGATCCTAGCTGGCTCTATTTTTAGACCCTGTACTTTAAAAAAGTACAAAAGGGTCTATTAAGCTTGTGCAAATGACATTTGTGTGTAACAGGCAAATTTGTGCTTCAGCATACATCTCATGGTAACCTTCATCAGTGCTGTGAATTGTGGCTCAATCGGATAATAAATTCCGGAAATATTCGAGATTAAAGATTCTGTTCTACAGGGTCTCCTACTGTCGGTTGCATCCGACTGTGGCTTTCCGAGTTTTTTAAATTGGGATTGCGAGACTATAACTGATATTAACCCAAAAGTACATACTACGACAATCGCCCTATTCCTATTCCTATTTTATACAAGTAGATTTTTCTGTTCTGCCCTTTTGGTCCCCATTAACTTATTTTGCAATTCCCAATTGTATGTTCAAGTGTTATTCAGATGGCCACAATGAGTTGAAGAGCTACAGGTTTCAGATAGAGATGGGCATGAAGTAGAGTTGTTGAACAACCCCTACCCCCACCATGGACTCTGATAACTTATAACTGAGAAATAATAATACCATCGATTGTTTTTCCACTCTATTAAATACATTTTTACTGAAAACCTAGTACGAGTATGTGAAGATTCATGCACATATTCCGCTGCATGAACACGCACCCTATGGACAAAACTCACGTGGATGCGCGATGTGGCATGAGGAAACACTGTAGAGGGCCACCTCTAGAGTCAGGTCCTTAATCACCTCCCTTTGCCACTCCACAGCCGACCTTCCCCTCATCTCTTTGGTACCATATTTAATTTCATGAATTTCAAATACGGCTCATCTGTACTCCTCATTGTAATTTGACAAATCACTTTTAACTTATGTTTTGACTTTTTGGAGATATCCCTTGGGGATTGTTTTAATTATTATTGCGTCGGCTTGGGCTTGCTCCCTTGTTAAATTTTAACCATAATGATGTTAGGCGAGAGGGGTATGTGCTCAAACATTTGTGCGATACAAGTGGAAAGTCGTCCACGCTGTGACATTTGAATCACAAGGATAACTTCCAAATTGAGGGACCTGTTATCAAATAGTATTAAGTATCCGGCATTCTCGCATTTCACAGTCAGAAGGAAGACAGAAGGAAGCGTGGCATACTCTATTACATAGTATATAGTACACGTTGCATATATTCTTTTATATTCGTGTATTACCCAAACAGATCGAGTTTGTATATGATTTTCCACTCCCCCACCTTTTAATTCTAGTTATTTCCTTTGAGAAACTAATTTATTGCTTTGGAAGGATAAAATACATGCATTTCAATCTGCTGGTGCCAAGGCGTCCGACTGTAGCCTTCCGGCTGCGAAAAGCGCGTTATAGTGACATTTAAGATTATACTTAGTAAACGAATAAACGAACTTTGAATTTGATTGTGTCCAATGCTTCTTCAGGTCGACTGTTGAAATATTTTAATAAGTATATATAGGTATATAATAAGTATATATATATATCTAAAATAACGAATCAATGAGCAAATCGTTTTTAAAATATTGAGATTTTTCTGTCTGGAGTTATCTTACATAGAGATTAAGTCAGTCTCAACATAACTTTGAGTAGAAGAAATACATAAAGTCAAAAACTAGAGAGAAAGATATATTTGTTCATACATACACTCAGAGAAAAACAAATAACTACGGTCGTAGTTAAATTTTGTAATTCCGAAAAACCTAAACACAAATACAAATTTACTTCATTTGACTAAAATCGCATTCAATTCGCAAATAAATATGAATCTTGTCAAATCAAAGTTGAAAGTGTTCGATTTAATATTGATTCAACTTCAATTCAAGCACAAAATTGTTTCATTTGACTAAGATATATTGAATGTGGAAATAACTATGCATCTATTTAAATCAACAATAAACACCTTTAGCGCCTTCGTCTGTCCGTCTGTATGAACACCTAGATCTCGTAAACTGTAAGAGCTAGAGACATCATATTTGGCAGTTAGATGACCCTAGAGTGCAAACAGATCAAGTTTGTGTTAGATTTTTGATACCTCCTTCCCCTTCCCCAAAAACCTTGTGCCTGCAATAATCTTATGATAGCCTTTATCTGTGCTGTGAATTGTGGCTCAATCGGATAATAAACACCGGAGATATCCTAGATTAAAGTTTCCGTACTGGGCAAGGAGAAGCAGCGCGAGCGTATGTTTTTTATAAAAAATATAAAATTAAACATAAAAATTAAAAATAAAAATAAAAAACGCAGTTCACGCTAGCCGCGGCTGGGAGTTGAACCCGAGTCGTCTGCATTCTACATTCTGGCAATCTGTTCATAAGAATTTTATTTGGTCTTTGGGATGCGCAAACTGTTAAAGCTTTAAAGCGTAGCGCGTCAACCAAGAAGTCGTGAGTTTCGATACCGCAGCCGTAGAAAGTGAAAATTTACAAATTCTACAAAATTTAATAAATGTAAAAAATGTATAAAAGAAAGGAAATATTCATAAAAAAAAGACCAAAAGAAAAACATATGTATAATTTGGCGGTTTATCTAATTTTTATTTTTTTTAAGTCGTGCGTATTTGAATTGAAAGCAGGCGGAAACATTTTGACTATGATTATATAATAAGAAATCAATTGAATTGAACAAATTCATAATCAAATTCTATTGAAGTGATTCCATAGCAAGTTAACAACTTCAGTGGTAACTTGACTCTTATCCCCATAAGTTTTCAATCCAACTACAAAATAGTTATTTTCACTACGTTTTTTCCCTCAGTGCTGTTTTGTCGAAAAAAAACCTAAAGGAAGAATATCGTTCTTAAAGCCTATTCCCAGACTTTCCGATTCACAAAATGTATTTCATCTGGGCCTAAGCAAAGCGAGCTCAAGAGATTTTTTCACTGTGCAAGTGTATGGAACACTAAATTCAAAAGTTTAGTCTTTATTTATAATTTTTTGGATATATCCTACAATTAGAACTGAACACCGGACTCGGAATCCGGACGGGGAGTGCCAGTATTTGCATATGCTTAACGATTATTTTCTTACAAAACACAAAATGCATTTTATTACGTAAATTGAGCATCTGCTGGCCAATCTCAGCTTGAAATTGTTTTCCCTCGGCTCAGCCATTCGCGAGTTGTGACAGAGATGCCGCAAGTTAATCATAATCGAATTACGGAGTATAAATCTTTAATCAACACAGGGTTGTTATTACTGAAAGGCCAGGCTTTAGGGTGTGGTGTGTGTGCGTGTGTGTGTGTGTGTGTGTGTGTGTGTGTGTGTGTATGCGCAGGGGTATGGGCGTGGGGCATGCGCTGACTGAGGTGTCTCAGTTACAGTTACAGTCAAGTCAGTCTTGGTCGGTATCATATTATTGCCAAGGTAGGGTGAGAGTACCGTCTCGACGGGTGTGTGGGGGTTTCTGTGGGTGTGTGGGTGTGTGTGTGCGTGTAAGTGTGATCAAGTCGCTCTAGTTTGCTCCCTGTCGCACTTTATCCGCGAGTTGACAACAAACACATACACCTACACATACACATGTATGTATGCATACATGTACATATGTATAAACTCAACTTTATACATATGCATGTGTGTGTGTGTGTGTGTGTGTGGAAAACCGCTTGTTAATATTTTTGTCGCTAACATAATTATTTTGTCTTTATGCGACAACTTGCTGTTGTCATCGTCATACAAGCAACACTCAAGCAACACGAGACTCGACTGGCAGATACCCATCAAAAGTGACTATTTCTTCAATTGTAATGTAATGATTATTTAGATCAGGATTGGCCTACTTGTAGTTAGTCTCAGTGACTGAAAATTCGATATATAAAATAGCGTTAAAAAAAATATTATTTGTGACAAAATCAACCAACAGTAACTAATAATAGATAGATATTGAAATTGCAACAAAGTTGTAAAAAAATACTTATAAAGCAATATCGCGATATAAATACATCGTTTTTCATAAAAATATCGATATACTGATATTTCGATATATTATTAACGACACTATAAAATATGAACAAGTTTCGTATCTTCGTATCTTCTTCTTCGTGTGGCATAACTACTTCTTATCGATAAATTATCGACTACCACCACAAATAGGGCTAGTCCTGAGTCGATTCTATTATTCGCTCACAGTTGCAAATTGACTTGAATAAATCCTCTTGATTCCATCTTAAGAACACTGATAAAACAATCTCGAAAAGCTACAGTCGGATGCAACCAACAGTAGGAGACCCTGTACTTTCCCGTGCAGCAGTTAATGCTAACAATACACACACACACATACCGCAAAGTCAGACGCAACCACGCATGCTCGCTGCTCCCCCTTGCCTAATAACTTTAATCTCGAATATCTCCGGTGTTTATTATCAGATTGAGCCACAATTCACAGCACTGATGAAGGTTACCATAAGATGTATGCTGAAGCTTGAGTTTGTATCTGTAAAATTGTGGCTGTGGTGGTTTTTCATGTTTTGTGGGGAAGGGAGGGGAGGTATCACAAATCTAACACAAACACTACTTTGTGGGGTCAGCCACGCCTCTTGCTGCCGGTTACATACATTTCTGGGTTGCACTGACCTAATAGACCCTTTTGTACTTTTTTAAAGTAAAGGGTCTAAAACACAGGATCAAATTAAATCTTTTGGTCATAAAATCGTGACCGTTTGGGCACGAAAGTGATCTGAGCAATCTTAATTTTGGAATTGCAAATTTGAAATAGGATTTTTTCCGAAATGAATGAAAACTATTAATATTTTCCTACCTGTACTACCTCTCAGAGCTGCTTGGAGTCTTAGTTGAGTCAATCTTAATTTCAATGGTTTGTCAGAGCAAAGGAATGACAAGTGTTTAAAAGAATTTTAAAAGTCTCTCTTCTCTCTAGTGAATTCTATCTATGAATTGTTATTGTCGAAACTAGATTGTAAAATGTTCTAAACGAAACTACATGGTTTAGCTGCCTCTAATAGATGCAGGGTATCACTGTGCATAATGGAAACTGAAGCTGGAGTGGCAGCAGCAGCAGCAGAAGCAGCAGCAGCAGCAAAAACAACAGTAGCAACAGTATTAGCATACAAACAAACCGATAAGAAAGCGTGAACGTGTGTGAAAATGAGACAGTTATACTAAAGGTGGTAACAGAGTAACAGAGAAGAGAAGAGAAGCAGCAAGCGCTTAAGTGGTAAAAACGAGAAACGACAATGGTCGTCTGTGATTGGTGCTGAGCACATCATTCGTCTTGATGCTGATTGGCGGAATCCCCGCTGCGTGCTGATTGCGTCGTTCGCCTCTCGCTTTCTCGCTAGCTCTTCGCGCACTTGACTGTGTGTGCGTGTGTACGAGTGTGCGTGTGCCTCTTGCAGCAGAGAGATGTCAAGCCAAAGAAAATGACAAATGACAACTTTATTAATTAAACATTACTTATTAATCCATACATCGACTACATTTAGATATTAAGTGAGATAGTAGTAAGCTATAGCCACATACGATATACATACATATATGTACATATATGTACATATGTTAATGTAACTACACACACACACTCAAAAGTCTTGGCCACAACTTGGATACTGTTAATCATTTGCCAAGAAAAAAGGCAGAACCGACTAGCCAAAATGCCACCTTACCTCACCTCACCACACCTCTCCTCACCACTCCACACCACACCACACTCTCATTGTCTTCTCACCTTCACCTCTGCTAGCATCGGCAGCATCGGCAGCATCAGCAGCATCAGAAGGCAGCAGGCAGCATGTGTTGAGAATAGAAAGAAAATAATGCTGCTGTGGCTATCTCTCGGTTTTCTGGTTCGTCTTCATTGGCTCGCGTTCTGTGTAACGGAATACGGACGGAGTCGGGCAGTCGTGAACTGTGCGCAGTCCGTTGTGGTTGGGCGGGTGTTGCAGCAGAATCAGGACCAAGGACACGACACGATACGCACACGAACGCACACACACACACACACACACACACACACACACAGGCAGAAGCAGAGGCAGAGGCAGAGGCACGCACGTCTCACAAACGTGTAGACAGAGATAAGAAGCAAACCGTGCGCAGGATCTCTCTGCGGCTGACAGCAAACAGTGCGGAAAAAATGGCTGGAGATATTTCACGGCATTGAAAACGAAACAAAAAACACCAGTTTATAATAAGTAAAACAACAGCGACAACAACAACAGCAGCAGCAGCAGCAGCAGCAACAGCCAGTACAACGAGCACGATGGCAACAACGACGCCGAAATATTTGAACAAGTAAAAAAGGCAGCATAAAAAATAGAAATCAAAATATACTCGTTATATACAAAGGAAAGATACGGATACAGATACAGATACGGATACAACACACTGATACAGTACAGAAGTAGGAAAATTGGTTCGCTTCGTGCTCATATTTAGGTTCACATTCACGCCAATCCAATTTCGAGCGGATACCATCTCAGAGTCACAGTAACACGGATCGCTAGCTGTCTGTCGGCATCGGAAGCGCGGATCTTGAATTCTGAATCTGAATCAGCGAATCAATTAATGTTCCGGCACTAATCGTTACCCTTATCGTTATCGTTATCGTTGTCGCTATCGTTATCGCTATCGCTATCCGTACCGACCCGAATCACTGTCAATCATATAGAGAAATTGAAATCTGTGCCAAATCTCTCGTAGTGTGTGTGAATCTAGTTTTTTAAGTGCTCTACTGATATTCGATATTCGAAAACCGAATCCGGGTTTTCCATATGCATATGTGAGCAATTCGTAATCCATAGTCGATAATTGCACAAACAATGGATCTTTCCACTGCGTACCGCTACAATCAAAACATGATGGAGTACTACACATGTAAGTGCTTAACCCGTTTACTGTTTCTGTACTACATTTGACCCTTTTCGTGTGGAACACCTCTATGCTAACGTGCAATGGGACCGCGGGCAATAAGACCGTAAATTTAAAATGAAATTGGGCCAAGCGGGCTAATTGCATGTTCAAAAAAGTTATAAAGCCTTAATAATTTCATAGGAGACGACCGCTCGGTCTAAACCCTCTCTTCTATCTCGGCTTTATTTCTTTTTCGAAATGAATTTCGAACGCCATACAAATAGCATCGCATCGTGGTCTAATCCATCCATCCCCCATCCCCCATTCTTGGCTTCCTCAAAACGGACCTAGATGCTGTAATTATAATATAGTCACTTGGTCCCCTCGTTAATTCGCCGTACTTTATGCAATGCAAAGAATATTTAACCTGTAAGTTGAAATTTTATTTCATGACCTGACCTCCTGTAATTCACAATGCAGCTAAGTCGCTGTTACTAACTGTGTAGTTATAAAACTTTTATGCCGTTACACTTGCTGAATTTTGTCTTTCTTGCCTTTTTACGAAGTCTAACGATCTGCGCAGCGATGATTTTGTTGTTGGCAATTACCAAAAGAAGAAAATTGCATAAAGATAAGGGTAAAAACTATTTCAGTGACGTAAAGTCCTTATGTCCTTTCGATTAAGTGGAGTATTATATACTAGTGGGTTCTTTATAAACTGAATCAAATGACAGCATATGTAATCTGTATGCTCGAGTACTAGAGCTGGAAAAGAATCGATGGTACTATCGATTGTATCGATTGTTTCATCTGAAAACTATCGAAAAGAACGATGGTGACCACCATCGATTCTTTTCCAGCTCTATCGAGTACAACTGTTTTTTATTTCAAGTCCCGATTATGAACTGGTCCCGGTTCTTCTCATTTGTTCAATTTGCATTCGTTCTTATTCTCTAGTTGTTATATCGATATCGATACATCGATAACTTAACCCGCTTTCTATACCCGTTTTCCATTGCATGATCATTCGACCCATTTGAATTATCCCCACTCAGATGCCTTTCTGTCTGAGTCATGGGCATCTGAATCAAATTCTGTATGTTGCAAGTAATACATGGATTTAACAATGCGTACGGCACGTCAAATTGATTAGGAGTTTGAATATTGACATGGTATTTGTGTGTGCCTCTGAGTATAAGTGTGTGCGCGTGGGAAAGCCCTGTGACGTCACTGCTCACTGGTCACTGGTCACAAGGTCTCCCATTGAAGACCTTCAGTTGATTTCGTTTAGTGAAAGAAACTCAATCGTCAAACTGTTTGTTGTCTTTAGTTTTAGTCTTATTGCCTTATTTGGTATTAAGTGAATGCTAAGTGCTAATTGGTATTTGTGAATTCAATAAAGAAGGCTTAAAAAGTATCCTCACACAGCATCCATCTCCTTTTTGTCGTTTTTCCAATTAAATTCACCAGATTTGTTTCCTTTTTCCTAATTCGATTCGTATTCGCTATGGGAATTGGAATATAGAGGATAACTATATATTTCACTTTTCCTAGTACTCGTTTAATGACGTACTATACATACAGTGCGTTTCATAATCATAAGACACTTTAGAATTATGTAGTTAAAATAAAATTAATAGGATTCATGCAAAACCGATTGGTAGAGGTTCTCAAAAGTCATGAACGATATACATACAATATATAAAAAATAATTTTAAAAAAATGTTTCATCAAATGGTTCTTGTTTAAATGATGATTAAGCTTTAATCACCAGATATAATATATATATAAGTGTCTTATGATTATGAAACGCACTGTAGTTGTACTTTCTGTAGCGCTAACAGGTTCAATCCAACCGCCAATGGGTGAAGGACGAAACGCACTCCATTGAGTGCTTGACGTTTGTTCATTTCATTTCATTTCATTAACTATTATTATCACAGTGCTATGCATAAGTTTTCGTACTGAAATCAATCCCGTCATAAGATAGGTGAATAAAAAAAACAAAACATTGAAACAAGCTGCAAGCTGGCTGAAAGATTGGTATGGCGTTAAATGGAATGAAATTTACTAACAATGCCAATTGACAGAAAGCAGGAACAACAGAAAATGATTTAATAGAACGTTGCAAAAGAGGGTTCGGCTCGGCTTGGTCCCAAACAGTGAGAGTGACAAACATACATGTGTATCTATTGAGTGTACCTATTGAAAGTCAATAGATACTTCATTAAATGACAATCGCATTTGCCATTTGGCATTCAGCCATAGAGACAACTGCTCTTTGTGTGATTCATATCCCGCTGGGCGCAGAAGTGCCCTACGCTTCTCTGTAACAGAATAAGGAACCCTATTCGATGCCGATGCCGATGCGAAATGCATAATGTGACACTGTGCAGGAGAATAGATAGATAGAGATTAGATATAGAGAATAGGTATATAGATGTATCAGGTATGTATATCCACTTCGAGAGCTGTGGGACATAGAGACATCATATTTGACAGTCAGATGCCTCTATAGTGCAAGCAACAAACCGCGAAAAACCACTACAGCCACAATTATGAAGATACAAACTGTGATTCAGCATACAACGATCTTATGGTAAACTTCATCAGTGCTGTTAATTGTGGCTCAATCTGATAATAAACACCGGAGATATTCGAGGTTAAAGTTTCCATTAGCTGCTGCAAGGAAAAGTACAGGGTCTCCTACTGTCGGTTGCATCAGACTTTCGAGTTTTTTTATACTTCGGTTTTATTTACTGAATATTCATTATATGAGACTAACAATAAGTTTTCAAATACTAGTTACGGTTATAACCTCAACTGACAGTATACATTTTATTAAAATAAAGAATGAATAAAACTGTACTATTTTATTTTATTTATTTACTGCCAACCAAATTCACTTGATGTAGATAGTAAAACTCGAAGGTATTCAACTACAGATAATGTAAATGTGAATTTTTATATAGTATAAAATAAAGATACAACATTGAATTAAAACAAAGACCCAATGAGACCCAAATTATGTTAAACAAAAAAAGCTGGAAAACTACAGTCGGATACAACCGACAGTAGGAGAACCTGTGGAGGTGTTCATACAGACGGACAGAGGGACATACAGACGGGCATGGCTATATCGCCTCAGCTCGTCGTCCTGATCAAGAATATATATACTTTGTGAGGTTTGCCACGCCTCCTTCTGCCTGTTACATACATTTCTGAGTTGCACAAACCTTATAAAGCCTTTTGTACTTTTTTAAAGTACAGGCTCTGAAAAGAGTGCATTATAAGTTGAAGTGAATTACATCCATATAGCTTTTACAAGCAGGCAGGAAAAGGCTCTACAGCGCCTTTACAGCGCCAAAATCATATTTGTCCCCTTTTTTGCTCTTTTTCCTAATTAAAAGAAATATACATAAGTACAGGGTCTCCTACTGTCGGTTGCTAACTAACAGTAACAGCTCCAATTATCGTGGTGTCTGGATCCTACAAACTTATTGTTATAAGCCGAAATATAAATATAGAACACTTTTACTATAATGTACATACATACGTACATGTGCTTACTCACATGATTTTGCAGATTCTGCAGATTCTGCAGGCGATATACCGAAACAGGCGATGCGTTAAAAGTCATGCACGGACAACCACAAAGAGAGATGCCGCCATTAACTGATCTAAAGAATTCACTACTAATGATAAACATACTACGGAAAAACACTTTTGCCAGCGGTTGTGTACAGCTCATTTAGTTTTTTGCACTTATGTGTACGAGACTTTTTGCAAATTGGGTATTACACACAATTTAAAGCACTGCTGACATGAGGCAAGTAGATCTTAGAAACCACAAGGGCATTTGTGTGTAGCCGGCAGAAGGAGGACTGATTGGCACTACCTTCAAAAAGATCCTGTACTGCAATCGAAACAAAATAAAAATTTAGAATTACTTATAATGTTTTTCTCATGATAGTATTTCGTGTTCTCTTCTCCACTTTAGGAGAAGTTACGCTGCTTTGCTATTAAAAAGTATTTACTTTGCATGAAAAATTTTAATGAAAAAAATCAAATACTTTTCCCGCTAATACAACTAAGTTGTGCAGTAGTAGAAAACCCTGTGCTATCCTCAACAACGCATACACACTTATGTACATGCATTAAGAGCATGCTCGCCTCTCCTCCCTTGCCTAGTACAGAAAATTGAGTCTCGAATATCTCCGGTGAATAGTTCAAAATAATAACTGCTGGTAAAAATTGGATTAAGAAACTCGGAAAGCTACAGTCGGCTTCAACCGACAGTAGGGAGACCCTGTACTTTCCTTCGCACACACACACGCTAGCAAACACTCACACATGCAGACATCCCTGCAATCACATAGTCGCATACACACGCATACACTCCCTTTGGTACTTTTTTAAAGTACAGGGTCTAAAAACAAGTTAAATATGGATGGACTGAAGTAAGTCCAAACATAACTGAACAAATTGATGTTTTCTTCTTCAAAAGGGTTAAAGCGCGTCTTAGACCAGACCACAATGACTTCACATTAAATTATGCAATTACACAAGTAAATTTCTTTAAGTTGCTTCGTTCGCCGTTCATTTGATATTTCTCGCTTTTCTCTCAAAGTTGACGGAAATTGTTCATTTTTCTGTCACAATATTAATTAGTAATATATTTGAAACATATTCATTTAAATTTTGTTCGTAAATTGAAATTAAATGGTGTAAGTCTTTTAAAGTTTAGCAAACATCTTGGTTCAATAAAGCTGTGAGCAACCGTAATTCTCTTCGTCACTTTCTCAAAACCCATTCTTTTTGAGCTTATAAACCCAATTCGAAAATGGAAATTAAAAAGTCTTGCTTCGTTTATAGTAAAGCCAGAAAAAGGGTACAGTTGTGCGCATGGTGCAGGGTTTTGTGATGCGCACGACTCATCGGTATTTTGATATTTGAACCCTGGCTTTATATAAGTGAAAAAGGGTCATTTAAGTTCGAGAACTGCGAAACGTCTGTAACAGGCAGAAGGAAGCGCGGCAAACCCCACAAAGTATCGAGCTCTCTGATGTTTTTAGCTTTCTATGTATTGTGAAAATTGTAAAATGCATTAAAAAAGCCCGGAAAGCTACAGGCGGGCGCAACCGACAGTAGAAGACCCTGTGCTTTGCCATGCCTTGGGCCTCGTTAGTAGCTGCATATACATACATACACATAAACATTTATATATACAAATATATGCGCGAATACAAACAGTAACCCACACTCACACATACATACATACTCGCAATGAAAAATCAATGATAAAAGCTGATTGTCCAATATCTCCGGTGCTTATTATCCGTAAAGAAGGAAGTCAGTGACTCTGAAACTGAACATGCTGTGAACATTTTTCGAATTTAACGGTGAGGGGGGTGATATATCTGTATATATGTATGTAATACAGGAAGCTAACAAAAAAGAATTAAGTCTCTAGATCTTATAGTTTCCGAGATCTAGGTTTTCATACAGACAGACGGACAGACAGCCGGGGCTATATCGACTCAGCTCGTCGTCCTGATCGAGAATATATATACTTTGTGGGGTCTGCCACGCCTCTTTCTGTATGTCACATACATATGTCATTTGCACAACCTTAATAGACCCTTTTCTACTTTTTAAAGTACAGGGTCTAAAAAGATCGAGACACCATATTTGGAATTTAGTATATCCTATAGATCTGCAGATCAAATCTGCTGAAGATTTTTTAACGGCGCTCAAACCCAAAATGAAATAAAATTACTCTAGATGTAAGTGTAGAATTTGTGTAAAAATAACGAACGGCACTCCGTACGAACTGACTACGACAGTGTAATCAGTTACAGAGAACCGCAACTTCATTACGGAAGAAGCGTTAGAGTTATTACATTAAACTGCGTTAGAGTTCCAGTCCAATTTAAGGATATACTAAATGCCAAATTGAACTGATAAAAGGGGATTGAATCTTGGGTAGAAAAGCTAGGGTTTAAAGCGTTGATATAGAATAGCAAATGATGGCGCTTACAATTGGCTGGCGAGGGACCACGGACCGGCATAGCTGCGTTGTAAGCCATCCGCCTCACAATCAAGAGATTACGAGTTCAAATTCCACTGAGACTAATACCAAATTCGCACTGCGGTCTTACGACTTCTTTTGGGGCTACGACCTTTTAGGTGTTTAAGTCGAAAGTCAAAATCAGCTGTTTTTTGTTTACATTTAGTTTGATTCGTGGCTTGCAGTATAAATTAAGAGTTTTTGACAATAAAATGGAGAAAATAATTATTGATTTAATTGCTCAGTCCCAGATAATGGTGGACATAAGCGAAATGAAGTGTAGCGAAGAGGCACAGCGCATGGAATATGCCCAAATGTTGTTGCAGTTTTCAAAGCTCATTGAATGCCAAGAGCTATTTGGATGCATGAATTAACAAATTGTGTCATTCATTTAAAATATTTAATAATCAATGGTATATTCATTTAAAGAATCGGTTCGGATGTTCGGAATTTTACGTGCCGAAGGCATCACCTTCCCAATTTAAGGAATTCTTTAAAATGGAAAGAAGCCTATTTGATTGCTTAGTCGAACAGTTGCAAGAGTTCGCAAGAAAAGGGACCTACTTTCGACAAGCCATTCCCTTGGAGAAGCGTGTGGCTATAGCTGTAAAAATATGAATATTTTTGCGCTGGCCTCTTAAGTCCTCAATTCTCTCTGCCCACATCTCAATTATAAGGGACTCATCAGAGTCTGTCCATTGCCAACGCTTTTTATTGTCCACTGCAATAATATACAATACAAACAAATCAATTTTAATGATAAAAAAAATTAAATATTCACAAATAAACTTACGTTTTACGAATTCTTTCCGTTTGTTTAATTTTTTTATTTACTGTAAACAGCGTTAAATTTCGATACAATACGTGTAAATTTCACAATGCTGCCATATTTTTACCAGAAAATCGTTTTACAACACTGGACTTTTTGGTCGCAGATCTCAACACTAGTCCCAATTTCAAACCCAACTGACAAGATTTTGTATGGGCTTGAGACAAGTCTCGACCTCGGTGTAACGCTCATATGCAGACAGTTTGACAATTGAAGATTCTAAGGTCACTGGTGAAGATGCTTGGCAATTTACAATTTATAATCTTTCTTAATATAGCAATAAACATGTCACTAACTAAACAGTAACAGTAGATGTTAGTGTAGACTTTTATTAAAATTGTAAACACTATGTTATTGTTCTATTTTTCCATACAGGTCACGGCGGAGTCAACCAATTAGGGGGCGTATTCGTAAACGGTCGCCCTTTGCCCGATGTAGTTCGGCAGAGAATTGTGGAGTTAGCGCATAACGGTGTCAGACCTTGCGACATATCACGCCAATTGCGAGTGAGCCATGGGTGTGTTTCAAAGATTTTATCCAGGTAAGTAATTCCTTAATAATACATATATTAAACGGAGATCTAAAATATGGTCGAGGGGTCTCGTAGAACATCATTCTCAAAATATCCAGATTTTATCGGTAGCAACCATTCATAAATTTAGATTAAATCAGACATTATCAGTTTCAATAGAAGTTTGAGTAGAAAATATACTATAAAACTGTGCTGGCTTATCTTTCTCGCTCGAGGCAAACTGTTTCTGATTCATAAGGGTTAGAGTGTTATACTATAAATTAGGGTTGTCGAATAGGGTTTTTAAAATATTGTATCGGTTATATTTTCTGTTTTTGAAAAATTGCAAAATTTCAAAATGATATTAAATATGTCGCTTTACAAAGTGATTGATATTTTTATTTTTGTTCCTTTTTTCCCTGAAATAAATGATACACTGCTCAAGAATAAGAAGATATAATCTATGTTAAGCAAACATAACAATATATTTCATGAATTACAAATTTAGTACGTATTATACATACTAAACACAAAAAAAATGTCAACTTCAAAATTTGATATTAACGGATATACAAATATGCGTTGCGTTATGTGCAAATCCGTCATACGTCCAACGTCCGGCAATGAGCGAGATACCAGGGGCAGTCATATCGCGAAATTAGGTCGCTGTCTTTCCGTTTGAGCTGTGCGATGATCAGTCAGGGCAACCTACTTTGTAAATATAGATAGATACATAGTATATATTTTATCGGGCACACAACTTCTCCCCTCATTTCCTGGGTATATTTACCTCATCCGACGTGTATACGATCCCACAATCTCCGTCTTTCGATAACCCTTCGGTGTGAGTGACAACTTGAACACTTCATTTACAGGGATAGTAGCCGTAATGAAGCAGTGCTTGCAATTTATAATGAATTAGTCGAGTCTATTATTAAATAGGGTGAGCCAGTTGCAAGCGATTTATCATTACTACACTGTCTAAATATGTGTAAATCTAAATCTGTGTGAAAATAAGATTTTCCAATCTTAAAAATGTATCATCGTTTAAATGCTTTTTAGACCCTGTACTTAAAAAAAGTACAAAAGGGTCTATTAAGTTTGTGCAACTCAGAAATGTATGTAACATGCAGAAGGAGGCATGGCAGACCCCACAAAGTGTATATATTCTTGATCAGGACGACGAGCTGAGTCGATATAGCCATGTCAGTCTGCCTGACCGTCTGTCCGTCCGTATGAATATCTAGATCTCGGAAACTTTAAGAGGTAGAGACATCATATTTTGCAGCTAGATGCCCCTATAGTGCAAGCAGATCAAGTTTGTGTTAGATTTTTGATACCTCCCCGCTTTCCCCCCAACAAACCGCGAAAAACCACTATAGCCACAAATGTAAATATACAAACTTGTGCATTGGCATACAATAATCTTATGATAACATTTATATGTGCTGTGAATTGTGGCTCAATCGGATAATAAACACCGGAGATATTCGAGATTAAAGTTTCCGTATGTGTGCGTGTGTATGCGTAGTTGCGTCTGACGTTGCGATATGTGTGTGTGTGTGTGTATTAGCGTTAGCTGCTGCAAGGGAAAGTACAGGGTCTCCTACTGTCGGATGCATTCGACTGTAGCTTTTCGAGTTTTTTTCAGAAGTGTTAGTGTTATTTCGAGTTTGTTATTTAAGATTGGTCCAAATCAAGTTAAAGATTTTCATTTATTTCATGTAATTGAGCTTTTCCGATAAAAAATAATTGTGTATATAGTTTTTATGCGGGTTTTAGAGCCCGGAGCCCGTCTAATGGTGGGGCAGGATGTTTATAGGATAAACATACCTGTGCAGACATACATACATACATACAGGTTCGATTCAAAACAGTTAACTTGGAGACTTGGCGCCACAATCTCTAATGCAAATGGGACAATAAATCTTTTTGAGGGCTTGCTGGGATGCACATACATATACAATATGTATATGTGTATGTATGTATATAGTACAGTGTACACATGTACATACGTGCATGTGAGTGCACATCGAACCGGACCTAAACGATGGCTGACATCCGAAATTGTTTTTAATTGAAATGGTAAAATTGTTGGTTCCGTTTGATAATGGATTCATTAATCAAAGTGAGCACGATGCAAAACTTATATGGAAAATGGGAAATGGAAATGGTAAAGGGCAAATGAAAAGCAAATCGGAAAGAGCACAGTCATTCAGTTTGGCACAACTGACACACTTCAGTAATGCTCTATGTCATACCATATGCAGTGATAAGGGCCCCAAAAATTATCCTTATATTTATTTTGCATAAATAATTTATAAAATTGAGAATCCGTTTATAAAGAAATCCGATTTCTAAGACTAAAATTTCCATCTTATTTCCAAAAAAAGGTATTGCCTGTTTCCTCTTCCCGCCATCAAAGTTGGATGACACATCCATGGCTGTACATTTTATTCCAGTTGCACAAACTTAATAGACCGTTTTGCACCTCGCCAAAGTACAGGGTTAAGAACAGTATATAAGCTATAACACTCGTTTGTTAATATAATGTTTTTAGAGACTGACTTTAAAAAAGTACAAAAGGGTCTATTAAGTTTGTGCAACTCAGAAATGTATGTAACAGGCAGAATGAGGCTTGGCAGATCCCACAAAGTATATATATTCTTGATCAGGACGACGTGCTGAGTCGATATAGCCATGTCCGTCTGTCTGTCAGTCTGTCTGTCCGTCAGTATGAACACCTAGATCTCGGAAACTGTAAGAGCTAGAAATATCATATTTGGCAGTTAGATGCCCCTATAGGGCAAGTTGATCAAGTTGGTGTTAGATTTTGATACCTCCCCCCTCCCCCAAAAATCACGAAAAACTACCACACCCACAATTTTAAAGATAAACTTGTGCTTTGGCATACGATAATCTTATAATAATCTTTATCTGTGCTGTGAATTGTGGCTCAATCGGATAATAAACACCGGAGATATTCAAGATTCAATTCCGTGTACTAGGTAAGGGGGGAGCAGCCCGAGCGTATGTGTGGTTGCGTGTGACTTTGCGCTATGTGTGCTTGTGTCAGTGTCTGATAGCGCGTGTGTGTGCGAAGGAAAGAACAGGGTCTCCTACTGTCGGTTGAATCCGACCGTAGCTTTCCGAGTTTTTTTTCTAATAGCTTTTTGGGGTCGAACGTCAGTTAGTTCTCGTCTTATGTACTTAACGGATTTCATTTATTTAACTTTCAGATATTACGAGACTGGTAGCTTTAAGGCCGGCGTCATAGGAGGTTCTAAGCCCAAGGTAGCAACTCCGCCTGTAGTCGATGCAATCGCTAACTATAAACGAGAGAACCCAACAATGTTTGCATGGGAGATACGTGATCGGTTGCTAGCAGAAGGTATATGCTCCCAAGACAACGTTCCCAGCGTATCATCTATAAATCGGTAAGTATACAACACACTTTGTCCGCACTGACTGACAGACTTGTAATAAAGGATATGACATACTAATAGTATGTAGTACATAAGTGTAAAATGAAACGCAATATTGCAGTGGCGATTCCTCTCTGGGATATGGAGCCAATGGTCACCTGTAGACACTGTCACACACAGATTACAGGATTCATTGGGATACGATTGTGTTGCTCTAGTGGAATGCACTCCGTTTCATAACAGATTCTTACTACGTAATAGACCTGCCGACTGAAGAATGCTTAGCTTCTCAGATTACATAACAAATCCAGTTAGAAACCAAAAACCTATTTGAGATATACGTAATACATACATATGTACAAAACACTTATCTCTCCTATTTATATTTCCTCAATCGGAGTTCTTCTTCTTCTTCTTCAACATCTTTCTCGTATTTAATATAGTAACTCTTCATGTTTATGTATTTTTATTGAGTATAGTAACTCCTCCCCATCTAAATAGTGAGTGTTTGACAACATTGATGCAAAAAGTTACAGATACAGAAAGTTACACAAAGGCTTTACTCTCCTTCATAAGGGATGTAGAGGGCCAATACCAATAGGTGGCAGTGATTATTCTATTGTGTAGTTCCCTAGGTATTTATTATTATTATTATTAAGTCGTCTTTTTATATTTATCTTGTTTATATCTATGTTTACTCAGATATTTGGTTCGCAAACTAACACATACGCGTTTTACCCATAATATGGGTCCGCTGCTACTACTTGAATGTACTGCCGTTGGCAAGTCAATGCCCAGAATATGTGATAACTAGTATGTACTGTACCTAACTGTAACTTTGATAGGGTGCAGTACATACCCGGACTCATTCAAAATGAGTTGCATGTTTGCTTTCTATCATGCTGTTTCCTCTACTTCCGCATCCGTTTCCGTTTCTGTTCAAATTCTATGTCCTTGGGTGCGGTTCTGTTTGGACCAAGGGCAGGGCTAATAAAAATATCTAAGTAGTTTTTAGCGTTCATAATTGTGGCACAATGCTTGACACACGACCACCGCAGAAGTCAGCTTCCTTTTCATCTTCCTGTGCAGCGTGTTCCCATCATCATCAAGCTCTAGCTGCGGCATTCGGCTTTAATGTACGCACTTCCACATTAACCATAATTCATTTTGTTTGGTCATAGACACTGCCAGTCGGCAGCTGCTCTCGAGAAGTCACCGAGGACATGGACCATAAATTAGCTGCTTCTACTGCCAGGATTCAGGAATCAGGAGCGGGGAAGAAGGTGACTAAAGTCAGCGCCTGAAATAATGCCGCACTTGTTCTCTCGCGGCAGCTAGGGATTTGGTATTTGGTTGTAACCACACGCGGCACGTGCACCCATTCAAAATCAATTCGATGCGATGAGAGTGTCTGAGTTCTAGCATTAGCCGCGTCTGTCATCTAGGTGATGCGGTGATGCTGTGGTGCTGTGATGCTGATGATGCGTGATGAGTAATTCCAGGGATAATCAGTACTTGCCATAATGCGACAATATGTAATTGTGATGTGTAATTTAAGTGAATGTCGACAAATCTACAATTCAATCTTTTGACGACCACGCAGAAACTACGCTCCTTTTTAAACACACACACACACAATTCATCCCTGTTCCCAGTTAATTTAATATAATTCCGAAATTGTCGACATACAGGTAGTACACTCGCAAAAATTTGAATAATTTTCAGCATACACAATTGGTTCAATCGTTCAATCGGTATTGACAGATTGAAGTTCTTTATCGAGAAAATGGGCATAACATTCTCAGGTGCAGATGATTGTTGCTGAAATCGAAATCTTGTCTGAAAAAGAAATCACTCAAGGTAAAACAGTTGATATACCACACAAAATGCAGCAGTAGCCAAAGTAATGAAAATAGGGCTTATTAGTAATTAAATTGGTTGATGACTAATATTTATTTCAATACAGCGTGTTTTTTATATTCAATTATTTATAGCAAATTAATCGGCTAGCATAATTCACGTAATACTAAAATGTGATCGATATTTAACGATTTTGAGTAACATATGTTCGATAAGCATAAGGTTCGATATTATTACATTGCTATCGTTGTTTACACCGTGTTCACACTGAGGTCGTAGGACCAAAATTGGGACTTTTTGACATGAGACTTGAGACTGGTCTCAAGCCCATACAAAATCTTGTCAGTTGGGTTTGAAATTGGGACTAGTCGTGAGAACTGCGGCCAAATCCAAATCCATAGTGTTGTAAAACGATTTTCTATCTAAAATGTGGCAGCCTTGTGTTATTTCAACGATAGTTATCGGAATATGACTGTTCGCAGTAAAGAAATTTAAATAAATTAAAATATATGCTTGAAAGTAAATTCTATAACTATATTTGTATCCAATATTTGTAAATTTTTATTCTTTTAAGCAGTGGAGACAAGAGATAAATAAAATTGATGCTTTTGAGAGAATTTTTATGGATATGTCCTCAAAGTGGAAGGAAGAGCAAATCATGTTATGTAGATTTATTATTTAATAAATATAACTTAATGTTTGATATAATGGGAACCTAACGCTTTTGTAATTGTCAGAGAGCTTTTAGTGATTTACTGGCCAACGAAGCTCCTTAAATTGGCCCAGTTTCCATGTCTTTTGCATTGTTGTCATTCTTCATACATATATGGCTTTCAGGAGTAGTAAGGAGTAGTTTCTTTTCATTAGTCAAGATTTCGACTTAGTCAACAATCATCCGCATACTAAACCAAATTAAAATAGCTTTACCTATTTTCTTGATAAAAGAACTGCAATCTGTAAGCACCGATTCAAACTTAGTGCCAATAGTGTTTTCGACTCTTTGAGACCGTTTGTTCAGTGTGAACACCTAAAGGTCGAAGCCCCAAAAAAGGCGTAAGACCTGAGTGTGAATTCGGTATTAAGCCAGCAATACAAAATGGAATACAATTGGAATAAAAGATCGTAATACACAGCAAAACCAATTATTTTATAAGTCACTAGTTTGATTCTCAACTCAAATATAAGATATGGTTTAAATTTTCATTTTTTATTAAATAATATTCAATAAACAGCGAAACTATAAAACCTGCTTTTCTGGTTAAAATTTAAATATATATTTGTCTTGTCCCCTATGGAAAAAACAAGTTAATTAATAAATAAAGGCCATCCTTTATTTTAGTTTTATAGTACATATTTTGCGAACAGAGTCGCATTCCGTTAACTACCAAAAATTACACAAAGTTGCCACCTTTTTCTTGGAAAAACATTTTGCACTATGTGTTTTGCGTTCGTTTAACAGGAGTTTGTAATTTTGCCAAAAATGATCATTAGAACTCAGTGTAAACAGGGTATTAGCTTTATCTTTATTTAGACATTAATTTGGACATCTCACTAGCTATTTTTGATATCCCCTCTTTAGTAAATCGTATTTGAAAGCTACATATTTCTGACTCTGTTCATGAATATCCTAAGACATTCTGTGTGTATCGAACGAAATAACATTTTGATTTACTTTTGTGTGTATGTTTTTCCGAGTGTATCATACACTGTTTGCTACAATATACATATACGGAGTACTGTAGCAAGTGGCAATCGCGGATTCCCTGGACATAAGCTAGTTTTCTCCGTCCCCACGACAGTCCCCTGAGAATACCACTTACAGAGTGCCTTTCGCAGCACTCAACCTACCAAGTCAGGCCCCTTTTTGAGGGCAAACAAATCGCGAATTCAAAACCAAAATGAACTGAACAAAAGCGAAATGGCAATGCTTAACACCACCAAAAACATAGCATCGTATCCCAAACATATGTCCCAATTGTGTGCACTGTCCAACTACCCAGAACTCGCTGGCTATACTCGTAGTGTATAAAAAAAGATGATATTCCTCCCCTCTCCCCATCTTCACATCTTTCCCTTCCTCTTAACCCGGTGTGATTGTACTTTTGTATTTTTAAATAATTTGATTTGATTCCGCTTGAGTTACCCTACGCGCTGTTGTCAATCTTCAACCCCCAACAGTGTGTGTGGATATGTGTGCGTAGACTTGTGCTCTCGAATGTTATATTCTGGCTTAATTCTTCGACTTTATTTGCTTAACTACCATGCGAATTACCTCTTAAGACCGACCAGGTGCTTGAGGTCTCTAAATCTAGATAGTTATTTTCTCGCCTACGACTATTAAACTCGACTTTTGCCTGGAATAAAAGACCCCAAACCTGACCCAAATCTCCGTTGACAAGTTTTCTTTTGCAAGCCGAAATGGATATCGACAAGACAAGATTTAGGACATCATTCAAAAGTGTCTGCAGTAAATCAAATTGACGACACGTTCTCCAACAATCGACTCCATTTGGCATGTTTACTTTACAATTATAATCAAATCGGATGTAGATATTTAGATGAAATACCATTGGATTCCTTACATTTGACTCCTTACTTGGAACCTAATTGTTGAGGACCACTTCGAGTGATATCAAATACCTGTCTTGGCATTTAAACATTTTGTTGATACTGTGATAATTCGAGTTCAATTATTATTTTCTGTATTCCATCATAAAACGTACAAAAAGAAGCAACCGGAAATTACGTTATTGTGTCTTACATCTTTTTTAGTATTAAGATACAGATTGATTTTCACTTCAATATACTTCAAACTCCATCGGGATCCGTGCTCCCGTGTTCAGGGATATTTTTCACAGATTCAATCCCCTCCTGTGGAGTTTTTAAAACTAACATTAACGTCTACATAACATTGGCTTAGAAACGACCGAGCACCTCCAAAACTAGAGTATAGTATAATGTACTATTGTAGTATAATGCAAATAATAGTTCTCAAATCAGTTCAAGCTACAGGCTTATCTAAATAGACTTGCTCAGACTTTGCTTGGCTCACTAGCCATATTTTGTGCATAAAGTATCTTGTGGAAATTGACTGTGTGGTAATTTACACACAGCCCAAACGGTACGACAAAAAGGCCTACACATACATGTAAAGTAACAGAGGTACCAGCCGGTTAACAGAGTGCTGTTAACCAACAGTATCACCTACATATATATCGATGACGACTATCGATTAACAAACACACACTTCAGCGTCGGTCGAGAGTTGCAACAGTCGGTATCGTTGGCGTCGCATAAGTTGAAATAAGTAAAATACGTTGTTTAAGTTGCTATCATTTTAAGTTGAAAATAAGTTGATTACGTCGTTTAAGTTGCCTTTATATTAATTGGAAATACTACAAACATCTTGTTATCTTTTTGGTTATAATATTAAATAAACACTCTTCATAATACATCTTACATACATACTGTAAGCGAGATGATACCTTAATGGCCCATGGACTCCAATCCACCTGCAAGTGGGTTAATAACTATAAACTAATATAGTGTTGCCACTTAATCACAAGGATTACAGTTACACTCGCAGTGTAGCTTTCAATATTCAAGTCTCAATCAGAATTTGAGTGCGCTTCCGTGCGCTTCCTTTGTCCTGGATTCCGTAAATAATCGTAGCATTTATCGATTCGGTTTTGTCTGTCAATTCAGCTTACGACTCTCAAATGTAAATGTCCACTCTCACATGCACGCACATGTGTGTGGACTGTTAATAAAATAATAAAAATAAAATGCGTTGCCTCTGAGTTGCTTTAAGGCATACGATATGCCAAATGGTACAGGCCAATTTCAAGAGTATACAAAACCGATTTTTATGCAAATCTTCTGACCTACGTTTGAGAAATATACCTTACAATGGAGGTGCTTCAGGTACCTGTAACAGGCAGAAGAAGGGGTGGCATACCCCACAATGTATATACATACATACATATATTCTTGATCAGGACGACGAGCTTAGTCGATATAGTCCTGTCCGTCTGTCCGTCTGTCTGTATGAACACCTAGATCTCGCAAACTATGTATAAGAGATAGAGACTTAACTCTTTGTAGCAAAAATGCTTTTTAAACTCGTACAGCATTCACCGATCTAAAGTCACTGGGTTTTGTATAAACAAAGCTTATAATGCTTCGAATGATTGGTGCGATTTGGAACTAATGCAATGCACGATATCTCACTCGATTTCTATAATTTTCTGCATTCGATTTCAACAACCTTCACATATACCAAAAGGGTCACACAGAACACAATGTTCTCTGCGCCCCTACAATACCAAATTCGACGGTCAAGTTATTCTTTTGAGCGACCCTAGTGGTATCGGTGCAACTTTGTACCTTTAAATTGTGGCTTTGGTGCTTTTCAGCGGTTTGTGGTGGAGGGGGAAGTATTCAAAATCTAACATAAACTAGATCTGCTTGCACTAGAGGGACATCTAACTGCCAAATATGATGTATCTTACTCTTAAAGTTTACGAAATCTAGTTGTTCATCTAGGAGAAATCTAGGACATGGCTATAACGACTCGGCTCGTCGTCCTGATCAAGAAAATATGTAAAATATTACCCCTTTGGTAATTTTTTAAAGTACAAGGTCTAATAAATAAACTTGTTTCCCAAAATTAACATTATAAGTATATATATTTATTTATATATATATATTTTATTTATTTATTTAAGGGTCTACTATAAACGCTGCGCACTTCCTCCAAACTCATTAATTGTGCCATATTCTCTCCTATTATAGTACCTATTACCTATTACCTTATAACACTCTTTCCTACTTTGAATAGGATTTTTTGGATTTTTTCGCGGTAACTAAACGCGACGCCAGAATACTAACTGGTGTACAATCGTATATGCTGTATTAGATAAAGGAATAAAAAACAAGAATATAACCAAAATGATTACACTTCATGTATTTATGTACATATGTATATACATATACACATATGTACGTATTCTCTGCTTCGTATTTACCCTAAATAAAACAAAAGAAAGGAAAAAGAAAGCAATTTATTATTTTGGGGCGAAGAACTAAAATGCTACCAAAAAGTAGGCAACAATTTTCTTGAAAATGGAAAGCTTTTGAATTTAGAGGTCAAAAGCTGGATATTTAATTTAATAGTGAGAGGTGATCTACTTCCTGCTTATCGAGGTAAATGAAACTGTAGTTATACGATGTGATGATATGATGTGGATTGGATTGATACTGCTGGCTACCCAATTTTCGAAGCAAATTGTAGGAGTAAAACGGACTTCTAATATTGATTCAGCGATTCCAAAACCAAGAAATATTCTTTATTTATTCTGGTGCAACTGCGTATTTAATTAAAAATCTATGTGATATACTTGTTTTCACTATTGCGTTAAATCGAGTCGATAAATTCTTAAAAATTGCCCTAAAACTAAAAAGTGTTGAGTTCCACTAATTAATCGATATCCATCGCCTGTTCGATAAACAATTAATTACTGATAATTTCGCGGCAATTTTTGTTATTTTTTTCAAATGCCTAAAAATACGACAGTTTTCCCTTATGGGAGTTTATAGCGATATCCATACGGAAACTGTCGGAAAATGCCTAAAAATTACTTTCGTTCGGCTATTAGAAAAGTACACGCTAAATTAAAGTAACCGATAACAATAGTCATTTTTTATCGATACGCTTTTAGCCTCAGTTCGGAAAGGAGATAAATCTCTCCATAAAAAAAATAAATTTTTCGATTCCTTTTGAAGTCCAACCTTTGGATAGAAGACGCCACGTTGCCAGATCGTTTAGCAAGAAGCATTCTCCAGCCATGATTTAGCGAGCGAATTAAAAATAATATTTAGCGATTCGGATGAAATAACTAAAAAAAAAAGTATTATTGTTCTTGAATTTTATTTTTAAAACTTTAATCTTAATAATATTACGCGTTCTTAACTTTAGAGACAAGCGCGAATGAAACTGTAAGTTTGTGTCTGTGTTTTGGTGTCATTGCTTTCAGAGGTGTATTCGATGACTAATCGTGTTCGTATCGTTCGTATTTATCGAACCATCGATAAGATTATTTTAAAGCTATTTTAATTTGGTTTAATATGCGGATGATTGTTGACTAAGTCGAAATCTTGACTAATGAAAAGAAACTACTCCTTACTACTCCTGAAAGCCATATATGTATGAAGAATGACAACAATGCAAAAGACATGGAAACTGGGCCAATTTAAGGAGCTTCGTTGGCCAGTAAATCACTAAAAGCTCTCTGACAATTACAAATGCGTTAGGTTCCCATTATATCAAACATTAGGTTATATTTATTAAATAATAAATCTACATAACATGATTTGCTCTTCCTTCCACTTTGAGGACATATCCATAAAAATTCTCTCAAAAGCATCAATTTTATTTATCTCTTGTCTCCACTGCTTAAAAGAATAAAACTTTACAAATATTGGATACAAATATAGTTATAGAATTTACTTTCAAGCATATATTTTAATTTATTTAAATTTCTTTACTGATAACTATTGGTGAAATAACACAAGGCTGCCACATTTTTGATAGAAAATCGTTTTACAATACTATGGATTTTTTGGTCGCAGATTTCAACACTAGTCCCAATTTCAAACCCAACTGACAAGATTTTGTTTGGGCTTGAGACCAGTCTCAAGTCTCAAGTCAAAAAGTCCCAATTTTGGTCCTACGACCTCAGTGTGAACACGCTGTAAGAATTTATATCCCCTTCGACCGGAGCTTTACATACATAATCGTTAAACTAACAGTGTGTGTATAAACATTATTACATAAAGTATTAGTGGATGTTATTCAACTTTTGTTTGGGAAATTTTTAATTAAATGTATCCTTGATCTTTGCAGAATCGTTCGAAATAAAGCGGCGGAGAAAGCTAAGCACGTGCACCACCATCAGCAGCATCAAATGCCACAGGGCCTGAACAGTGGTCATAATGCCACAGAGAGCCTGGACAGCAGCTCGGGAACGTTAGCTGGTAGTGAGCAGCAGCAGCCGGTGCTCAGCACTGCGAACAACGGCAGTAACAGCAGCAGCAGCAACAACAACAACAACAACAATACGACTAACTCCACATCGACAGTCATTGAGCAAACGCCTGGTTCTACTGTGCAGGAACTGAGCACAGCAGTTGCCGCCGGCAGCGGGAGCGGGCCAAGTGCAATAGTTCAGCAGGCCGGAGTGGGAGTGGAGCATCGATCCTCTGGAGCCGGCTCCAGTTCGGGCACTGGATCAGGATATAGCATTAATGGCATACTGGGCTTGCAGCATGGCCATCATCTACACAGCAACAATAGTAGCAGCACGAATAGTAATAATAACAACAACAATAATAACAACAACAACAACAATAACAACAGCAGTAATAGTAATAGTAACAACAACACTTCGGAATCACACTGCAAGAGAAAAAGAATGGAAGTGCATGGTAAGCTAATTATTTCTCTATGCTTAATGTAAATTCGTACTCAGTACTCGTAAAAGAGTCAATTGAGTTTATTCACGTAAAATAGTTAGTTATAAACATAGAGCAATTGAAAAAGTCTGTAAGGCCACAGTAGGGCTCAGCCGACGGTAGAAGACTCTGCTCTTTGCCTTGACAAAGCTGTCGATAACAGCATCAGACACATAGTACACCCCTTTTGCCAAGTACAGCAAAAAGATGATCGATTTACTCCGAAGTTTATTTATTTATTTCGGTCATGTCAACTAATTAGCAGTCGACAGACAAGATAGCACAAAATTAAATTAAATAAGCATAGGCGAAGCACACTGTAATGTATTAGGGTCTTACCATTTAAAACATTATTTACTGCGGCTTTTCACGGTTATTGGAGAAGGGCGAGGTGTCAAAAATCAATCACAAACAAACTAAAGTGCGGTAGATCTTTTTAGTTTGCGAGGTCGAGGTGTTTATACAAGCAGACGGACGGACAGACAGACGGACATGACAGGACTATATCGTTGTCCTTCTCAAGAATATGCCACGCCTTCTTCTACCTGATACATCGCGTTTGCGCTCACTTTGTGGGTTTACCATGCCACCTTCCACCTGTTACATACGTCAACCAATTGCACACACTTAAAAGACCCTTTAATGCTTTTTAGAAGTACAAGGAGGGTGTCATCACACTTGACGAGTAATCTCTCGCGTCAAAAGCACAAAACGCATAATTCTCGGCTGGTGGTGCAAATGAATCTTGAAATTTACATATCTCTATCTCTCTATCAGATAAGGACATGAAAACAGAGCGGTGAATTGGCGCGAAATACTTTGTGGCCATATTAGGGTCACCCCTTAACCACAGCCGTCGGAAATGTTGGAAATGCTGGTGTTGGCTTTTATTTTGGCGTCGGCATTGGCATCAGCATCGGCATCAGCATCGACATCAGCGAACTGCAACATGTGTCTGCGTAAAATCAAGCCCTTGTGACTGTGTTGTATGTAGGTGAAGAGATAACATCTCACTTTGGATAGAGATACGAGTACACAGCTACTGAAATTAAGGGTGTGATACGGCAACTATCATTAAGCAATAATGAAGCCGTATCCTGCCAGATGCAGTTGAAAAGGAGAGCGCACTTGTCATTGTCAATAATCGCACACTAATGGCAATTTCGAAGCATTCAGCATTCAGCATTAAAAAAACCCCCTTTATGAAATCTGCTAATGGGGCGAGGTGGTGTGTCAAAGTGCATCAAATAAAGATAATGTTTCCATTGGCTATTGTAGGATTGTACGAGTAGCTCAGCTGGTTCAACTCATCATCAAAATGTGCTCAGCGGAATACCTACGGGGGAGCAATAAAAGAGCAATAAAGCCGATCAAACCTTAAAATCAACCCACACCTTGCACATCCTTTCACATCTTTTCCTCAGATTGCATATCGATTCCCCGAGGAATAGCATAGAACCCAAAGTCAGTGTAGTACTTAGGCCTGAATTGTGGCAAATTTGTTCAAATCATTTCGATTGACTGGCTACCAGGCAGAACGAATGAAACCGAATATCTGGTCAGACTCTACTAGGGGATGAAAAGTGGGCGTGAACCCGGAGCTCCACCCTTCTTACATAAATACTGGAATCACGTCAATGTATCTTGGACTCTGTCTCTGGCGAAACATTCCTTAGCATATACAACGTGCCAGTATGTACTTTTCTAAGAGTTTATACTTTGAAGTTGAAAATTACAAGGGAAAGTTTGTGGCTTGAAGTTATCACGGCTCCAGCTGATAGTAATGTACTTTTGTTGTAATTATAAAAGCAGTTGTACAAGTGCCCAAAGAAGGGGTAAGGGGTATGACTTTGTCCAAATGTAGTATATAACAGGCAGAATGTTGTAAGTAGATACATACATATCTGTACCTGAATGTATTCTTAATCTTAATCCAACCTTGGTTGGTTTTAGGTGCCGTAGACACATGTTCGAGTTGGTTATAAAATCTCTGTCATTATAGGTAGAGTTTTCAGCAGTGTAATACTTGTTATGCATAGGAGGAGTTACTGTTTCAGAAAGGTCGTTAAATTTTCAATATATCGGCATAAATGTAATATGTTTTTACCACAAAGGAAGAAGAAACGTCGCGACTTTGCAGCGTACAGAAATGTGAACAGTGAATATGTGTGGTTGCAGCAGTGCACTATGGGGAAAATGACCACCTCTTCTGGTGGAAAGTCATTTTATTAATGTCGAAATTATAGAAAAAAACAAACCGGAAAGCTACAGTCGGATGCAACCGACAGTAAGAGACCCTATATTTTAACACACACACACACACGCTGACAGACACTATCACATGCACACAAATCGCAAAGTCACATGCAACTATGCATACGCTCCCGCTGCTGCCCTCTTACCTGGTACAGGAAATTGAATATCTCCGGTGTTTATTACCCGATTGAGCCGCAATTCACAGCACTCACAACAGTTACCATAAGATCTTTGTATGCCAATGCACAGTTTGTATCCTGGTTTTTGGCGGTTTTTAGGGGAGGGGAAGGAGGAATCAAAAGTCTAACACAAACTTGATCTGCTTGAACTATGGGGGCATCTAGCTGCCAAATATGATGTCTATAGCTCTTATAGATCGAGGACAGATTTGCGGCTCAAAAATCAACACACCCCCAAAAATCACCACACCCACAACTTGTGCTTTGGCATACGATAATCTTATGATAATCTTTATCTGTGCTGTGAATTGTGGCTTAATCGGATAATAAACACCGGAGATATTCAATATATTCAAGATTTAATTCCCTGTACTTTATAAGGGGGGAGCAGCGCGAGCGTATATGTGGTTGCGTGCGACTTTACTTATTTGATTTAATTATACGGGAACAAATGCAAATCATCCTTTAAAATGCGCCGCAAGAGGTTCTACTGATGTCAAAGTACTGAGCGTGATGGCGATACAAAACACTTGGATGCTGGGAAATGCTCACTATGACCACTTCGATCAGTTCTTTGGAACGCCTTGGTTGATGAACAAAATGTTGACGATCTTCACTATCCCTTGCATACAAATTTTGACAACAAGCAACGAATAGTGTTGTCAGATGATGCCTGTTGTCCGCGATATTATCGCCTGATCGCCTATTTTCAATGTAGAGCATAACATTCGTGCATTGTTTCGCTGAGAAGCGATTTATGGTTTAAATCAGTGGTGCCCAAAATTTATAATTCCTATCCCACGTGCGCTTTGCTTAGCAGCGTAGTTTTCACACGCACAGCCTCTCCTCGCGCAGCGCGTGCTGTTTGATAGTATGAGTTTGGGCACCACTGGTTTAAATGGTATTGAATTGACGTTAATCAACACAGGTCTACTTAAGTCCACAAGCATGCTGTTGTTTCCCCTTCGCCCTAGCATAGTACAGCAAATTAATTGCAACTTTCACTTCGACCACGCAGTGAACCGAATGTTGCCCAACCTTCTAGATTACCAGGTAGATCTGCGCCACGCTGTAACCTTTGACCTCGAATTTAAGCCACTTGCAGGAGGATTTTTGCCAAATCGATCACTAACATGCTCCTAGGGTTTATAAGGTATCATCGCGCAAAAAATCAGGTCGATATGTCTTACACTTTGGGCTGTGCGTCGATAATCAGTGAGTCATGATTCTGTCAGGCCAAAGAACTTTATATATATACATAAAAAGATATGGAATCTAAGGAAGCTACAATTGGTTCGAGTTATGGTGGACAGAATTTATGTGAACAACTCTATGACAGTATTAAAGAAATAGATTAATATGCTTTATGTTTTGTAATTTACTCAGCTCTGAAGGGTTGGGAGGTTTACCTGAGCTAGCTATTATAGGTGTGACCACTTTTCATGTGTTATAAACAATTGGAGTTTCTCACATATGTATGTATTTATGTAGTTCATATGCTTACACAAAGGAGGATAGAGCCAACAGCACCAGATTATGTTGCAATTTGCTATATATTTGAATTGAATGTAAATATCCTTGGACATCACATTGGGCGACATATACATATATGATCCTTAGTAGTCATATAATCAGACTTATGACAACGTGATAATAGCATACGTCATACCTATACGGCTTCTAAACCGCCATGTAGTATATGGCCCTTATTATTAGACCCTTATTGTTATCAGAGAACATATACCACCAGTTGAGTTACAGCTCTTCCGCCGGGCCAATTGAGTGCAGAATTGCAATGATATTGATTGGCTAAAGAGCTCTCATCTCCACACTGTCTAGGAAGTAGTTACCTAAGTGAGCTAGCCTTAACCTACTGACTGTCAGGCATATTCCTAGTAAGTTCTGTGACGTTTCGTCTTCTTCGAGACAGAGTCTACAGAGTGTATCTTCAACAATTTTAAGCTTGCGTAGCCTTCAATGTACTGTAGGTATGCCGGCGGTGACTATTCTAAGTGAACTTTTGCTCTTCTTAGGCAGTCCTCAGTTCTCTTCTTGTTGTAGCTCCCTAAGAGCATTGCGCCGTCTGGCTCTCTGATGTTTCCCAGTATTCTTCGCTGTTCCTTCGAGCCTTAGAGTTTATACTTTGTCTGACAAAGATAGGTCCAAGACCGCAGAAGGGTTCTGGCCCTAGCAGAGGCTCGTTAGTCCCCTTCCTAGCTAAAACATCCGCAACTTCGTTGCGTTTCAATTAGATGTATGGACCTCTGCGTGGCTAATACTAACATATGACCACCTACATATATAATGCTCTATAATAGCGATGTCAGATATATATGACTCAACTGTCATGTAAATCAGGCATACTATACAGCGTAATAATGGCTTACATACATATTTATATATAGCAAGGATAACACTGCACTAAAACTGTAGAGTATTAACCATCATATATATAACCCTTCGCTGACATTCAATTTAGAATAGTGAGCGTATTACTGTACTGTAATATTGCCGTGCTACTCAGCTCTCCGTCGTAGTATTCTGTGACATGTGGCATGACCGAGGGTTACTCTCAATACGTAAATGCACTTAACTGGCACGTGTTGTTCGGAGTGACAGACAGTTGGGGTTATATATGTCAACAGGGTTAGTAAATATTACCGTAATTTAATTAGCATAACAATAATAGTATATGGATGGAGAGAGAGCTAAATCTAACACTAAAATCTAATACTTTAGATGAGAACCGAGATGTAAACATACATTCTGAAGACGACGTCAAGCGACAGCGATTGACTTACGCTGGAGACCAGATATATCCGAATGTAAGTATAAATTATTTCTTGTTATAATTGGTTTGCCCTTCATATGACAGATAATAAAAAATCGTTTTCTAAATTCAATGCAATCGTTTATAAACGACTTAAATCGAATAGTTTTCGGTGCAAAGATGGGAATATTAATACAGAAAACAATACAGTCGAGTCCCGATATTTCGTAATAGCACGGGGATTTCCAAAAAAGGAAAATTCGAATTAACGGGGCTTTTAAAGTTTAGATCATGCTTACATTTTTCTTTATTGGTGGATTGATCAAATCAACATAGTACATTCATTCGTACATCTTAAGTATTAAAAGAAAATTATACAGTAACATAGAATTTTAATAACGTAAAATTAAGATAATTATACAGAAACATAAAACTAAAATCAGCAAACTAGACGAAAATATTGAGAGATACAACACACAAATTCATTGCCAAAATAAAATATTTCCGCAGTGGCATAATAAATAAATTACATATATTAAAATATTCCTTCGCTGGTCGTTCATTTTTATTCCTTCTTCTCTATCCGGGTGTAATACATACAATGTCGAATGCAACATTCAAAATACAAAACATATGCCAAACAATTTTTTTATTTTGACAAAAGACGAAACTTATGGTTCTTAATTGGAACTCTAATCGGTGCTGAAGTTGAATTTGGACAATTATTAATATTCAAGATAATTACAAAAAATGAGGGGCGAATTGTTCAAATCCTGATTTCACCGAAATCCAAAGAATTGTTTCAACATAACATTGAATATGATATTTTGATTGCTTCAAAAATATTGAGTAGTTAACTTTTTGTTTCTTTTTAATCTGTCTGATTTTGCGACATTTTGGTCCATCATACTTTTAATATTGTTTATGTTACTTTTCATGTAATTATACATATATGCACAAGATGATTGTAAAAAATTCGTGCTATCAGCTGAGCTCATAGCGCAAAATATTGAGCTCCGATTATCGCAAAATCATTGCGTTTTCAAAACAGACGCTTGAGCTCACGAGCTCAATATTGTAAATACCAAATGAATAAATATAAATATATATTCTTTTTCTTTTTTTTTCTTTTTAGTTTAAATTTCATTATAATTCAATTTAAAAAAATATTTCATTTAATTGTAAACACAAAAAAGTTTGATGCTGCTGCTGTTAACCAGAACAACAACAAATTTGGATTTGCATGTCACCGATAAAATATCGATAACAATAAGGTGGCATTCCGCAGATGTCGGCTGCACCTTAATTTACGAATTTTTCGTTCTTTTTGCTTCTAATATGCCTATTGCATGAATGAAATGCAAGTTTACTAAAATATTTAGATTGTCAAAACGAACAACACCTTGTATCGAATGGAATACCTTGAAACTACTTGACAATCAAACGTTATAGACATCAAAAACTATTGAAAGCGTAGGCATGACAATTTAAATTCATAGGAAAGTTTTAAAATCGTTAAACCCAACATTTTACGATAACCGGATAATTGCTGTATATTCAATATACTTATACAAATACACATTACAAATTGTTTACGTCAAATTCCAAACATGATACACTCTTCAATTTTTTATTTTAAAATTTTTTTTCTAAATTTTTAAGTTGTGAAGTAAAAAGTTATTATTATTTCTCTTGGTTTAAAAGATATTTGAATTCAATTTTTATTTTCAATGTGTATTATAAAAATTTAAATTGAAAGTTTTGTTTTAAGTTTTATATAAAACTTTTTGTATTCAAATGTATTTATAATAATTATTTTTTGTTTTTATTATATAAATTAATGCTAAAAAATATATATGTATATATATATATATATTTTTTTTTTTTTTTTCTTTCCTTTTTTATAAAAATTGTAGTTTTAGCTGGTTTTAGCTTATCTATATTCAAAATGATATATTTACATATAGGAATTTTCAGGGGTTACGAGCATAAGTTCGTTGCTTTTTTTTCATAAAAAATGGTTGAAAAGACAATTTTACCCCAATATTTTTTTGTGAGCGAAAAACATGCGGTTATAAACGTACAAAAAATGGATATAGGCTCTGACTGCATCTAGGAAAATGCAAAACTCTGCAAAGTGAATCGGAATATTCTATTGCAATTAATTTTATATCAGAGGGGACAAATGTATCTTTCTTTATTTACACAATAATTTATCTATATAGTTTTTTCTCTCAATTTTTTTGTTGTTTTGGTTTATTCTGCATGTAAAATAATTAATCGTAAAAATGTCTTCAAACGTACATATGTATCTTAAAGTGAAAAATTTTTGTATTATCACTTTTTAGGTCAATTTCCACACGAAAACTATTGAGATCTGCCTAAAGTCATTGTAATCGTTCAATCGATTCACTTTTTATAAAAAATGGGGTTCCAAATTTCAATTCATCGTTTTCGATTAGGTTCATATTTGGTCGATTTCGAAATAGATTAGATTCGTGTGTAAGCACAATAAACATTTTCGTTTCTCAAAAACGATACATCGAATTTAGGAACCCCATTATTTTCAAAAAGTTAATCGATTGAACGAATTCGTAAATGGGAACAGGTCTGATCATCATCCTGATGGACCATTCCGTGAAATATACATATGATTTAAAAAACATATATATTTCGCTTTTGAATCCAGCTGTTTTATTATTTTTACCTGCCAACGCTGCTCTGAGATAAGCTAATCGAATTCGCTTTTTGCTTTGTATCAATCAAATGCAAACCGGGCAAGGTATTATTCTTATTCTTATTCTATTCGTTACTCCATCTCATATGGAGTTTTTAGCTAGGAACAGATTTCATCCTTGCCCGTACCAAGCCTTAGCTTTAAATTACAAAATTATTATATTATGGTACTGCTAATCGACGAATGTCTTCACTTCATTATTTATTAATCTAGAAATGCGTATAATTTGGGGGCGTGAACCTGCCACCACATGTATTAAGACTTATCGATTACTCTAATATTTGAATTTGCACCAGTTACTCTCCACTCCACTACTACTACTACTTTTTTTTATTATACGATGTAATTTAATGGATTTGTTTCATCTTCTAGATTTGGTCTGGTAAATGGTGTATTAAGGATGAGCACAAGCTGCTCTCCGAGCTGGGTAATTTAACAACCAGCAATGGCAATGGAGGAGCACCCGCTTACTACGAGGCGTCCAACGGATTTCCAACCAGCACTATCTCCTGTGCAGGCGTGGGGCCTGGCATTGGTAGTAATGATTCGTCAATGTTATACGATAGCATTGCTACAATATCACAGGGCCAGAGTACGCTGTATACCCCGCCCATTGGGTCAACAATTGGTTAGTAAAAACTTCTCAACGATAACTCCATACAACCTACTATATATTATTTTATGTTGGTTCATTTTTATATATTTTTAATTTTTAATTTTGTTTTGTTTTGTTTTTTCGCACCCGCAAACTATTACTAAAGGGAATAGTTCATTGACGACTCTAGTGCCTATAAGTTTACACGACATGAAATTTAGTGCTAACATTCAAGAACCAACCATATCGCCCTTCTATACAGGTAAGCCTCGATAGAGTTTAACTGTAAAATGTTCTAACCCCAGTTAGGATTAATACATAGTTCCACGTAGTTCGACAGTAGAGTAAAGCGGAAGTGTTAAAATACTTTTCTAATTGAAAAAGTTTAGGTAATTGTCTAGACTACAATAGTGATGTGAGGAGTAGAATGTCGCAGAAGGAAGTTTAACGTACCTCGATGTCTCTTGAAGTTCAAGTTCTTTGAGTCGATCGGGAAAAAGTAACTAACATAGTGAGGCATGCCGAAAGATTAGACCAGTGCACTGGTCGATACACAATACATTGATATGCTAGAATAGGATGTTGGCTCCGCACGTGACATTTTTAAGAGAGCCAGCCGTGTATGTGTGTTCATGTGATGCCAGAGACTCTGCAGAGAAATCTTCTAACTCGTAAGACAGGGCTGTGCCACCCACTGATTTAGACATGCCTTCGCCATCGCATTAAATATATTAAAACAACGAATCAAAGCAACTTAATGCATACTTTCTTTCGAATTTGGAAATTTTCAACTGTCATTTTAGTTTATAGTAAAATTGAATACAACTCAAAATTGAATCTTAATATTATGAATTTCAACCAGCAATCACCATTGAAAACGGCAATTACCCGGCAATAACGGGTTTGGATCAGAGCAGCAACAGTTCTCCGGTAGTACGAGGTGTCAACGATGGTAGCCCAAGCTTAGGTCCTGATAACACTATCAAAATTGAACAGAATAGTCAGACTATAAATAGTACCAATCATCAAACCAAAGATCCTATCGACGACCTAACCAGAGATGAAAATGTGAATAACAAGGGCAAACATCGTGGACTCCACGGAACAGGCGAACAGCAGCATAGTGCATTGGCTCACCTCATACCTGATCAGGTTGATTCGTCGCAGCAGCAACAACAATCACACCCACACCCACACCCACACCCGCAACCGCAACCGCAACCCCAACCGCAACAACAAGAACACGGAGAGGCGAGTACATCATCTCTAATACTCCTTCAGGCCAGTGCAAGCAACACATTGGTCGATGGTCGGTTCGATGTCGATCCAATAACCACTAGTAGCACGACTATATATGCCACACCCACAATGCTACCAAGTTTTAGTCACTACTCTGCAGGCAAGTTCAAGTTGCTTAGTCAATTCATCGTTCTCGGCTCTTTTGTACTAATACACATCTTAAAATAAAATACGATCTGTACTTTTAAGTAAAGACTCTGAATAGTATATAGCACAGTACTTGGTGGTGGCACTTTAGTTATAGGTTAGGCTGACTCATTAGTTTTAAATTTTTAATTTTAGCATGTGTGTACAATTCACATGTGCTCTTTAATTTCTTTCCTTCTATTGATTTAGTTTTTTTACTCGCATTTCGTACTTTGCCATATATTACATTGGTTTTTTCTTTACAGCTTGCGGCTCTGTGGTGCCTAGCTCAGATTATGCCTACAGTCCCGCTTACACACAATATGGCAGCGCTTATGGATCCTACAGTTACGGCACTAGCAGTGGGTTAATAAGTAAGTCAATATAGGATCATCTAACTGCATCTAACAAAAATTATGACTAGCTCTTATAGTGTATTCGTACGCATTCGTAACTACCATTACATTTCTTTAGGGTTTTGACATTCACATTTATCAGCTAACTTTAACATGCAAAAGCCCGGAAAGCTACAGTCGGATGCAACTGACAGTAGGAGACCCTGTACTTTCCTTTGCAGCAACTAATACTAACAACCACGCATACACTCTTATGTACATGCATTAAGTGCATGATCGCACTGCTCCGCCCCTTGCCTAGTACAGGAAATTGAATCTTGAATGTCTCTGGTGTTTATTATCCAATTGGGCCACAGATAAAGGTTATCATAAGATTGCTGTATTTCGCAGTTAGATGCCCCTATAGTGCAAGCAGATCAAGTTTGTGTTAGATTTCTGAGGGTTTCCTACTGTCGGTTGCATACGACTGTAGCTTTCCGGCTGGTGTCTCAAACTAAATAGTTTCTCCTTTTTGCATGTAGTGATATGGATATTGCGATTGATATTTTTTATTCTTCTATCAACTCTTTGTTTGAGGATTTTATTCATATGACTCTGTATATGTAGGTCGAATAGACCTTTATGGTTTACTAGGGGTTTACCAAGTTTAAAGAACAAAAAGTCAAAATTGTAAAAGAGATTCAAAGAAACTGGAACTTCTTTCAATTATGCACTCTATGACATTGCTCGTTTTAATTTCCTTAACCGAAACAACCCTTGTTCAAAACTTTCTTAAGGAGCCGATTAGTGTTCCAGCGAGATCCAAAACGATTTTATTCCTTTGTTAATTCGAATCTCAGCCCTCAATATTTCAAGCTTCTATATGATTCATAGCTAGCAAATAACTGTTAACCGATTCCTGCGGTTTCAAAATAAGTGTTCTTCACTGAGACTTTGAGCAAAAAGTCTGAGAGCAACCGATTGAATTATCGTGACTTATCGTGAAAATCGGTTGTTACAATAGTACACAACGTACCGCTGTGCAGCGAAAAAAAGACTAATTATTGAAAAGACTTTTTGCGTTGACTTTTTCAGTCAGTCGGTGTTTGAATAAGTCTCTTTGTGCGAGCATCACTCGTATCTCTCTTTGTGCGATGTTCGGCAAACAAGCGTTTCACGATCAGCTCATCGTAATGCGCTCTTTTCGCATGCTTTTTTTCGGTTGTTCTCGCGAGCAGAGCGTAAGGGAAAAAACGGTTAACAGGTATTTGCAAGCTATGATATTATTTGAAAGTAGAATAGCCACGAAGGGTCTTGCCACTACAGATCTTTTCGAAGAATTCTTTCAAAAAACCTATGCTTCACAGATCTACCACAAAGGACACACTCATCCTTATCAACTTGTTAAAACTCTTTTTTTTCGCACCAAATGAATTCAAAAACAAGTTGCAAACGGATCTTATTTACACTAATTTTAACAAGGCGTTTGACTCAAAAACTATTATTATGGATTAAATAGATTTTCCTAATAAACATATAAAATGAATTGCAAACTATATTTTTTTTCATTTGGATTACAATGAATATTTCATTATTCATTAATCATTAAAGACAAGTCCCCTAGCAATGTCTAGAAATTTCTTTTGCGAATGTCTTATCAAAATGGCTAATAGGCTTTTTCCACAGGGCAACATTCGGCACATTCGACGCCAGTCGAGCCGAATGTTACATACTTACCTCAACAAAGTCGCATAAGGCCCAAATGTACATTCGATCGTCATTCGATAGCAATGTACTTTTCGAGTGGCATTCTGCGCCGAAGTTTTTCAGTTTTTTTTTATCAAACACACGATGTATATCGATGATTTCGTACTGTCACTAGTATATCCAGCTATTCGGCCAATGAGCCTTGCGTGTGGAAACACCATCATTTGACGAATGTGAATGTACTAAATGGTATTGCCTGTAGAAAAAGCCTAAAATTCAATGGCTAACACCCACTGTCGACAGTTGAGATTACTATCGATTACTTTTTATGTCCAATGATGCCAGAATTCTAAAGTAAAAAAGGCAAGATGAAAAATAAAATGGTTCAAAATAGCTAAAAGTAGTGATGGCCCACCCAGTGTACTTTTAATTAACTTCACATAAAAAAAAATGCTAGAATTTTAACGGTAAATCAAGAAACAAAAAAACTCGGAAAGCTACAGTCGGCTTCAACCGACAGTAGGAGACCCTGTACTTTCCTTCGCACACACACGCTAGCAAACACTCACACATGCAGACATCCCTTCAATCACATAGTTGCATACTCACGCATACACGCCTATACATTTGAGTATGTGTATCATTAACCTGTACGAGTGTACACAGGCGCGAGTCGAAAACTGGTTTGACTACGAGTAAATCTGTATATGTGAGAGCGCAGCTCACGTACGCAATCTCATATGCTTGCTGCTTCCCCCTTGCCTATTAGAGTCTAGTAGTAATATCGAATATCTCCGGTGTTTATTATCCGATTGAGCCACAATTCACAGCAGAGATAAAGACTATCATAAGATTATTGTATGCCTAAATTGTGGCTGTGGTGGTTTTGGCGGTTTGTGGGGGAGGGGGAAGGTATCAAAAATCTAACAAACGTGATCTGCTTGCACTATAGGGGCATCTAACTGCCAAATATGATGTCTCTAGCTCTTACAGTTACAGTTACGAGATCTAGGTGTTCATACAGACGGACAGACAGACAGACGGACATCGCTAGATCGACTCAGCTCGTCGTCTGCCATGTGTCCTTCTGCCTGTTACATACATTTCTGACTTGCACAAACTTAATAGACCCTTCTGTACTTTTTTAAAGTACAGGGTCTAAAATAAATATAAAAAAGAAATTCATTACTGGCGGAGGACAGTGGACGATGAATGAATGCAGTTTAGAAGGAGTAATTGTTGCTCTATTTATCTGCTTAATTTCGCCACAGATACATAGACTAGCACGTAGAACTAATAAGGAACGCCCGTTTTAAATAAACGACAAATCGAAATTTTCTGTTTTTGCTGCTGCATACGATTGTTAGCGCAATAGCTCTTTGTTCTATTCATCATCGTCTTTGTCCTCATCGTCAGCGTCATTGGCACGGAATGAGGCGTTTTTCTTATTGAACTCCCTCTCGGGATCGAACTGCATAGCTTCTTGGTCGGCGGCATCATCCTCATGATCATCGGCAACGACTTCGACATTCTCGGTTTTGACACGCCCAGGCGACGAGACGCGACGCGACGCTCCAGGGAGGCTTCATCGATGGCCGTAACCAGTTTGGGTGCCATGATCACCTTAAACTCGCCCTCGAACTCGATAATCTTGGCGCGTATGGGTCCTTGGGTCCATCTGTCTTCTTAGTGGTCGAAGTTGTCATCACATAAAGTGGCGGCGCTATCAGATTGATTGAAATGGGCAGATCTTCTGTGCTCTTGCTCAGGAATGCCTTGACTGCGTTTATGCCCTCATAGCTGTAAAATGAGCACTCGATGTCGGCGAGTATTTTCACAGTGGGGAAACCAATTTGCGTATGATGTTTCCGCATCCATGACTGCTTAAAGATGTCATATGCCACCGTTTTGCTGCTGTATTTCTTTTCAAAATACCATGCGGTCTTCTGATACAACTCCTCCAGTTCGTCGCTCTTATCGTAGCCCAGTATGTCAGCGACATGCCATAGAAGTGAATTGATTGCTTTTGCTTTAGCAAAGCGTTCTGTACACGTCTCCACACCCTCGGACGAAAAACGACGCTTGAAGAGATCTATGCAGCCCTTCTCCTTGTCAACTCATATGACTCATATGAATCAATTTGTTAATAGATCGTATGCGGCGACGTGACAACTCGGACAGTAAAATCATGCCCTCAATGTTGTATTCAAATAAGTGGACGTAGGCACCCATTTCGGTAATGGACAGCACATTGACCATGGCGACATCTTCAATCTCTGGATATTTGTCATTGTGGAAGCGCGATGTTAGCGCCATTTTCCTATTTGTGAACACTTAATTTTTTACTGTTAATTTTTAATGCAGACTGAAAGAAAATGCCAACAATTGCAACAAAAACGTGTACAATTCGTCCGAAAAAACGCTTAAAAACAGGTAGAACGCCAAAAGTATATTTCGAAGTGACATCCGGTGTTCACCAAGGATTACGCTATTTACTAACGATGCCTTCTGCTAGAGGTTTTAAAAAACTCGGAAAGCTACAGTCGGACGCAACCGACAGTAGGTGACCCTGTACTTTGATTTGCCCTCAGAGTCGATAATAGCAGCAGCATATATGTACATACTCACATACACATACACATGCATATATACATATGTGTGTATACACACACACATACACTTATACATACAAATATATAATAAAATACAAACAATAACCAATACTCATACAGAAATTCAAACTCACAATCAAAAATCACGCATACGCCCTAGTGGCCGCGTACGCTGTGGCTTCCCCCCTCCCCTAGCCAAATGCCTAGTACTGAAAATTGTTTGTTAAATATCTCCGGTGTTTATTATCCGATTGGGCTGCAACTCGCACCAAACATGCAAAGCATCTAAAGCTTTAATCCAGCAAATGAATCCAGTGACTCTAAAACTGTATATACTAAGAACATTTTTGTAAATTTGAGGGGGATGGGGATGAGATATCAAATTAAAAACATAAACTTGGCCTGCCTATGTAATACACGAATCAAAAAAAAAAAAAAAAATTACGTCTCTAGCTCTTATAGTTGCCGAGATCTCGGTGTTCATACAGACGGACGGACAGACAGACAGACGGACGAACAGACAGACAGACGGACATGGCTAGATCGACTCAGCTCGCCGTCCTGATCAAGAATATATATACTTTGTGGGGTCTGCCACGCCTCCTTCTGCCTGTTACACACAAATATCATTTGCACAAACTTAATAGACCCTTTTGTACTTTTTTAAAGTACAGGGTCTAAAAATGGAAATAGGAAATCCTGTGCTTTGCATTACCTCGGGCGCAGCAGCAGTATATTTATACAGATATTATTTGCGTAAACACAAACATACACTAGCAAATTCTTCGACATACATACATATAGTACATACCTGCAATCGCAAATCACGAATACGCATGCACACTGCGGCTTCCCCTTTCCCCTACCCTATGCCTAGAACAGAAAATTTATTATCTAATAATCAATAGTAAACCGCCCCAAACATTTTAAACATTTTAAATCTAAATCTGTTTAGCTTTAATTGATTAATGCAGTTGAACACACTGCATAAATGTGAAATTTGTATGCAACCAAAATGAAAGTGTTAAACCTTTTAAATGAGTCTCTTGATAGAACTAAGTTTCTTCGATCAAAATGGAGAAATTTTTGCAGCTATGCTTTAATATGAAATTTGCACAGTGTTAATCACTGATTATTAACTACAAAACTAATTACAAATTATCGTTACAGATTCCTCTTACTATTATGAAGGCGGGCAGAATCAAGCATCCCTTAATCAAGACTTACGGTCGCCTCTAGCTGCAACAAGAGCCAATTCGTTGGCATCTGCCGCCTCCCCAACTGGTAGTGCCTGTACCAAGTCGGAAGCATCAGATATTTTTTTAGTGTAGGTCTGGGACCTAACCCTCCCATAATATTCATTGATCATCCCTAAATTCTCATTGCACTCAAATACAACGATGGATATTCAGGGACCCAAAAGATGCAATCCCAAATTGTGAGGTGTTTCAGATAAAGACATACGAGTACATACATATATATGAGTATATTAATATGTATATATTTTGATGTATATAAAATGTATACTCAAAAAATATATAGTTGAGCACATTGATCAATCCTGAACAGTCTGACCTCAGATTTAACTTTTGTTATTTTGTTTTCTTTATCTATAACAATAGATAAATGTACGATGAACTGAATTCAACGAGAAAAATTCTCATATATTTAGTTAATTTGCATTTAATTATAATTGACTCCTAAGTAGAACAAAACAATGTAATAAATATAAAACTTCTTGTAATTACAATCAATACATCAATATAATTTATCAGATTGAATTTGTACTTTGCTGGTGGTCCGAAGGATTCGAAATTATTTTTATAAACGTAGCAGTTGACAAAATATACAATTTATTTTTACACATTGTTTTATATTGTACAATTTAGGCCGACATTTTTATTCATTTACTCAATCAAAAGAAAGTTAAATAAGAACAACCAAAAATTATTTTTTAACTACGAAATTTTTAATTTTTAACATTAATTTTTTAATATTATTGTTCTGTAAAAAGACCAACTTGGCAGAATCATATATTAATTCATCCACCCAATTTAATTCAAATTCTTTCTGTTATACATATTTATATGTTTTAAAAAGACATAGGTCCACCTACAGGAAATTACAAATTCCTCATCAACTAATAAGGATCAATTTTTTTTGACATAGTATTATGAGGATGCAAACGTATAAGCAACAATTATGGGATTTCTAATAGAATAAGTCTACGTAACTGTATGTATTTATATATACTAATTAATCAAATAAAATTAATATGAAAAAGGAGAATCAAACCAAAATATCCGTCAAGGAAAACTTACCAAATAAAAGTAAATTAACACAAAATGCATGCAAGTTTTGAGAAAACTTTCAATATGTTTAAGTTAGAAGTTTAGATAACAAATCAAAGTACTTGAAGCTACAATTAATGCGATTTGTGCAGATTGTTAGATTAATAAAATACATTTTTTTTTTAATATTACTAAGTCCTATTCTTAATTCCAAACCCTATTTAATATCCATGTAGTTTGTACTTTATAACAGTGAACACTCATAAACAAAGAAACATTTCGAATTTTAGGATTAAGTTTTTTTTTTATAGCGATAATACTACACACATGCATATGATAAACCTATGTATTCATCTGTACACGAGTATGTAACGAGTTCATTACACAGTAGCGTATTCGTATTCACTGTACCGAAAACGATAGTTTTTAAGAAAGCACAAACCAAATCTGTATAAATACATAGTACATAATTCATAAATCTTAAATCAATTATATGTATGTTAAATACAAGACAACTGTAAGGCAAAGTTAAATAAACATGGAGCTACTTCTACATCTAATTCTAAGAGTAATTATTGGAAATTGTGTCAGTTCATCGGAACCAACTTGTTTTTCTTTAAATATCCGAATTCCTCGACGTTATTTTCAGGCATATTCTAATTTGATCAAACCCTTATATTCTTATAATCACTTTTCCGTAGTTTTTAATTTTCTTATATTCTCATCTTATTTTTCCATATTCTAATTTATTTATATATTTATCTAAATAAAAGCTAAGCCACCTTGGTGGGCTTCAGATATGTCAACACAGAAGAGAGACACAGAGGAATTCTTTAAGTTAGCAAAGCTAGCAAACACGTAAGAATCCTGGGAAGAATATAATAATAGGCTAAAGTCCTATAAGTATAATATACGGAAAGGAAAAAGAGACTTCTGGAAAACCTTCTACCTTCTAGCACTAAGCATTCAATACATAGAGGAGTCAAACAGCCTAAAAAGCGATTCCATGAATTTTGCGACGATTAGCTCCAGCCAACATGTAACATATGCCATCGAACATGCAACTGAGTAGCCAGCGCATGACAAACTGGTTTATGCTAAATTGGACTAACATCAAAACTTGTGTTGCCAGTCTTGCATAGACGGCCGAACGGAAGTACGGTCGGTGTCGAGCTTGCCGATTTTTTCCGTTCTATGAATTTGTACACATGTATACGCACGCATAATAGAGCTGTAAAAACATCGATGTTGGATACCTCGATGTTTTAAACTTCGATGTTTGGAAACATCGAACAATTTTAAAATAATTGAAATCACCCAGAAATTGGTACAAAATGTACTAATTTTAATGTTTTAATTACAAAATAAATAGTTAATATTGGCATTTTTAAATGTGTTTTAAAGAAATAATAATAAAATCACAAAAAAAATTAAAAGTAAAACAGCGAAGGGCATTTGTTATTATATCGGCAGAAAACGCAGAGAAGATTCTAAAAGCACAAAGAATCAAAATCGGATGGGTCAGATGTAGAGTAAAGCGCTGCGAGGACACAAAAAGATGCTATAAATGTTTTGGTATAAACCACACGCAAAACAGTTGCACGGGGCCGGACAGAAGAAGTCTGTACATAAAGTGTGGCGAAGCTGGGCACAAAATGAAAGAGTGCACAAAGCCCACAAGGTGCTGCATATGCGCACATGCTAACCTCAAGGAGCTTAACCACTACCCAGGGGCTCACAACTGCGTCGCCAGCAACAGGAAAGCCTCAGTATGAAGATAATACAAGCGAACCTCCATAGAAGCCGAACACCAGATGCCCTCCTATCCCAGATAGTCCTGGAACATCAAGCTGACCTGGTGATAATCAGCGAGCAATACAAAAACAAAGCAGACGGGTATTGGCTAGAGGACGACACCAAGACAGCCGCAATGTGGTTACCAACCACAAGCAGCGCCAGACATCACAACACAACACGTGAACGAGCTCACGTAACGGCGCAAGTAAACCGCTTTAATATATTTAGCTGTTACCTGACACCAAGTGACGATACCCAAACCTTCCAAGATAAGCTGGATGATATAGAGGACAAAGCATCGCAAATGGAAGGAGGCCTCATAATAGCAGGAGACTTCAACTCCAGAGCTGAAGAATGGGGCATGCCTAAGACCAACTCCCGAGGACGCAGAGTTTTAGACATGGCTGCACGACTGGGACTAACTGTAGCAAACGTTGGCTCAACTGCAACATTTAGACGGGCTGGACAAGAAGGCACTATTCCAGATATCACGCTGATATCGGAAAACCTGGCACATCAGATCACCGACTGGAAGGTCTTAGATATATATAATGGCAGCGACCACGAATATCCTTCGTGATCAAGGAAACGATAAGGTCCAGAACAAATGCCATTACCAGACGGCGTAGATGGAACGTCAACCGCCTAGATAAAGCTCTCTTGAGTGGCGAGATTGATAGAAGAACCAATGATGCCATAGACGAATCCGGTGCCGATACAATAGTCAGCAGGACCATGGCAACGATTAAGAAAGCCTGCGATGCTGCAATGCCGAAGACAGGCAATCCTCGTAAAAAGGGCCAAGAGGTATACTGGTGGACGGATGAAATCAGAGTCCTCCGCGAGGCATGTCTCAGGCTGAGACGCCGCCTCACTAGAGCAGGACGCAGAGGAGTCTATGCCGCAGAGGAGGAAGAATAAAGAAAAGCTAAAAAAGACCTCAACATTGCTATACGTGACAGTAAAAAGCAGAAATGGAAATCACTGTGTGACGATCTTAACAATGATCCGTGGGGCTTGGGATTCAAACTAGTGATGAAGAAGCTCAGAGCAAAAAGCGCCCAACCAGACCTAGTGGAAGGTCAGATGGACAGTATAGTCAATGCGTTGTTCCCGACCCACGAAGAAAGAAACGTAAGAGCGGCACAACATCTGCCAGACTTCGAAGTTTTCACTGAAGAGTAGTTAATCAAGGCTGCAAGGAGTCTAAAAAGCAAGAAAGCTCCAGGCCCCGACAGCTGAGGTGCTGAAAATAATCGCCGAAACACGATCAAATACACTGCTGAAGATGTACAATGCCTGTTTAGTAAGTGGAAACTTCCCCGACCCCTGGAAAATCCAGCGACTGGTGCTGATAAGCAAAGGAAAAGGTGACCCTACTACCCCATCCGCTTATCGACCACTATGCATGCTAGATACAGCAGGAAAGCTAATTGAAAAACTGATCAAGCCTCGACTTGCCGAAGCGGTTAACAGGGCAGGAGGGCTCTCTCTCTCTCTCAGACAGCACGTCTTCAGACCAGGCATGTCGACTAGCGGAGCTATAAGAGAGGTAGTCCATGCGGCACAAAAAAGTCAACAGGGCAATCACTTTTCAAGACCTGTGGTTCTGCTAGCAACGCTGGATGTGAAAAATGCTTTCAACAGTGTCAGATGGACAAGCATGATGACAGCTCTGGAACAACGGTTCCACATACCCGAATATCTAGCGCGGATTATAGACAGCTACCTAAAGAACAGAAAGCTTATATACTCAAGCACAACGGGCGACAAAACAGTCACGGTATCGTCGGGAGCAGCACAAGGCTCCATTTTGGGACCAGAACTCTGAAACATCAGCTACGACAAAATCCTCCAGCTGGAAATGCCAGAAGACACGTTTCTAGTCGGATATGCAGATGACATCGCCTCAGTGATTACCGCACGCAACACAAAGTATGCGCAAAGGAAATTTACCAAGAGCTAGCTAGACGCGCATGGCCTACAGCTAGCAACAGAAAAAACCGAGTTACTGCTGGTAACTGGCCGGCGAATGCCTGTCGAGGTGAACATGCAAATCAGCGAGTGGAATATTAAGACCCAAAGATCGATCAAGTACCTTGGTATCAGACTGGACAATAAACTAACGTACTCTGCGCAACTGCAATACGCGAAAACTAGGGCTGCCGAGACAACTAGAAGACTCAGCAGACTCACGGCAAACATTGGCGGACCTCTACAATCAAGAAGGAAAACAATGATGAAGATGAACAATGCCATACTCCTATACGGAAGCGAAGTCTGGGCAGACACCCTGGATGCTGCCTGCAGGGCGAAGCCTTTACTAGCAGCACAGAGGACTTCCGCCCTAAGGATATGCAGCGCATACCGAACCGTATCAGGAGCGGCAGCCCTGGTGATAGCGGGAGCGATACCGATCGATTTGCTTGCAGCAGAGCGCAAAAAAATATATAAAAAATATACAGTCGAATACGAGAAAGAAGAGACCGACAGTCTACACAGCGAGAAACACTAGACCGATGGCAAGAAAGATGGTTAACTGAAACCACCGGAAGATGGACTCACCGACTCATACCGAGAATAAACATCTGGATGCACAGGAGTCACGGAGGCGTAGACTACTATACTACGCAGATGTTAACAGGTCACGGGTACTTCAGCAGCTTCCTACAATCCATAGGGAAAAGTCTGGAAGCAAGTTGCTTGTACGGGGACTCCACCAAGGAGAATGCAGAGCATACAATATTTCACTGCAAGCAATACGCCGGAGAGCGACACCAACTTGAGCTAGTCATTGGACAAATAACGCCGGATAACTTGATCGAGAAAATGATCAACCGAGAAGAAAGCTGGATAGCCGTCTCAACCTTTGTCGGCAACCTCCTCAGGAAGAAGAAGAAGGACCTTGACGAGAGGTCATAAAAAAACAAAGGCAATGAGACAAGGGTAGTCTGGACGCAGATCTTCAGGCGGTTCTCCGGGTCGCCTACCATCTCGGAACGCGCAATTGGAGGTTTGTTTGACTCATGTCTGGAAGTAGGTTTACTCGTTGCATTGCAGGGCGGCGGGGCGGGGGACAGAGAGGCTGTGCTGGAGCGCATTGTGTGCTCGGGCTGGCACGATGGGCTTGCTGTTCCTGCGGAGCTGTCACGACTCGAGCCATATATCGGAACGCGATGGCTCGGTTTGTGGCATCGCTTTGCCTAGCAATCCCTCCCCGTAATAACCACCTTCTCGGTTCACCCCTCGTGTCGCATCAGTCGATTAGGTTTTCGAGTTAATGAATTAAAAGGCGGGAGACGTGCGTGGTAGAGGTTGGTGAGGGTTGCGTGGGCGGGAGAACGGCTGAGACCGGGAGAACGGCTAGAACAAGCGCTCTGGATAGAGCTCCGCCGATGTTATTCTGCGACTCACGCAGCCTCTCCCCCAAGCTTTACCAGAGTGGAGATAGGCCTGATGAGAGAAGGGGTTTTTAGTGGGTGCAAGCCCCATATACCACATTTGCGACGGCAGTGTGATGATGCTCAAGGCATTTTCCCCTCCTTGACCCAAAAAAAAAAAATAATAAATAAATAGATTCATTTCAAGCCTTCTTTTCAAGTCCTTTCAAGTAAATCAACAAAAAAATTAAAGAATTAAAAACAAAAATAAATTTATTTTAAGTGTTCTTTTCAGGTCTTAAAATTAACTAAACATTTTCTTATCATTTAATTATTATGAAAGTAAATAAAAATAAAAACAATTTAAAAAGTTAAATAACAAGGCGGCTCACCAGCTGACAAAGGAGAAGCAGTAGAATCATCTTCACCGTTTGTTTTTTAAACGCAATATAATTTTAAAGATATTACGCTAAAACCGCTTTGACTATTATTTGACATATTTAAAAACTTGTTCATTTTAGTAACCGCCAACGAAATCTAAATCAAACTGTAAAAAGAATTGATATAATTTAATAAAATAAACTTTTTTATTAAAATGTACTCGCGCTGTAGCTTTTCACCACGCCAATGATTCGATGCATCGATGTTGAAAAAAAACATCGATACACGAAAATTTTTAAAACATCGATTACATCGTTGTTGACATCGATGTTTTTGCAGCCCTAGTCCACATATCGCGTTCGATGTTTTGTTCGACATAAGTAGAAATTATTCTATCTTCGCTGTGTTCACCTGAACATGTTCGACACTGGATGGCTATGTTGGCGCGAACATAATTTTTAAACCAATTTTCTTGCGCAAAGACGTGCGCGCGGTTTTAAAAATGTCCAAGCAGTTTTTACACGAGTTTATTCTTTGCTTGCAAAATGAGCCTGCGCTGTGTCAAGCTAAGAGCGATGCCTACAAAAATAAGAATATTAGATCGTAATCAAGGGATGTACTCTTAAAAAAATTAAAAAGGGTTGATGAAGAGGCAACTATTGACTCGGTAAAACAAAGTAAATTCGCTGCGTGCATCATACAGACGCGAGCTACAAAAAATTAAACGTAGCGAAAAGTCTGGCGCTGGAGCGGATGATGTGTACCGGCCAAACCTCTGGTATTTCAGCGATTTAAATTTTTTATATGAGCAGGAGTCCTCTGTTGATGGTATCAAAACCTTCGACGACTGCCCGGAAGTTGAAATAGTAAGTAGTTTGAGTATAAAATAGAATTGTTTATTTTCAGAAAATTAAATAAAATTATAATCAATATTAAATGCGATCATTCTACCAAAGCACAACTCCAATTGTGTTAAAATATTCGAGGAACTTCTCACGAACTTTTTTCGCACCAGCGCCAGAATTGCCCCCTATTGATGGCACCAAATTGTCTATTCTCTAGTCGGGCTGCAAAACTTCTCCAGATGTATTATTGGGATCTGCTGCACCTCGCAAATATATTGCACTGTTTTTTTTTTGACAAATAATTGTGCATAAAACGATAACACTAGCCTTTTCTGGCTCCACATATATAGTTGTGAGAAGAATCCTAAATCAGCTGGCAATAATGCCAAAAGTATTTTCAACTATACGCCTAGCTCTTGAGAGGCTGTAATTAATAATTAACTGCTCTTTTTCCAACTTTTGTCGGCTGTAAGGTTTCAGTAAATTTGATGACAGGGGAAAGGTTTCGTCCCCTACTAAGACATAAGTATGTCAGTTTATATGGCGTACTTTCAATTTGCCGCGGCTCCGATATAAAAAGGGATTGAGAGATCATCGTAGCGCCTTTTGTATGTAGATTTTGCCAATACTCCAGCATCTTATGCCTTTCCATTAGCTCCGACTTCCAAACAAACAAATTCATAATTTGCGTTCACAATGGCCATCATTACTATGTTGAACGTTTTCCTGTAATTAAAATAAAATGAGCCTGATGTTTTTGGCTTTTTAATGTGCACATGCATACAGAATTGGCTGGGCCGAAATGCCAAGGATCCAGATAAGGCATACTGTAAGTATTGCAAGTGCAATTTAAATGCAAAATTTTATCAAACACGAGCGCACAAATAACACATGTAGAATGCAATGCCCTTCCCAGCACTGACAATGTTAACCGCTACTTTCAGCAAATTGGAACTAATGCTGCATAAATGCAAGAAAATTATTCAGATGACGTAGTTTTTTTTTTTTGTCCTTTTTTAAAAACCTATCATTACTCCATCGTTTTTTCTGGGCTCATCTGTCGTTTTTCTGGTGGGCAGTTGGCAGCACTGGTCGCCAGCTTGCTTGTTGTCTTTAACTGTTTACTCAAAATGGTTCAACTGTGATAATCGAAATGTGTATGTAATTACGAAAAGTACGCGCGAATTAGAAAAATGTAATAATTAGAATTAAAAAATACCAGAAACCATGTGGAATATTTAAGAAATGTACCAATGTGTGTGCAAAGTCTTAGTTTTAGTTTATTAAAAAGTTAGGTTTAGTTTATTAGTTTTTATTAAGAAGTGTATGTACATGATGTATGTACATACATATGCAAAATCGAAAAAAGATCGAAATATTTGCTTTACCTGGTGCAATATAAATAATTGATTTATTTATATTAATTCCTATATTTTGTATGTGTCTAAATAAATGTGGATATTCCAGTATACCAAAAGACGAGAGAATTAATAAATGTTGTGTATTATTAAAGAAAGTGTTTGTGTTGCTTTGAATGTTTATGTTATTGTTAGTGGGCGTTTTATCGAATTGAACGATTGAACTAGTTCCTTTATTTGAACTATATTGCACAACTCTGCCTTATAGAATATACACACTAGAGATGGGTAAGGGCTTAAAAATGACGAAAAATATTAAATATCAATACATATATCGATAACAATAAATATTGAGTTTTAAATTGTTTTTTTTTTTTTGTGTAATTAACAGAATAAAAATGTAAGTAAATAACATAACAAATTTAAGCTAAACAGAAAATTATTATGACGCTGCATTCATGTATGTGTAGATTTACTGTTCTTGACGCAATTTAATTCTGGATTGTTTTCAAAATCAGCTTTCAAAACCGATCTTTTTCGCTAGGAATTAAATTTGTTTGACCAAAACAGTAGTTAAGATACGCATGCGGCTCTTCGTCTACCCACAGATTTCGTATGGCATACCACGCCGCATCGTCCGTTTAACGGAAATTTAACACAAAATTAAAAAATCAACATTTTAGAAAATCTAAATGTGCTTGTTTCTATAGACGTCAACATGACTGTATGGTGCATTAGATAAATATCTTTACCAGTATGTATGTAACTGTGTGTATCTGTAGGTTAAAGGAAATGCTTGTGTGCGAGGGAGTTATTATTTCTTAGACAAATGTGTTTACTTATCCATTCACAGACGGGGACGAGATTCTTTTTATGCTGTGCACCCTTTACAAATATGTTGAAGGTGTATTTTAACTTTGTACAAAAGACGTCTATGGCAAATGCTCAAATATCGCAAAATCTTTAAAAGCCTTTTGATGGACACACGTTTAATATTTGACACATATATCCAGCACTATATTAATCAACAGATTAACTTCAAAGTCTATTCCAAAGTTTCTCACTGTCAATGACAGCCGACTGTAGTCTCTCCGACTGAATCTTAATGAAACTCTTCAGACTATCGCTTGTCAAAGCCTACGAAACCTTAACATGAATACTTAGAATGTGCATATGTATGTATGTTTCATATGTGCATTCACGCATATGTATGTATGTAGGGACTATGTACTAGTTTCATCAAGAGCATACATTTCTATGTGTAGGTTGCGTGGAGCGATGCCAACATATATATGTACGTACATATGCATACACAAAAATGAAAATACCGCACAATATAATCGTAGGGTGCAATTTTTTGCAGAATTGGAATACATTTCAATCCACATAATGTCAGTGCGTCCCTTTGTAGTAAATTTGGTATAGGAATATGGTAAAAAAAATATTTAGGTCACACCATAAAGCGGGGCTTTTATTTTAAATTAGAGTAAATAAAATTAGAAACCAAAAATTATTTTAATAATTTTTTTTGTATTTTTTTTTTTTTAATTTTTCTACAAATGTGTGTTGAACACAAATGGAAAATTATACAATTATCTTTGTAATATTAAGGTGGTAATGCAGTTTTTGTATATTTGTCCAAACATATATTTTTTACAGTCCACCCAAAGAAATATCTGCTTGGATTTTTTTTTCGTTAGCGACTACATAACCACCATTATTAAAAAAATATGTAAAAAATATTCTACGTCACTTAGCTGTGTGGACTAATTGACTGATCATTATTTCGTTTTTATGATGAGCTGATTTGAGACCCACATGCCATTATCGCTACTATCGATAACTTTTCTGACGTTCAATTATCACGTGCTAAGAGCTTGTAAAACAAGGAGCGAACTAAGAATTTATGATATCTATTATTTTAAATAGAGCTCGTCATAATTTTCACTCAACTGGGTGCAGGTCTAAATATAGATATAAAATTATTTAAAAAAAATTCTATTAATAAAATAAGATTCAAGTCGAATTTGAATAAATTACTTTTAAACATAGAGTCAAACCAGAACCCGTGTCGAAACCGAATCCAGAATATTGAAATGAAAAACGAACATTGGGGACTGAAATTAAAGTCTCGGCTTAAAACCAATCAAGAACCTTTATATTTTGGAGCCGAATATCGGTTGCTACTTTGTATTGGTATATAAAGTTTCGATTCATATTTGTTAATTTTTTATTGCGAATTTAATTTTGAATGGCCAGTGATTTCATTCTAAAGAACTGTTCCCAGATGAGCGGAAACTGAATTTGAATGACGAACGTTTAAACATACATATAAAAATAGCTTTCATAAATTCTCAGTTCACTCCTCCCTTTAAAGGTTCCCAGTAAGTCATAAATGAACGTCACAAATAATTGATAATTACGAGAATGGCATACGTAGAGCCCTTAAATCAGTTGTTCTTAAAATCGAAAAAATAAACAGTCTATTATTTTGCATAGCTCAGCGAAGTAAAAGGGCTTTAAGTATATCCAAAATTAAATGCCCAAAAGTCAAGAATTTTATTTCTCTAAGTGGTACTGGTGTCTACCTATATACCGGAACCTGTTCAGGAATCGAAATTGGTTTCGGTTTAATTCCCTGCTTTTAAGTATTATAATTTTGTATATACATATACTTCTAGTATTCGGATGTAACTTCTTTTTTTTTTTACTTTTAATTGTGTTTTCTTTTATTTTCTACTCGAAAATTTCAAATGTCAAAATAATTTGCGAGATGTTGAAATTTAAGAAATAATTGATAAATAATATATGTATGTGTGTGTATTAATTTAAATAATTTATATATGAATATTAACTATTTATATTTGTATATGTATATAAATACATATCATTTACATACTTTTACTTTCTTGAAGACCATTGCAACACGGCCACAACTGTTGCTGAACTTCATTTGTGTGGGTGTCTGTATGTGAATGTGTGAATGCGAGTGTGCATACGTACATACATATGTACGCTATTAAATAGTATGTATGAATGTATATTGTATCTGTTGAGTAAGCGATTGCTTTCGGGTATTTCAGTCGTATATAAAGCGCTGTCCGAACAGGTTTCTCAGCTTGTGCTCGCTCGCTGACTCGCTGTAGTCAGGCGTAAATAAATAAAAACTACATAAATACAAAATATTTACTTGATGAGTGCGTATTATTTTCTGGAAATCATCCATAAGCGTACGACTTGAATGTAATTAATAAACTACAATTTGCAAAAAATCGCTGAAAATTCGTTTAAAAAATTTGAGAAATCACCAAGAGTCTCGCGCATACGTACATATATGTATCTCGATATTTACATATGGATGGTTGCTTACACGAATCGAGTATGAAATTGATTTCAAGTGAAAAATAGAGAGAGCGAGAGAGAGAGAGAGAGCGAGATCAATAACTAAGATCGATCTGCCGAGATATATTCATATTAGACTTGATTTAAGGCCATGTGGTATAAAAATGAGCATACATAATGAACCCAAATACATCGATTCAGTATTATATTTTGAACCGGAATGATGATGAGAGTCAAATTCGTATTGCTGCTACGACTAGTCCGAGATATAAAGATAATTTGAATTGGAATTTGTGTGAAACGACGATAAGATGTGACGGGAAGATAAAAAAGAGAAGACGACGACAACAACAACAACCACAGTATTTATTTTTAAAGAAATCAACAAAACGACAACTTTGTCTTGCAATTCTTCTTCTATTTCCTTTTGCGATATTCTACAATGAACTGATACAGGAGGTCGGAGGTGAAGCTGTAACTAGTACAGAACCAGTACAAAATTCCACAATAAACAATCCAGACCCCTCTGCCATAAAGAGAACAAATTCCGCAAAAGATTTGGTATTAGGAGGATTTGGATCTGAGAAAAATGGAACTAATGCTAAGCAATGCCCACAGACTTGGAATAATCAATATAGTAATAGCAATAGCAACATAAATCCCATATACTCATCATATAGTCAGCCCTTGCATGGATATAGTCTGATAATTCTAAGTCAATCCGATAAACATATATACAGTAATAGTAGTAATAGTAGTAGTAGTAGTAGTAATAGTAGTAATGTAATCACACCAAAGTCAACTGGTCACTCATCACCTGCATTTGTCATCCGTCGCAAGCGATTTATTGGCATCGCCCATAGAAAACATAAACCGGAAACTCAAAAGTACAATTCAGAATTCCAAAAGTTTTCGAATTCGAATAACCGAAATTACAACAAAGTAAAGCTAACTAAACTTGTTTTGCACGGACTGGGGTTAAAAAAATTACCGGATATGAAAAAGGTGAGAAATATGATACAATATGAAATATCAAAGACAATATTTATGGATAGATAAAAAATATACATTTAACATTCTTTTTACACAACATTTAGAAATTTCCTTTGAGGAAGTTTTCAATATACACAGAGGTGCCACAGGCATCAAAAACACTCTAGAAACCCTACAATTCAGTTCACCCTGCCACACACCTCATTTTTGAGTGTTTGAGTGCTACCAAAACACTAATAAAAACACTAGTTGAATTTGACAATCATTACGAACAAACAGTATCTTACAGAATCGCTATTGCCACACTGTTCACACATTTTTCGAACTTAATTATTTATCAGTTAATAATACGTGGCTCAGTCTAGAAGAGAGCTAAACATAATTTATTGATAATTTGCATCCTGACTTTTAGTAATTTTGCGTGATTTTTGCGCAAGTAGCTTTAAAGTTGTTAGTTATTTCACCTTGATAAGGTCGCAGCGCCGAAATATGTCATGACTGTCATCACTGAAATAGCAACTATATTGAACCAAATGCGTCACTTAAAGTTTGGCGGTTAATTGATTTAAAAGTTTGTTCTTCGAAAGTACTTAAAATAATGTTATTGGCTGTTTTTAATTTGCAATAAATTAAAAAAATAAAATACAATCACTTCTTTACAAAACACCACAAAAAACAATATAACAAATGCAGGAAAACATCTTTGTGAAAACGCGTCAGCGCTATACTAACAAATTCGAAAAGGTTTGTGTACAGAAAAAACACTTGAGGCTCTGTGGCAGGGTGAAAATTTTCGAGGGTTTTATAAAACATTAGCAATTAAAAACACTAGTGTTTTCTGTGGATCTCCTGAATATAGTTATTTATGTATATATATGGGCATTTCTCTAAGGTCGAATGCAACGTTCGTACGCATTCAAAATGAAAAAATAAAAAAATAAAAATGAAAACATTCTTTTTCATTTTAACAATAGGCGAAAGTTATAGCTTATGATTAGCATTAAAATAGGTGCTCAGATTGATTTTGGGCAGTTTATTGATTTAAAGATAATTACAAAAAGTAGAGCATTCGCTCGCGACTAAAACAGAAGTCGTATTCAGGAGCGACTTTTTAAATGCTGATTTCAACGAATCCAAAAGGATTATTTTAATAGAAAAAATTTTAAAATATATTATTTTTTATTTAAAAATATTTTTTTTTTAAATTTAATTTTTATCGCTGTCGTACGCGACGTTTTGTTCCGTTTTTATATTTTTTTCTTTCACTTTTATGTTATTAAAGACGCATAAGTTGCATTATAATTGTTTATTTTACATATTCAATAAAGTTTTGTTACAAGAAATAACATTAACTAATCGATATATCTATAATTAAAAAAAACAAAAGCAAAAAATTGTTTTCCTCTAGTTGACATTTCTGTGGAATTTCCCATATTCCGTTATTACAAAATTGAAATTTGTTAGTATAATAATAAATCATTCGATTAAAAGACTATCGAACATGCTCCGGTTTTCACTTCCACTTATTTTAAGTGATTTACTTTCAATCCGTAAAATTTAGGTGCTCCGGTTCACACTTCCACTTATTTAATGTGAATTGAATTCACTGAAATTTTAGGCAGTGAATTGAAAAGTAACTCGCATTACAGGCGTGAATATGAAACAGAAAAACATCCACTATATTTTTATATATTTATTCATCTTTTAAAATTAATTTGCCATACTCCGAATGAGAAAATTCATTGGTTTTTTTTAATAATTAAATATTTAAAGAACCTGCCCCAAATATAATCTGAGCTTGGCAACAACAAAAAGTGCAATAACAATGGCATTTGGAACGATATTCGATATAATTGCAGGGGATGTCAGCTCATCGCTAGGAACGTGGTATCTTATGGAACACTTTTTTTTTAAATTGATTTTTATGAATAAAAAAGTATATGGATTGTTAAAATAATAATTTAAAACGTATTAAACAATTAAAAGCAATGTATTGCGCATAAATGCATATAACATCATATGGAATTTGTGAAAAGTTGGCAGCTCTGCAAGAACAATCGGCTGTTTCAGCGGCCGCTTATTACAAAACTTTAAGTATTTAAATTAAATATTTATAGAAGAGCAGACAACTATTTCAATTCATATATTTTTTGGGACAAACATAAAACAAAGAAACAAGGCGAATTCATTCATACAATCAAACGGTTGTTTTTATCGATATTCACTAAAATATATCGTATGTCATACGTTCCTATATGGGAAAAAAGTGAATGCCGGAGCACGCAACTTTTGAATTCACTTATTTTCGTCAAAAAGTAATCCGAAAAATTTAAATGAAAACCGGAGCATGCCTGCGTATCTACTTATTCATGACTTGCAAAAAGCACAAAAAGCGCATTTTCTAAAAACGAATTTTCATTTTTAATTATTATTTTTTCATGTTTAGAACATCTAAATACATATAAATCAGTTGATAATGAATTATTTCATAGTTCAGCCCACAAGCTTAGTCTATCTGTTCAGAAAATCGTATTCGAAAAATCAATATTAAACTGATTACAACAGAAGAAATAGCATTACTGGGCAGTTACGACTTTTAAATTTTCCAAAAAAAATAATTCTCCTAAGCTTTTGACATTGAGCCTGCTAAAACAAAATAAACAAATATTTATTTTATGATTTGCCTTTTGACGAATGAATGAATGTGAATAGATAGTACATAAATAAGACCAATCGATTTATCTTAAGTCTTTTTTAATAACTGTGACTTTAAATATTTAGTTTTCCTATAGAACTTTACTGAAAACTATTTGTTTCGTTTGATATATCAAGAAAATTGTACAATTTATTTCTACTAAAATTTGTTTCCTTTAAATCTTTTCATACGATCCACAGGCAAACATTAGCCAATTAGAATACTCTAGCAAATATATTGAATATCTAGAACGTCTTAGAAAGAATCATGAAAGGACAATGGATAACGAACTGTCTACTGCTGGCCTCTCCTCTCCCACAAATCTGCAACTATTCAGCATTGTATCAAATAGATTTAGTGATATCACACTAGAACGACGTAAACAATACAAGCGAGCGGCCAGAGCAACAAACCGTGAAAAGAAAAGTGCTAGAAAAATGCATGTGCATCAAAAACTTGGTCCAAACGGCGATAAAACACATATACTGCTGCATTTCCCCCTCAACGATGCCCAGTTCGACTATGAGAGTATTGATGAAGCCAATGTTAAGCTAATGATGTTATACAATCCAGCGCTAGCTGCACCTAAGCCCAACAGACGCAAACCAGCCAACAAAAAGAAGAACCCAAAGAGAACAAAGTGCACCGATAACAATAACGATAACGATGAAAGCGATAAGTATGCGTTGCCCAACCGTGGTGTTATCAAATCTTCCCGCAGTCAGACAATCAATTTACGAATTTATCAACTGCTATCACTGAATAGGCGCCGTCAACTGGACGCACATCGAATTCAATTTGAGTCCTCAAATTATGAGGAGGAGAACACACGTAGTCAATGGCTGGAGTTTGATGTAACCGAAGCGGTGCGTGGATGGCTTAATAGGACCCATGAGAATTTGGGTATTGAGTTGCAGTGTGATAAATGTCGGATCGTAGGAGCTCGTATTTTAAGCGAATATTTGACAGAAAAAACCAGCCAACCATATTCGGAGACAGAGAATCCCGAACGTTTTCATCTGACACCAGTGCTTAATATTATTGGACACATTAGAAGGAATAGCACGAGTGAGCAAAGCAATAGCTATTTATATCATCATCATCATCATCAGGCCAATCAAAAGCCAGTTCAAAAGTGGCACAACAGTTGCTACAAGTCACATCAGCGTTGCTGTCGACACCAGTTGAACGTTGACTTCAAGGACATCAAGGGATTCGAATTCATCATACAGCCGAAAGTCTTTGACGCTGGCTACTGCAAAGGACGATGCCCTCCTCGCCATAATCCAGCCCATCATCATGCCCTGTTACAAAGTCTGATTTGGCAACAGGATCACAATCGCGTGCCACGCCCATGCTGTGCACCATCCAAGCTCCAAGAGTTGGAGATTCTACATGTCGACGAGGAACATAGTGACAAGTTGAAGATATCCACATGGAGCGATATGCAGGTACTGGAATGCGCCTGTTCATGATTGGAAGCAAGAGTGTGCACTAGTATAAGTATTGTATTTATTAACATTTTTTTTTAAATATATGAATGTATTATGCAATGTAATAATCATTGTTTCTCAAGTTTTTCACACAACAAAAAATATATAATTTTTATAATTTTTTTGCTATAAATGCGAGAGAAATGCTACCGCAATGATATTTATAAATAATATCTCAGGCTTTCGAATTTTGCTTGGGATTTCCTAATTGAACGGCGGCATTGAACAGGGATTCGCTTTGTGTATGGATTAGGGATACATTTCGGCTAGTGGATAAACACGCTTGTACATGCACTAAAAAATCTTTACATACATACATACCGGCAATCGCAAAACCACACGCATACAAACTGAGCATGCTGCTACTTTCCCCCTTGCTTAGTATAGCAAATTAATTATTGAATATCTCCAGGATTTATTATCTTATCTTATTATTAGAAACAAGCTTAGAAAACATTAAAAACAGCGCGTGCCGAAAAAAAATCTAGCTTTATTTTTATTGCGATTGGCTTATTTAAAGTTTTTTTTAATTAAAAAAGTACAAAAGGGTCTATTAAGATTGGTACACGCCAATACAAGAAAGGGATTTAAGCCTAGTTATATTAATTAACTCAATTTTGTATAAATAAAATAAAAACGTCTATGCAGGAAGAAGCTACATATTTGCCTTTGCTCAACATACTGCAATAGCAGCGGGACATATGTACATATGTGTTTGATTTATTTTGCATCCTATCTCTTCCATGGTTCAATGCGGAATTTTTTCATTTATTATTTATTTAAAATCAACTAAATACAGTCGACAAAAAAAATTAAAATTATAATGAAAATTAAAAGTAAATAATTAAATTGTTTTTAAAAAGAAAAATGTGAATTATAAATATATAAATATAAATATAAATATAAATATAAATATAAATATAAATATAAATATAAATATAAATATAAATATAAATATAAATATAAATATAAATATAAATATAAATATAAATATAAATATAAATATAAATATAAATATAAATATAAATATAAATATAAATATAAATATAAATATAAATATAAATATAAATATAAATATAAATATAAATATAAATATAAATATAAATATAAATATAAATATAAATATAAATATAAATATAAATATAAATATAAATATAAATATAAATATAAATATAAATATAAATATAAATATAAATATAAATATAAATATAAATATAAATATAAATATAAATATAAATATAAATATAAATATAAATATAAATATAAATATAAATATAAATATAAATATAAATATAAATATAAATATAAATATAAATATAAATATAAATATAAATATAAATATAAATATAAATATAAATATAAATATAAATATAAATATAAATATAAATATAAATATAAATATAAATATAAATATAAATATAAATATAAATATAAATATAAATATAAATATAAATATAAATATAAATATAAATATAAATATAAATATAAATATAAATATAAATATAAATATAAATATAAATATAAATATAAATATAAATATAAATATAAATATAAATATAAATATAAATATAAATATAAATATAAATATAAATATAAATATAAATATAAATATAAATATAAATATAAATATAAATATAAATATAAATATAAATATAAATATAAATATAAATATAAATATAAATATAAATATAAATATAAATATAAATATAAATATAAATATAAATATAAATATAAATATAAATATAAATATAAATATAAATATAAATATAAATATAAATATAAATATAAATATAAATATAAATATAAATATAAATATAAATATAAATATAAATATAAATATAAATATAAATATAAATATAAATATAAATATAAATATAAATATAAATATAAATATAAATATAAATATAAATATAAATATAAATATAAATATAAATATAAATATAAATATAAATATAAATATAAATATAAATATAAATATAAATATAAATATAAATATAAATATAAATATAAATATAAATATAAATATAAATATAAATATAAATATAAATATAAATATAAATATAAATATAAATATAAATATAAATATAAATATAAATATAAATATAAATATAAATATAAATATAAATATAAATATAAATATAAATATAAATATAAATATAAATATAAATATAAATATAAATATAAATATAAATATAAATATAAATATAAATATAAATATAAATATAAATATAAATATAAATATAAATATAAATATAAATATAAATATAAATATAAATATAAATATAAATATAAATATAAATATAAATATAAATATAAATATAAATATAAATATAAATATAAATATAAATATAAATATAAATATAAATATAAATATAAATATAAATATAAATATAAATATAAATATAAATATAAATATAAATATAAATATAAATATAAATATAAATATAAATATAAATATAAATATAAATATAAATATAAATATAAATATAAATATAAATATAAATATAAATATAAATATAAATATAAATATAAATATAAATATAAATATAAATATAAATATAAATATAAATATAAATATAAATATAAATATAAATATAAATATAAATATAAATATAAATATAAATATAAATATAAATATAAATATGAATATGAATATGAATATAAATATAAATATAAGTATAAACATATAAAAATATAAACGATTTAGTTTATATCGATTAATTATTTCAAATTATAACCAACTTTGCCATTTAATTTCTGTTTAATATGATTTTCTTGGTTTAAATGAAAAGTCTAGATCAGTGGTACCTAAACTCATACTTTTAAACAGTGTGCTTTTGTGCAGAAAAAAAATAGGCGAACGGCAGCGTTCGTAAAATCGTAAAATCAACGACGCATGACGCCTGTATGTGTGCGAGCAGAGGCTGTGCATGTGAAAACAGCGCTGCCAAACAAAGCGCACATGGGATAGGAATTATGAATTTTGGTCTAGATAGATTCATATCAAATAAATTATAATACGTAAACACTAAAAATTTTATCAGTTCTTTTTGACAACATTTCAGCTTTTCCTGGCTTTTCTTTTAGTTCAATGCAGCTAATTTTTCTCAAAAATATTGGCAACACTGCTGCTCAGTTGCACGTTCGATGGTATCTGTTGCATGTTGGCTAGACAAAAATTCTGATTTGCGATAACAACAACAAAAAAGGCCGGGAGGTTACAGTCGAATGCAACCGCCAGTAGGAGACACTATACTTTTCTTTGCAGCTACTAATGCTAACAATGCTTACATACACACATCGCAAAGCCACACTCAACGCATACACACTTGTGTTGATATATTAAGTGCACGCTTACCGCTCCCCCCTGCCTAGTACGGAAAATTTACTTAAATCTGGAATATGATCCGATTGAGCCACAATTCACAGCGCTGATAAAGGTTGCCAAAAGAAACAATGGTTACCAAGGGCACACTGGCTTGTGTTTTGAACTAAACAGCCACAATAATTATCAAGAGTGCCACAGAACACAATAGTGTTTTTGATTCAGTCATGACAGTCATGACATATTTTGGCGTTGCCACCTTATCAAGGTGAAATAATTTACAACTTTAATGCGGCATGCATGCCTATACGATGGGTGTTTCTGAACCAATGGAAAGCGCAAAGGTTGGCCTTAATCCCCAAACTGGGTAAACCTTTTGTTGAAGCATCGTCATACAGGCCAATCTGCCTAGTTGACAGCTTAGGTAAAGTTTTTGTAAAACTAATATGCACGAGGCTAAAGAAGGCTATTTATGATGGAGAAGACCTGTCGCCGCATCAGTTTGGCTTTGGCAAAGGAAAGTCCACTACTGACGCCATTGGCAAAGTGATCGACCTCGTTGCAAAGGCCATTGAGAGCACTCAATGGAAAGGAGGTACAAAGGAGTACTGCCTAATTAGGGCGCCATGTAAGCTTGGAGAGATGGCAGACGCGATGTGAATTTTCCGCTAAGGGTCGTTGGACATACCGTCTGATACCAAACATGAAGCAGTGGGTTGAGCGTAGGCATAGCGCCTGCAATTTCTACCTGTCCCAGCTATTAAGTGGTCACGGTTGCTTCAGGCTGTATTTACGGCGATTTGGACATGAGTTATGCGAACACTGCACTTGGTGTGGGGAACCCTATGTGGAAGACGCCCAGCACGTTATGTTTAACTGTGACAGACTGGCATTGGCGAGAGCTCCATTTGAGGCAGTGTCCGGGCGGCAGCTAACAGAGCTCATCCTTGTATCGCAACTTGAGAGCAACCTTAATATAGAAGTGACCTCCCCACCCCACCACCAAGCATTGCCTTGCTGCGTTTACGTAGGGGCTGGTCTTATTCTTTCTAAGACTCATATTCTTTCTTAGACATTAGTCAATTAATTTTCCTAGTTTAATTTATTTACTTTATTTTTTATTTTAGTGGCCAGAATATTAATTTTAATTTTAACAACGTTCACTTTGAACTTTTATTTTTTAAAATTTTATGCCTAAATATTTTTAATATTTTAATTTAAAAATTTATATTTAATTTTTAATATTATTTTAATTTTTACATCAACTGCACTTAGTTGATATTATATAAATAAATAAAAAATTGGTTAGTGTTTAATTTGAAGTGGTCTAACCCTTTTTTTTTAATATTTAGTATAAGTGGCAATTAAATTAATTTACAAAAAAACCCATACACTAACAGTTACCTTTTCGTTGACGCCGATTTCTTTGCTCATTGTTTTTTGCGACTGCTCACGATACCAAACCAAACGAAATGGACGAGTCGACAATGTGAGTCAACAAAAATTCGAGTCCTTCAGGTGCTTTCGGCAATGACAAAGATCTCAAAATAAGTGAATTCAAAAGTTGCGTGCTCCGGTTTTGACTCTTTTCTGATATAGGAAAGGGTAATATATATAATGTTCTATGCCCTGACATCAACGCACAGCCCAAACAGTAAGACATAGAGACCTAATTTTATCGCGACTATTACAACCACAGTTTCAAAGATACAAATTAGAAACATATTGCCATTAAACAAAAAATGCGCTAAACCTTCTACCTCTTTGGTGGTATAAAAATAAGGATTATGTCAAATTAATAATACATTTATTTACATTTTACTTTAAATCGAATCTAGAGGGTTTCCCGTTCAATGGTCTCTCGACTGTATTGTGAGTGTGGGAGTGATCCTCCTACATTATGGTAGCTTTCTTCCTTCCCAATCTGCACAGTACGCGCACCGCTATTGACCCAAAAGTGCAGAGAGCTCCAACACAGTACAGCTCGTAATCATCTTGTTAACAAGGTTAAACTTGGTTAACTTTTATCCGGTAGCTTCATCGAGCTAAGCCCTTTCTGAAGCCAGTCTACCACAGTGGAACATGACGTGCCAGGAGTTTTCCACGTAGAGCTCCCCACACAAAGTACAGTGTTATTGTTCTTGTCCAAACCTTTGCTGCTGGGTGAGGTAATAGCGACAGAACCATGTCTACGCTTAACCCAGAGCCTTATATTGGGTATCTGGCGGTGTGTCCAGATCTTCAAATCAATCTGAACTAGCTGCAGATGCGTATTGCCAAGAGGTGGTGTATCGAAGTGATACCTCCCACGTTGCTTTTAACTGCCAGGCAGAAGCGGAATATGAGAAGACCTTATAACTTTACCTTGTCAGCAGCTTCCTTCTCTCTCTCTCTCTCGCTGTGTGAGCCCTTGATGTGCAACATGATTTTAAATAATACTCTGCTTGTATCAGCCGCTTTGGCTTGAATAAATTCCAGGCACTCTTTGATTGAGACTCGAGGGTCTATCACCCCAAGGTATCGAATGGCAGAATTCCCAGTTTAACTGCTCGATTTGGGATTCTATCTAGGTCTGGAGCCATACTCGCCTATGTGCTGCTCACCATCGGGAGGATTTCCTCTGGTGAGATACTCTTAGTTTCCTGGAATGCCAAAGGCAGGTCCCCATCATGTGGGGGAGAGAGCTATTTGGGAAAAGCGCTTCCACAATACGCTTTAAGCTAGCCGGGTCAGATGGAATTATAGACTTGTGGCGCTAATGCGGTTCAACACCGTTTGTTTAATCTTATAAATAAATATATACTCAAATTAAAAGAGCCCGGTCGCTATATAGTTGAAAGTAAACCTTTCAACAGGGCCAGGATGTTTAATCTTACAATGTTGAAACACATAGAACTCCTGCAAAGAGCATAGAACCCACACGGGCAGTATATATAACATCTAAAATAAGTTCACAACCTATTAAGAAATCTGTTTAACATAATAGAATATATTCTCACGACATGTAGTAGAACACTGCTAAGGATAACACATTAAAAGAGCAACGTACAAGTGCGGAGTCCTCGCACCACTTAGATATGTCGAGTGGCCGACCCCATGTGCAGTGTCATATCTTACTCATGTTAATTGTTTTAGGCCTCTGTAAATCTACGCATGGAAAGAATAAGTACTATTTTAAGATGTGGATTTTGCTTTAAATAAACGGGGCTCGCCTCTCGGCCTTCAGTCTAGAATCGAACTTCAACCAATTGTGTTTTCTGTCCGTAGTATACGTTTCTTTACAGATATGATTCAATTTGGATTTTCACCGTTTTATACACCTTTCCCTAGTGGCGGTGATCCGCCGAGTCATATAGTTGCACTTTTACTCTTCCTAATAGTGATTTCTGAGTGAATAACGTGTCATGTTGGATAGTCTCGTTTTCTTGCCAGTTGATATTTCCTTCTCACCGCTGTAAAAGTAGAACGCGCCTCAGTTATATTCTTTCACCAGTATGTCGGTATATGGTGCCTTGCGTGTTCAGAGCTGGGTGCAATACCAGCGTCAGCAAGCTACAACCTGCTTCAGCCAGCTGGTCAACCATCTCTTGCGCAGAGCCTGCACCTTCCATATTAGCGATCGCTGCCGTGAAAATTGGTAGACTCAGGGTGGACTCCTTTCATCTTCTGCCCCGGGACACTCCATGTGCATTGCTCAAGGGAGTCAATTGTGACAATGATAGCTTCGTGATCACTGCCTGTATAAATTCCACCGAATTAGCAGTGTTCAGAGAACATTAAAATAAGACCAATCGAATTTATTGAATGATGAATGAACCATTAGGCATTCTTTACATTTAGGAGTCAAACAGCCCAAAAAGCGGTCCCATGAATTTCACGACGATTAGGTCCAACCAACACGTGTCCCACACATAGACCTTTTGGTCCTTAGTGACACCGGTTGTAAAACAACCCTCGTGTTGGATCTACGTTTGGAGACCCCCTGCCTTGAAAAAGCTAATAATAGTTCTAGCGGTAGGCCCGCCACCTCTCTAAGTGAGGCGAACGTTGATTTTCCTAGGTATCTCAAGCGGGATCTGGTTAGTGCTTAGCACCTGCATAGAATGTGCTCCACTGACTCCGCTTTTCTAGGGGTAAGACATTTCCTGCAGTCATCATTGACTGCTAGACCCATACGTTTAGCATGCGTTCCCATCATGCAATGTCCTGTTAGTTGACCTGTGGCCAGTCTACACTCCTTTCTCGGGAGTGACAGCAGGTAGTTGGCTAGGCGATAATTCGGTTTTTCACACATGATCTTCGCCACTCTGCAGCTTTCCGTGGATTTCCATTTGTTGTGCACCTCAGATGCTACTTGATCTTCCATAGTTTTGTATAGTGAACTCTATGGAATGTGCATTTCCTCAATGAGACTGTTAGCCAGCTTGGAGCCATCATTGCCTATCGTATTGCTAGAGATGGTGTCCAATCGCATGGCCTTTATCACTGCTTGACTGTCCACGTACATATATGTTGATCCTCTTGAATCGGTTACTCCTTGCAAGCGCCATTTGTGCAGCTTTGCCTAGCGCGAATACCTCTGCTTGGAATATGCTGCACAGGTCCGACAGTTTAAAGGAGAATCTTAGATTGAGCTCTGCACTATAGACTCCCGCACCAACTCCTTCTGTAATTTTTGAGCTATCTGTGTAGAGTTGGTGTATTAGTTGGTTTCCAGTAACGTTGTTGGTTTCCGCATAAATCAGGTTTACGGAATCATATAGTCAGTTGTGACCACTGCCTCCTTTTCTGCAGTGCTGTGTCCGTATCCTTGCAGTGCCATGCTGCTCGTGGCAGAGAGACGTTGGGCCGTCTTCCTTGCCAGAAGCTGAGCGTATGTGTCCAGGGGGTCAATATTTAATATTGCACCTAATGGTTTCGACGAGGTTGTTCTCAGCGCCCTAGAACCTAGAGCCAGCACCCAGAGCCTGTCGCTGAAGCCTGTCTAGCGCTTTGAGGTTGGTAGATTTCTTAGTCGCCGGCCACCAGACCAGGATTCCATATAGCAGTATTGGACGAACTACTGCTATTTATGTCCAATGCATCAGAGAGGGTGAAAGCCCCCAGGTACTGCCTAGCTTCTGCTTGGATGCATAGAGCGCGCACGTGGCCTTCCTAACCCTCTCTTCCACATTTAGTTTCCACGACAATTTGCTGTCCAATACCACTCTGAGGTATCTCACGCTGGTTTTTCTACCTTTGCACCTTGTACCTCTTGGTGAAGAGGATGACGTCCGTCTAGTTCGAGTTTATACTGAGCCCGACTGCCAAGGCCCACTTCTGTAGATTTTCCTTTTGAATAAGCATGCTGGTTGGGTTCCACTGGTGCTGTTCTTATGTGGAGGTCCAGAATCTTTTCTAGGAACTTTAAGAGGAAGGATGTCAGGCTTATTGGCCTGTCCTTCGGGTACGTGTTACTGGTTTTGACCGGTTTGGGTAAAAAAGATCACCCTTTCTATTCTCCAAGCTACTGGTTCTGACACTGATAGAATAGTGATGGCTTTCTGGCAAGAGAGACCTCAATCTTGCTATCGAATCTCACTCAGTCTGTGTTCAAGGTTTTCGATAGACTTTTGGTGGTTCCCTCCAACCAGTCATCACGTTAAAAAGTATATACTTATGGTCTAAGAATGATGGCTCGTACGAGACTCGCCAGTTCGTGACCTTGACCCGATTTGTGTTTGACAGTATTAGATCTATTTTATTGGAGGATGTTGGACCTATGTAGGTGCATTCACTCCCTATATTCTTAATCTCTAGGTTAGTTTGTAGTATGTACTTTAGTAAGGACTCACCTTTATCGTTGGTATCGGGACTTTCCCACCCTACGTGATGTGTGTTGGCATCCGTCCCTATTATCAGCGGCAGTTTCCTCACGCCAGGGGCTTCAAGCAAAGTCCTTAGCTGCTCTGTGGGTGCAGGCATGTCGTGCGCCATATAGCTATGATGCTAGGACCACTTGACCCTTCTTCCTGCCTTCAATGGCCACTACCGTGCGGTTGTCTGTGCTGTAATTAAGAAGTAGGTAAGCGTAGATGCCGTTTTTTAGAATGGTCGTTCTGGTCCTACTTACGGCTGTCGGGTAAAAGAGGTTGTAGTCCGATGACCTTAGCCCGGAAACCTTGTTTTCCGACGCTATTCAGGTCTCCTGGACTAAGACCACGTTAGTGGCTCCTTCTCCGAGGTCTAAAAGGAGCTCCGTCGATGTCGTCTTAATACATTCTTCAGAAAAGTCGAGTATCGCACCTGGACGAGTGAAGTTCTTGAGCTAACGTAAAGGGAAGGGTTGAGCTAACGTAAAGAAGGAGGTATAAATCGTCGGCAGTATGAAAAAAGTCCGAGGCATTTTTCAACATCTGGAGTACTTCTCGGAAGTAGTAGGTGTCTGATAGCAAGTGTATGGTGATTATTCGGGCGGATTCCTTTAATACTAATAGCAAAACCTAAAAAATCTATTTCTGAATAATACAATTTACATTTACCTAATTTCAATTCTAATTTTTTCAAGACTTTTTGTAATAAAAAACCGTGCTCATCGAATGTTTTTTTTTTTGATATTGCAATGTCGTCCATATATACTGCTAAATTTCCTTCTTTAATTCTTGAAATACATATTTGATAAATCGTTCAAAAACAGCTGGAGCGATTTTAAACCCAAAAGGCAAAAGGCGTTTGGAGTAACGACGGCAGTGTATTTGACAGATTCTTTGGAAACTTTACTTTGGTGAAAGTCACTTTAATATGCTGAAGAATTTATTATATTCAAGGGGCTCAAAACAATCATCTATTCTAACTAATGGGTATCCGTCTCTTATGGTTAATTCGATTATATTCGTTTTATCTCTCCTAGCGTAAGCAATTCTAAAGAAAGGCTCAACTAATTGTTTGCAAAAATCGCACTGTATTTTAAGCTGTTCATCTTCAAATATGCTGCGAATACAATGCAAAACGTTGTCTGCAATTTTTAAGAACTCTTTATTTACCTCAATTTCAATATTGGGTCTTTTATCTTTGTTAATAAACCATAAGATCATTACTTATTTGCATAAACGTAATATTAATTACGACTTTTCCGAATGTGCATAGGCGAAAGTTTCCAAGGCCGTTACATTTTGTGTTTGTGAGATAATCCTTAACTAAATTCGATCATATTAAAAACAGACAAATTGGCGATGTTGAAAAAAATTCTCATTCTCCTTCTGCTCCAGGTCGTTGCAAAAGTCACGGAACGCTGGCCATTTCTTCCCGTTTCCTTACATTTCTTGATCACATGTTGTAGCGATCCACAGCGGAAATTGATCCTTTCGGACGTCTTGGTTCTAGGCAAGCATTCGCCATGTGCCCATAACCAGAGAAATCGACTTTTGAAATCAGAGCGTATAAATGTACACAAATACATAGAACGGAAAAAATCGGCATGATCGACACAGACCGTGCTTTCCGTTCGAGCGTCTATGCAAGACTGACAACACAAGTTTTGATGTTGGTCCAACTCAACAGAAACCAGTTTCTCATGCGCTGGCTACTCAGTCGCATGTTCAATCGCATATGTTGCATGTTGGCTGGACCTGATCGTCGCAAAGTTCATGGGACCGCTTTTTAGGCTGTTTGACACCTCTATGTATTGAATGCCTAGTGATTTTACTTAACTGGACACAAATTTGCAATTAATTTGTAAGTTTGAATGATGACTGTCCCATAGTTATAAAAAAATTTTAATGCATGACGCTGCTTTGTGCCCTGCCTCGCCACATTTAAAGCAGCAGTTGCTGAAGTCCAGCGACTCTTGGCACCTGTTTGTCATGTGTCCCACACCGCTACATCGGTCACACCTCGTCTCGGTCTCCTTCACATGTCAGTTGGATCAGCCAACTTTAAGTGTGCCCACTTCGGTGATTCTCTTTGCCCTTGACCGTCCTCCTAACGCCCTTGAGATTGTCTTTGACCCCTTCCAGTTTGCAATCTTCCCTCCTTGTGACCAGCGCGAGAACATCCTTGTACGACATACCCTCTGCGACGCTGATGATAAGTGCATCTGGCCGCTTACTCCTGTTCCCTTCTTTCTCCTTTCGTGGCTTCGGTCTGGGCTTCTGCTTAACCTTCTGCCAATCACCATCATCATTACCCGTCGTTTGCGCGTCAGACCTCAAACTCTTTTTGGCACTCATATCCTGGCGTTTTTACCTTCCTTGTTTAGCTGTGGGCGCTACCTTTTGAGGGGCCGCGTTCGTGGACCTTACCGACTCTGCGAACGGCCTGTTTGGAGCTTGTTCCACCATTGCATTTCTAAGCTGCGTGGCCTGGGTTGGCTCCGGAGGAAACGAGGTTTGCACCTCCTTTTCCATGGTGCTCACCGCAGCCCGCTCGTTCTCTGGAAGAAGCATATGAATCTCCTTCATTCTCGCGCCCGAGTGTTTCGTCGTCTGGTTTATGTACCTGGCGACCGGCTTCCCCTCGTGTAAATCGAACAGCATATCGTCGAGGAGACCACCAAGTTTCTCGATCAATGCTGCCTCTGCACTGCCTCTGTGTGCTCGCACCCTTTTGGAAGGCGTCTTGCGCGAGACGCTATTTGGGCTGCACACCTCTCTTCCTCTTTTGATGTAAAAACTAATACATAGTGTGTGCATGTAAATTCATATAAGAGGGATTCCTGAAACTGATTTTGATTTGCTTTTGATTTGCTTTTAGAAGATCAAAATCAGTTGACGGAACGACCTTTTTTGCGCACTGATTTGATTTTGATTTGCTTCTGATTTTCAGAACTTCTGGCAGTCTTGCCAAACAGTGGCTCCGTCCACTTCAAAACACTGGTCCTCTTTCTCTTCAAATTCTAAAACATATTTAAAACTCTAAATAATTCAGTAATTTTTTATAAAGTATTCCATTTTCAAATAGTTGTCATAAACACCAAGTGTTACCATTAGTTTTCTATGTAGTAAACGGTCACACAAGGCATCGATTTTTTTTTTTACTTAACATACAAAATTTATAATTTAAATGTTATTGAGCATTTTTTTGAGAGCTTGAATTATTCTCTGTCATATGCATTTTAAATCATGAGCTTATCTAAATTTTTTTCACAGATTTTTGGCTCAGCTATGCGACTATAGTTCTTTAGTCAATGTCGCAGCTAAAATTTAAAAGTGCCCTGCTGAAGCGATAGATCGTGCCTTTCTAAAGCGATAGATCGTGCCCGATGATTGGTACACAGAAATATCGATCATTTATAATTTTGATGCCGTGGGCCATCGCTAAAAGGCTTGGCGTCAATTGTAAAATTCAATTGGAAGAGAAAAAAATATTGCGTTAAATAAACTTGATTTAAATACTAAAATAAAAGCAAAGCGTCTCAGTTATTAATTTGAAGTCAACTTTAGTCAAAATTAGCACAAATATGCTTATGCTACAAGTGGGATGGAATTCCGCAAAAGGGGAGCCATCGGTAATCTCAGTTATCATCTCGCGAAAAAATTAGGTCGCTCGCTCACAGGGTGACCATAAAAATTTAAGAAAGTTAAACAAAGATTTATATTTATGGGCTTACACGTCCTGAAAATATAAATTGCATTAAAATAAGCTTTTTCCGTTATTGTCCCCCTTGTCTATACGGCCTTTACAAAAGACATACTTTCTCTCGTTTTGGAAGCTGTTCCTGCTGACCAACATATTGAGTCCTTCCCGCGAAAAAGACGTACGCCACAGTAGGCGAATTCTAAAGGAACTTTTTTCTAGATTAATTGCAGAAAAATAGAGCGAGTATGTCGCTTACGCCCTAAAGGGCTGATATCTCAATAAATATATATAATTGGCTTTTACATTTTGTATTGCAGAAGCGTTTGTTAATTGTGTACACCATTGCATTTAAACAAAAAAATCCAGAAAGTGGCGCTACTTTTTCACTTGATCTTTCCAATTGGCAGGCAAAACACTGAATTTTCTGTTTTGCAAAATAATCTGGCAAAGCCGAAATAAATTTACGAGCTAAATCTAACAATAACAAAGTCGCTTTGGTTTTATCTTACTTTTATTAGATATGTCGTTTTGCACACTCGTATAAAAAATTGTGACTACATTGTTGTTTGTATAAATTTACTTACATATATAAATATACATATCATGTGTATAATATTTGCATTGTTTACCAATTACTAAGAAAATCGAATCCTTTAGGAATTTGGACATCTGTTGTTGGCAACAATTTGGAATTTTCGGTGTGTTGCCCTTTAATTTCATTTTCAGAATCACTTGAGTTATTTGATATATCAAGAGTAAGGTTTTTGGAATCCCAATAAGCAGCTGGGTCATCCCTTTTTACATATATTGAATCTTCAGCCATGATGTTATTTCCATCGATTTGGTTTGATTTGGTTTCGGTCAGGCAAACATTTCGCTGAGGTAAATGCTTATTTTTAGCATCATTCGCAGACATCATCACAGTCAGATTAAGTTGGGATTTAGTGCGAAAGCTAAATGGAAAAGAATGCTCATCGGTTGAGTCGCCAAGGTTGTCATCGTCCTTCAGCTTTAAGCCAACCTTCTGATGTATAAATGTCAATAGACTGTTACCATCGTAGCTGCAAGCCAAGTTGTACTTCTGGCCATCATTGTTAGTCGAACTCTGATAGTACTTAATAGTGATTTCTGGTCTGATTATTGTATCATTTATAATATTATCTTGTTCATTTGCAGTTAATGTGCGCCATATGTGATCGTAGGCAGCTTTTACTTCATTTATCTCGTAGGCTATCTTCTCAGCAACTGGATTCAGTTTAGCAAAGTAACTACTAATGAATTCATTTGTCGACATTTCTGTTCTGAAATTAAATGACATACATATTTCGATTAGCATATACACACACATCCACATACATATATGCATGTGTATACACACATACATATATGTATGCACATACAGTATTTACAATTTATTTTCACACAAAGCAAACCGACCTTATTCATTGCATATTCATATGCACACACATTTATACATACAAACATATATACATACATAGAATGCAAACGCATAATAGCATTTTAGTTCTTACATTAGTATATGTATGTTGCTTTATGTTTAACCACTGATTTACTCCTTATTGTATCCTAATTTATTATTAGTTTGTTTGTTCGCAATACCTCACTCACAATTTCATTTGCTATCCGCATTAAATGCAATTTGTTTAGTTTTCTGGCGCCTCCAACAACAAAACCCCTTATCTTAACCCGGCTCGCGAACATATAAGCGAACGTATAAGTTCGACGCCAACCAATGCACGCCGTTTGCGATGTGACCGTACCACAATCATGAGAAAATATCTACATAATGTATATACATAAAATATTACACAAGTCAATATTTTCGTGTCGCGTTAGTGCTTAAGGCCAGATTTAATAAATGTTTTATATCGGAAAGTGCTCATTATTTTGACTGAGCCCACATAATGTCAGTGTGACCCACCACACTGGTATGGCAAAATGGTCTAAGGTCACACCACTTTATTACCAGCCCTTTGTTTGAAATCAAAATCGATAACATAAATTAAATTGAAATAAAATAATAAAAAAAATGCAAATATATTACCAGACACTTTTATTGGCTTTCTTTCTTGGCGATTAAGATTTTCTCAACTTTTGCGTTATAAATTTAGGTTATATGGCCCTTTCACTTCACTGAGCTGTGCAGAATAATTGACTGTTCCACACATTCCACTATCGACATTATCGATAACATTGCCGACACTCATTTAAATTGCAAGCAACTGCCAGGAAAGGATGAACTAGGGCTGCAAAAACATCGATAGTGGGAACATCGATGTTTTCTACATCGATGTTTTAAAACATCGATGTATCGTTGAAACATCGAACTTTTTTCATGCCTAATTCAAATATAAAATGACGTGCTGTTATTAAGACAGACTGGATTACATACATATATTATACATATATAAATTTCATTTCTTAAAATTCAAAAAATTTTGAAAAGTAATTTGAAATAAAAATAAAATAAAAATAATATGGTAAATATCAGTTATAGCGCCGTAACTCTTATTAAAAAAACAAAGATTGGGATAGATTTATAATGAATTCTGGTGAAAGGATTATAAGTTTAGTTTAGTCAGGAAAAGTCGTGAAAGTTTCATTATTTACATGAATTTTTTCGCTGCTAATTTGAAAACACTTGAAAATTTACTGACTTGATATGCAAAAAAAACTATCCATTATACAGACGAACAGCCACTTATAATATTGCTATAAGAAACTAATAAAACGAATTAACTTATGCAACAAAATACTTCCTTTTTTCAAATTATTCACTAGTGGTCTGAAGCGTCTTTATCACGGTTGCCAACCAACACATAAAAAACTTACCAGTACCAAAAGTGGCACTTTTGCCGTGGTCGACGTGTAGTGAAACATCGGTGTTGAAAATAAAACATCGATATATCGAACAATTTTGAAAACATCGATACTATCGAATTTACCATCTATGTTTTTGCAGCTCTAGGATGAACGTCTTAAGTATGCTAAAGAAGGATCCGGAATAGGATTTCACCCACACAGTCCATATAATTCTAACAAACGGACAAATATTAATCTAATACTAATGCGTCCCAATTAAAAATTTTACAAAATTTATTCTAACAGCCGATTGTTCTTGCAGAGCTGCCAACTTTTGCTGCTGCTTTGTTTTAGAATAACGAAGTCACAAATTCCTTATGCTGTTATATGCATTTATGCGCAATACATTGCTTTTAATTGTTTAATACGTTTTACATTATTATTTTAACAATCAATATACTTTTTCATTCATAAAAATCAATATAAAAAGATTTCCAATAAGATACCACGATCCTAGCGATGAACTGACAGCCCCTGCAATTATATCGAATATCGTTCCAAATATCTATGTTATCGCACGCACGAATTCACTTTTTGTTGTTGCCCAGCTCAGATGAAAAATGAGGCAGGTTCATTAAATATTAAATTATAAAATAAATACAAAGAATTTTATTATAGGGAGTATGGCAAATTTATTTTTAAAAATGAATAAATATATAAAAAATATCGTCGATGTTTTTTTGTTTAATATTCACGCCTGTACTGCGATTTACTTTTCAATTCACTGACTAAAAGTTCAGTGAATTCAAAGCACATAAAATATGTGGAAGTGAAAACCGGAGCACCAAAATTTTGCGGATTGAAAAGTAAAGCACTTAAAATATGTGAAAGTGAAAACCGGAGCATGCCCGATAGTTTTATTTATATTTAGAGTTTACATATATGCGGATATATTTTGAGCTATAAACGAATACTAAAATCTGAATATTTAGTAGTTTTTCCGGCTGCGTCAATTAGGATTGAATTATAATAAGACCGTCTCTTAAGAACGATATAATAAAATAACTACTTTATTCTTAAATGTTCGTCCTTATATACCCTTACTAAATGTTGTGTTATCATTATTCTAACCTCTAGGGTAATTGTAATGTTTAATTTACAATTATCTGCATTCAAACAGGACAATGTTTCTTATCTATTTGGTATCTTAGTTAACGATTTATAACATTTCGCATTCATTTATCTTATAATATTTAGTTATTTTACCTCTTTTCATTTACTTATGATACCACACTACACCTATATTATCTGTATTATTGGGATCGGTGCCTTATTCATGGTGTTATCATTAGTACCAGACTGGGAAGTAACTTGCGCGCACAAGCGTTAAGATTAGTACAAAAAATGTCATACAATGTCGAGCTAAGCAGATACGCGCACATGCGTATTGTGCTCTCGAATTCTTATAAAAACAAAATGTGCGGAAAGTTGCAATCGGACGCAACCGACAAAACGATCTGACGTGTGAAACTGTGAATGTACCCAACATGAAATAGAACGAGAGGACAATATGGCGCGAGCCAAAATAGAGTGGGAATAAAATTAAAACGAAATAAATTACAAAAATTATTATTAATTGATTTTGGCTAGCTATCCGTAATTTACGTACCAAAACTATCAGAAAGACTCCAAAATTCAGACGAATACAATAAAGAAGACAAGTCAAAAATCGATACAATGGACAAGCGCAATGTGATATAAAAGATTAAATCTAATGGTGCAAACGACGTCCCGTGCAATTGTATAAATGTTGGCACAACAAAATCAAAACTAAAAACTAGAATAGCTCAACATAAATCGGACTTTTAATTACGACATGAAAATAATATACAAAAAACTGCACTATTATCCCACTGTGCAAAAAATAACCACACACCGAATTTACAGGATGTCCATATTTTACAACAAGAACAACACTATAATAAACGTTACACATTGGAGATGCTTCACATAATAAACACACCAACAAACATACGGTTAAATTTTAAAACGGACACTGAAAATTGTGCTCACTTATACAGACATTTACTAACAAAAAACTAGTACCATACTCCACGTTGAACAGCGCGGACGTGTTATAAATGTAAGGATTTTGTATTTTTGTATTTTGTTTTTTATATATTGCCTGTATTCCATTTTTGAAATTGTTTAAATGTAAGATTGTAATTGTTATTTTCTTGTAATTATTGTGTTTAGTGCCCTGAAGACGATCTGCCGTGGAGCGATCGAAATATATCGGCACAATTAAAAAAAAAACCCAGTTTTTTATTTTAATGATGCAAGGTGGACCTCGAGCTAGCCAAAATCCCCCAATTAAATATGGAAAGGTCAACAAATACAGAATTAAAAATAATTATTAAGGATAATAGGATTCGAACCTCCCCTGCACACTGAAAATTATATTTTTCGTCGTGTCTTCGTGTTGGAGTACTGAGCACGAAACCGAAAGGAAACGGAAACGCATGAAAAGGTTTTACGACATGAACATATCGTGCTGAGTCGTGCTCTACTACTCGCCCAACTCTACTGTGAACCACTGCATCGCATAGCAAATTCTATTCGGTTTGCATCCACATTAATAAACCATAAATATGACTAAGCAGTCGTTCTTCTCCCGCTAAAAAGTATTTTTAGTATTTTAAAACGTAGTCTTTTAATGTAGTTTGTAGTACTTTACTAACACTGAAATGAGAAATGCTTTAGGTGTGTAAATAACTGTAAAACATTTATATTGATATTATTATTGTAATTATTACATCTATGCTATAAATAAGTTTAACATTATTACTGATTTATTATGTACATCGATATTGTTACTTGATTAATTTGAATACATATGTATGTACGTACTGTTTATTGATCCAATATCCAATCAAATGAAATCACATCAATCAAATTTAAATTGGACAACTAAAATATGACCAGGCAATATATGTACATATAACGAAGCATCATAAAGACAGAAACAGATTTGCAATTCAATTTAAAATGTAAATTTTATAGATAAAGCACAGCTCCTCATTGGATCTGTCGTGTCGTGTGCTATGTAGTTTCATAGCTGGTTAATAACGCGGCGTCCACTGGCTCTAGACAACTGGGACAGGTGAGACTGCGCATCAGCCAGTCATCGATGCAGTGTACGTGATAAATGTGCATACATGGGAGGTAACGAACTGCCTCATTTACGCAGAACTCTACCATGCAAATGACGCACTCACGTGCCTTCTTGGAGTTGTCGTCATACGTGCCAATCGGCAGATGCTTGACGAGCCCAATCCGCTTGGCTATCTTAATCTGATCCTCCTCGGGCATTTCAGATGCGCCTCCTGACGCATTACTCATTGAAGCAGGTGGATAGAACAATTGCGGCAACGGTTCATGCTACAAGAAATTCAAATTAATTACTGCATCTTTTTGTACTATGTACTAATTAGCTCATTCACTTGCCTGGTATGATGACATGGGTCCGCTGTCTTGTCCGCTAATACTCTCGCTTCCTCGCAGAAGTGAAATGTCATCGGGACTGTTCAGTTTTAAGCAATTACCCATTATTTTACCTTAAAAGGGAGAAATCAAAATATATAATTATGTATATATATGTATGTGCTTAGTTTAGTTCGGAAAACTTTTCAACTTTTAATTAGACCCTACCCTCTGCTTTAAAAAAGTAAAAAAGGGTTCATTAAGATAGTGCAATTAACATTTGTGTGGAACAGGCAGAAAGAAGCATGGTAGACCCCTTAAAGTACATATGTTTAAGTTAACAATAGTCAACCGACTACTGCATTTCCTAACTCCCTACACTGGAGCAATGCCCAATTTGTTGGGGTTCGCAGGTGTTACTCTTATTGTAAGAGTATCAACACTGAGACTATGTTGGGATGCGTGGAACTAGGAAAAGTAAGATAGAGTTAGTCTGTAATAAGCTGTCATTGGAGACAAATTAAATTAAATTAAGCCATTCGTGCAAGTATCAAGGTGACACCGGCCATAACTCCATCGAGTTTTGACCAGCAACACGTATCATAGCCGCCGCTTGTGCTAAAGGTGCAACTGCCTAGTCACCACGCCCCCTTACAACCCGAGTAACCTATTTGGGTTTAACTTATTTAATAATTTGTATTCTCTTTCTTTTGAATTCAATTTTTTTTTTTATTTTTTTTTTATATGTTTTGTTAATATATTCCTAAATAATTGCAGGTCGAGGTTCGAATCCGGCGGTGGGGGAAGTATTAATTTTAATCTTTTTTTCTTTTCTTTTTTTATGAACTAATTGTTCGGGCTGCACCCAGCAGTTGATACGCTTGTACGAAAAAGAGTAGTCTGGAATAGCCAGACCGTTCTCTCGCTTCACCGTTCGCCACCGTTCTCTCTTTATGCACCTATTCTTTTCGTACTTTTGGCGCGTGGCCTGATGCAACTCACAGTATTATAAGAAAGAACATTCGAGAAGCACGCACACAGCGCATCAATTATTTTATCTATAATGAAATTATATATAGTAACACACCACATCAATAGTATCACCTGATTCCACTCCGGACGGATTCGCCACTCTGTGGAAACCTCAAAGCCGCCTCTAAAGGCCGCATTTGGAATTCGAGCAGTAATAATACCAATTATAGTAATTAATTTCGTTTTAATTTGAATAAAATAAAATTACATTCATGTAACTTACTAAAAATGCTTGATAGTTCACAAAGCAGTTCAATTTGCACTGCTTTCATGTCACACTACGAAACCCAATGAGAATAATATACAGTTGTCCCACTCTATTTCGGTACGAGCCATATAGTCCTCTCGTTCTATTTCATGTCAGGTACATTCGCTGTTTCACACGTCACGTCAGTTCGTTTTGTGGGATTCGTTCGAACGTTTACAAATTTTGATTGATTAATTAATTAATTAACAAACGGTTAGCTAATGACAAAGTACAGGGTCTACTACTGTCGGTTGCGTCTGACCGTAGCTTTCAGACCTTTTTAAATGGGGCTTCCCTTGCAAATGGTTGTTATTCCCCAGCAAGCTGCAAAATTAGTAAAATGTTGAGTTTCACAAATTAATCGATAAGCGAGTTCGATAGCAAATAACGAAATATTTCGCGGTGAATACCCACAGTTTAAAACATGCCTAAAAGTAAAGCATTTTCGCCTTATGGGAGTTTAAGCTTACACAGGAATAAGAAGAATTAGGAGAGACTAAAAACACTTGATACAAACAGAATTATTCCAACAAATTATTGAAAATACAAATAACAGTTGCCAGCTTTTGGACGCTAACGTGGACGCGGCCCTAATCTAAACAGGCTATTAGTATCCAAGAGTACTAACTAGAGGTGGAGAACTATCGATAGTCGGCGTCATCGATAGTGCTTGATAGTTTCCATAAACTATCGACTATCGACGATAGTAAGAAAAATCTATCGACGATAGTAAGAAAAATCTATCGTCGATAGTTGTCGATAGTCCAGTAAGTAAATTTAAAAAAATCTGTTTAATTTGTTTTTGAAATATTCCTTATTAATTTAAATTTACATTTACTTGAAAAGAGTTTGAAATTAATTTTCCAAATATTTTTCTTCGAATATTATTCAAATAATGATTTGAATTTTTATGGTTTATTTGTTTGTTATTATCACACAAAATTTTGCTTTTAACTTTATAATACAAAAACAAGTACACAATATCTTACCTATTTGAAGAAATCGATTAATTTTATTGTTAATAAAAATTTGTAAAGCCTATGTCACAAATGCGTTCAAGTTTCTTTCTTTCTTTTCTTTCAAAATTTTAATGCAGAGATGTAAAGACGTAAAGATGAGCGCCGCTATCGATGGCGAGTCGATAGTAGCCAACCATCGATAGTGTCGATAGTGCTATCGATAGTTCTCCACCTCTAGTACGAACGTGAGTCTATTTTTGAGCAGTTTTAGACATTAACATTTTTGCAATTTTGACAACTCCGGAGAAATTGACAGAGAAATGTGAAAAGGATAAGTATTTATTTGTCATTTACCCCAAACTACAACATGTGTTGGTGTGTGTGGTTGATCTGAGTTATTCAGGCATGCTCCAGTTTTCACTTTAATTCTGCAGATTACTTATTAAACCTTTTAATTGGCTGGATTTTAGCTAGGTTAAATTCAGAGATTTAATGGGTTCGAGCAACAAATTTATATTTGTAGTACTTCCGAGTTTGCATCAGAAATAAGAAGCCACTTCTATTTTCGTTTAATACATATATTTCTTAGGTTTTAACTGTTAGTATGTACTTTAGATTTTCGACAGCGTACTTTAAAATAGTACAAAAGGGTCTATTAAGATTGTGCAACTCAGAAATGTATGTAATAGGCAGAAGGAGGCGTGGCAGACCCACAAAGTATATATATTCTCGATCAGGACAACGATCTGAGGCGATATAGCCATGTCCGTCTGTCTGTCCGTATGAACACCTAGATCTCACAAATAATACGAGCTACAGACTTAGTTCACTTTTTGTTAGGTTCGGTTATTGCATAGGCAGGACAGCTAGTTCTGATTTTCTATATCCCATCCCTTCTCCATAAATTCTCCACTCTTACCATGTACAGTTTAAGAGTCACTGTCTCTCATAAATAAAGCTTAAGATGCATAGAATATTTCGGATAATAAACACCCGGGGATTTTTTTCTGTACCAAGCATTGTGCTGGAGAAGGAGGATGCCACAGTGTACGCAACCGCTCGCGGGGCTTATGATTTTTAATTGCGGGTATGTACATATGAATATATTAGTGTTTAATTTGCTAGTATATTTGTATGAATAAGTGTATGTGTATGTATGTACATGCTGCTGGTGCTACCGACTCCCAAGGCAAAGCTAAGTACATGGTCGGTTGTGTCCGGCTGTAGCAATCGAGACTTTTATTGTTTTGTTTCATTATTGTTCATTAATGTTTGTTATAAAACAATACATACATATATATAATTGTTATGCCACATGCAGATATTTTAGGGATAACAAATTTCTCCTTCAATAGCGTACAATACATATGTAAATGCTGCCCCTACATTTAAAACGGCACAGTTCAACATTACATTTCTCTTTATTAATGTTTATTATTTTCAAACTGCACAGCTAATATAAATCAACGAGACCCATATTTAACTCATGATTTTACGCGGTTCTTCCATTTACATATATGGTTACACCACTATTTCACAAGCACTTAGCGAAAACTATTCATTTTACTACGTTAAGGATTTCAATCTTCTGGATACTAAGCTTTATACAGGGAGGCTATAGTGACATTTCGTACAAATATCTAAGATGGCGGAGAGGCCTAAAAATAACGTCGTAGAATTTTGATATTAGTTCACATTGCATGTACAAAGAAGGTAAATGTATACATATGTATATGTATATATGTATATGCGCATATGGCGATTTGTATGTACACATGTTTACATGCAACTCCGTACGCACGCACATACATATGTATATATATATGTATGTACATATGTACTTGTACGGATGCATGCATAAATATAAATATGTATGTCTACCATTGCTTTGTGTAGTTAAGAATGTATGTATGTATATATCTGCATACTTATGCATGTACTTACAGGAGTATTAATGATTTGGATTTTTGCTGAAATTGTAATTAAGTTGAGCAAGTGTACGCGATTACAACTGCAGCTAAGCTCTATCTATTGTTGTTTTTACAGCGATTGGTAAACAAATGCATTCATGATGTACCCATGCAGAACCGTATTAAATTTTCACTGTCATCACATCATCTATTTAATTTTCTCTGGCATCTTTTATCCAAAATAAGTCAATTTCGTGTACCTTTTTCTAGATTACTTTAATTTTTAATGTCGCAGAACAGGTAAGTACATACACACTTATTGACGTATATCGATGCGCTATCGATAACGATAAGCTTTTACACTGGTGTGTTATATCCCATTTTCACGATAGTCAGCATTTGTGTAATTCTTACATTTGCGGTTTTCACTCCCACTTATTTTAAGTGATTTACTTTTCAATCTGTAAAATTTTGGTGCTCCGGTTTTCACCTCCACTTATCTCATGTGAATTGAATTCACTAAAACTTTAGGCAGTGAATTAAAAAGTAAAACACAGTAACTGAAACTGAAAAACATTCACAATATTTTTCATATATTTATTCATCTTTGAAAATTAATTTGCCATACCCAGATTGAAAAAACAAATTGTGTTTATTTTGTAATTACAAATATTTAATGAACCCGCCTCAAATTTCATCTGAGCAAACATCAAAAAGTGAAGTCGTGCGTGCGATATCCAGCTCATCGCTAGGAACGTGGTTGCGTGCTCCGGTTTTCACTTTTTCCTCATATAGGAACGTATGGCATACGATGTATTTTTGTGAATATCGATAAAAACAGCTGTTTGATTGAATGCTCAGTGGAAACACCTAAAAGGTCGTAGCCCCAAAAAAAGTCGTAAGACCGCAATGGAAATTGGGTATTATTGTTATATGTGAAGAATAAGTGATTTAAATAATGCCACAGTCTTTATAATATAGTTGCTCTCTCAATGATTTCTAATGGATTTCGTTATTTTTCTAATAAATAGCGACTGCTAAATATAAGCAACGTACAATTCTTGCCTTAAATACGATTTGTGATGTTCGATCGAAATATGTATATTGGCAATAAAATATAAAAAATCCAGGCTTATAATTCTATGCCAACCCTGAATTTCGTGCTAACTAAAATTTCAAATTAATAAAGGCGCTGAGTTTTTCCAAATAATCGATAAATTCATGCTCCATCAAAAAATACTGAATTAGTTTTTTTTTTATAAATGACACAAAGCAACACATTTCTTCCAATCGAAGGTAAGACGATTGTGACGTTTCGGAAAAATAAAATGAAAAATGGGAAAAAGTCTACGTGGAACTCGGCTAAGAATCTCACCGCTGCTGTATGGGAGGAAAGTAAATTCATTTTAGAAATGTGTTGCATTTTTGTTAAAAATGTTAAGTTTAGCTCCTTGGCGAAAAGTGGGCCCGAGTGTGTCGTTCCCAAACACAAATGATTTTTATCAATTTATTTACATATTTGTATGGAGCGTTCTATTTTGAGTATTAATAAAATTAAATAGATTTAAAAACATTCCATTTTTAAAACTTCGAAATTTACATTTTCTTGTGCAGCGCAAAAGTATGTACGATTTTATTCGTTGTTGAAAATATTTTGTTGCATAACTCAAGGTTTGCTTAAAAAAACCCCCTAATGCATGATTTGTGTTCGCCTTATTGGTATAAGATTTATTTTCAATTGAATAGACTCCAAGCTAAAAGTATACCATTAATATATTTTCGTCCATAGGCACATGTAACATTTTACCAGGTGAAGCATAGTTTCGGTTGTCTGCATTTGAATCAGCTCAACAACATAAATTTAAAAACAAATTTATTTTGTTAATTTTGTTATATGCTTTACTTAGCATATATACTAAATACATTTAATTTAAATACATAATAATTTTAATCGAACTTAATTGGTCAATTGGTCATGTCCACAACGGCCAGTTTACCTTTCATCATATCTAAGACTGTTAAGATGAGGGGTAAATAAATAAATAAATAGCAGTCATAAATTGTTTGGTCGCTACTTCGTTTATAAGTTCCCAGCAGTTATATATGAATTTCATAAAGTTATCGATAGTTGCGATAGTGTCATGTATGTTTATCTCAAATTACCAATTTCTAAAGTGTAGTACGCAGAAAGACGGAGACTGCTTGCAAGCGAAATTGTCAATGGTTTTGCTTGGGCCTTTAAAACAGCAGTGTGACCATAAAAATTTAAGGAAAAGCCATACATATTGGGTATAAAAGCATTTTTAAAACTTATAAAGCAGATTGGTGTCAGATTATTATGGTCAAGTTTGATACGTTTATCTTTAAAATTGTAGAAATGGCGATATGTTCGAAGAGTCGGGTCTATTGACACAGGCCATGTGTTAGAGTGAGGGCACTAACAGCAGCTACCAACCAACCATGTTCAACCTTCAAGGAAGAAGACACGATACTAAAATTCTCCTACACGTTTGTGTGCAGTATGTGTGACAAAGCACCGTTGCCCATGTAGCTTTTTCCCGCCAAATCAGGCTGTTTTGAAGATAATGCGGCAACCAGAGTTAGCGGGAATTGTGGATTTTTTTATGATCTTCACCCATTGTGAAGAGCTGTTAATCAGGGTATAATACCGTGCAAATCTCGAAAACAGCCCTCGATATTACCGAAAACGTACGTTTTTTCAACTGTCGTGTAAACCATTTTATCAGGAACTGTATGGCAACTATGTACATTGCAGTTGTCAATGTAAGTTTCCCTGCGCATGCTCCGTATGGAATTTATTCTTGTTCATTGCAAAAATTATACAATACAAAATAAGCTTGCCAACTGCTACGATAATAAGTGAAAAATCAAAGTGGTGTATTAGTGAAACAGAATATGATAATAAGATGATAAAGCCTTATTTGAATTTCATTTACAAGAGATGCCTTAAAGCACCTATTGAAATATGCAACCATTAACGAGGTCTAATGGTTACAAATAACAACACTTATCTTAGCACGCAGCTGTAAGTCTTGAAGTAAATAAAATCACTGTTTATAGAGGCTTTAAAAAATCCATAACTGCAATCTTGCAGTGAATGAAAGTCGTGGGACAGTTAATAGATTTACATGTGTACATAACTGAGCATAACGTTTATTTTTGATATATGTGTGTGGGTATACATGTGTGTTGATTGTAATAACATATTTGCAACGAAATACATGTACACATTCATCAAATACGTGCGTACATATGTACCTACATATGTATATATTTCACATGGGCATGTACTCTGGTGACGACACTGGTCTACAAGAAATTCCCCCTTTTTAGTGTATATTTATTTTAGTTACGAGAAGTTTACCTAAATGATCATATTATAATCTTATACATTTCAAATTAAAGCTTTAGGATAAAAGGCCGGCTTTAATTTGATCCATACATACTGTAATTAAATTAATGTTGGCTTGTTTTAAACTTTAAAAAACTTGTCTTACTTCTGTTTGCTATACCTCCGATTGTTCAAAATATCTTTGTATACAATACAACAAATTTACCGAGAATTGTGCGTGATATAAGCAAAAATACCCATTTTCAAAAACTCCTAGATCTTGTAATTTTTGTGATCCTTACAAGTTCATCATAGAGCTACAAGAACATCGATGGTAAAATGCGTAGTATCGATATTTTTAGAATTGTCCGATATATCGATCCCACTATCAACGTTTTTTATAGCTTTATGTTAGGCTAGGTTTTTACAGTAGTTTATTTTGTAAAATAGAAACAAAATAAGATTTGAATACCTTTTAATTTTAATGTATACATATGTTTACAATTTATTTTGGCATTATTTTTGAATACACTTAAAATCGGTTTTCGAAAGTGGCGCCGAAAAAATAGGTGGATAATCAGGCCTGTTCCCATTTACGAAATCGATCATTCGATTTACTTTTTGAAAAAAATGGGGTTCTAAATTTCAATTAATCGTTTTTGATTAGCTTCATATTTGCTCCATTTCGAAATAGTTTAGCTTCGTGTGTAAGTACAATAAACATTTTCATTTCTTGAAAACGATACATCGAATTTGGGAAGCCCATTTTTTTCAAAAAGTAAATCGAATGATCGATTTCGTAAATGGGAACAGGCCTGAATATATTGCATTAAACATCAATATATCAAATGTATATCGCATAAAATATATGTAAGCATTTTTCTTAGTAGATTCACTTATGTCTAGTTCAAATTTGTAAATTAAATTGAATTTTATCAAGTTGCTTTCCCATTCTTGCAGTTAGAAACAGAATTTTTCTGATCAAAAGTTGATGGCACTCTGCCTATAAGGACAAGGTCAGTAGACAAGGCATTTAAGACGGCAGCATTACATCCATATAACTCAGGAAAAACCACCAAACAATATCGATTTATCGCCTAAAAATTTCATATATATTGGCTGAAAAGACATTTTTCTGTAAATTCTTAAAAAAAGTATGAATTTATTTAAAACTTTTCGTTAAGTTTATTTTGGGTGGAAAGATTACTTACACTATCTAACCAAATTTAATAGTTATATGGATTGCAACAAAAAGAAAACGATCATTTTGAACAAGCAGATTTTTTTGTTATATATTGTTATATAACTCATAGCATTTTAAATATTTTAGAAACAATTTTTTAGTGGTTTTTATGTAGACCAGTGTGCTTTTGTTCAAGTTGTTGTTGTTCATACTAATACTCCTACGGAGGATTTTCCTCAGGGAGTACAAACAAGAAACAATAAACATACATATTTAAAAGTTTTTTACTTCGTTACAATACATAAATGGTAAAACTATTTCCAGTTATCCGTCTTAAGCCAAATATTGCCTTTTTCCCATAATTTTCCGCACTGTGTAAATAGTTGCCTTTTTGCCGTATTCGTAAGCTTTCTTGGCTACTGAACAAGACTAGAGCGGACACGGGAACGATACTAGTGAACGATTCGAATGATTCGAATGATTCGTTCGTTCACTAAGAATTGAACGAATGAACTAATCTTTGAATTTAACTCTAAATCACAATTTTAATAAGTACTAAAGAGATCTATAAATTTGCTGCTATGTTATTTTATGTTATATAGTCTTGTTGAATTTGGAAGTATTTAGGCATTTTTAGTCAATTTCTAATTTATTTGAATTTATGAAATCAAACTTTGTTTGATTCCCTGTTTCTAACCTATACTTCTCTTGCGCAGCATTATAATAAAAGCGTTCTTTGTATATGTATTTACACAGAAAAATTCCTGATGGTCAGGATAAAGCAATACAATGTCCAACCTGCTTCATGATAACAGGCCGAGAATTAAAGAAATATTGATTGAGTTGAATGCAAGCAAAGGATTACATTACTGGGGCTGCTTTACTCGTTTCCTAGGAGATAAAGTATTACATAAAATATGACGGTAGGTAAATGGAATGAATCACAATTCGATTATTGAGCTTGATTTGAGAAATTTAATTTCAGCACTATGCACCTGGTGAATGTTTTCATAATATTAATACAAATGATGCCTTATCCGCTGATAGCCGACCAATTAATAACAGACCGATTTATAACTATGAAGTGGGGCAAATGGACGCCGCTTCATATACATCAAATTACGACGGCGACGACGGTGTGGATTGGCCGAAGAAGGGAATGTATGCATTTGGAGAGGATTCGGAAATATTTAATCAGAATTATGGAGATGACAATGCTGTCGATGCAAATGTAGCGCCAAACTACAGTGATTACTGGGATGAAAACATTACCTCCATAACGTATGGATCGGCGAGCAGTAGTGCAACAAAAATGTTGCCCGAACTTCCGGTGTCACAAACTACTTATGATGGCTTGGTGATCGACATGTCCAGACCTCAAGATAATGAAGATCAATATCATTATGATGCAAATGCAATATATACGAATAGACAATCGGACAATCGAATGGGCGCCCGTTTGCCTGTTGCACCAGTATCTATGCTAATTGCGGATAACTCCAAGTATCGTATGTTGCCGCAAATAGATAGCTACAACAATGAGAATAATTTCGATTATAGCTGCTCGGAAGCACAAAGTGGTTATTCGCCATCAAATGCTGGCATATTGGACGATAGAATAGGTAGCTTTATTTATTTGCCACCACCTACGACGGCGGGGTCGGGGTTGGGGTCGGGGTCGGGGTCTTTGCGAATTTTACCACAGCCACAGCAAGTGCAGAACATCAACACTGACTATGCTCTGAATCAGAACCAATATACCACAACACATAATGTTGATGGAGGAATCAATACATCAACTGGACCTACTGACATCTTTTGTCAAATGACCCGACCCTACACTTCAATGCTGCCGTTGGACTACACTGACTACTCGGACAATTTGTCGACATACAGTGACACACCGCCAATAAGTAATGCTCAGCACAAGCTGCAACAACATCGAAAGGTTTCCCTTATGATGGCCATGACAACGGCATCTGTTATAGCCTCGGGGGAAACTAGAGTACCAGTGCCAGTACCAGCACCAGCTCAACATCAATCCCATCTAAATCGCCCATTCGACAACTACTCCTCTGCCTTGGTTTCAGATGTAGTCTTGAGTTCAACTAAAAATACTAATTGTATCGCCTCCTCTACTACCAACAAAGCCGTTGCGGTCATTTCAGAAGTGTGGTCAAATACAGATGCAACACCGACAAATACTACTACTGTAACTTCATCTAGAAAATTGCCAAACTGTCAAGCGTATTATCAGCAGCAAAACAAAACAACAACAACTAACTCTGGCTCTACTTTAACTACGGATTATCAGGAAGTTTTATCCAACTCCCAACAACCATTACCAGTTCTAAAGAATCGCATAAAACAGTTGCCAAAGTTACCCATTCCGAAGGCCAAAACCATTACAAATATTAATGCTAACGAAAATTCACATTTAGATCTTCAAGTAATTACGGATTTGCCGGCAAAAAATATCAATCAATATCAAGGTTTATCGCCTGAAAAAGTACATTATTCTCCCCATCAAGATAATATCATCAATTTAACATCTTCAACGCATATAGCCGATATATCTTCTTCGATATTGGCAATAGAAGCCACTGTCAACGATCTTAGTGCATCTTTATCATCGACTATACAATCGCCAATTAAAATTGCAACTTCATTCGAGTCAATAGTGAAAACTGTTGAAATGAAAGAGGAACCAGCTGATATAGAAACAACATCATTTGACATATCGGAGTACTTAAAGCCATATACAATTGAGCCCATTGATTTTTGTAGCGACTATAAAAACGATTTGATCACTGCCATTTCAACAAGCCCTGTAACCACACCCCCCACCAATTCTCAGCCGCCATACACACGGTCAGATAGCAGAGACATGGCATTAGACTCCTTGAAATATTCGCTATTGCCTTTGAAATTCAAATCTCCCATACTCCCATATTCCACAAAAGTATCACAAATTCCTTCAACCGATACCGCTATATGTTTGAGCCCATCGATATCAGATAAAGCCGATAAAGCGAGCATGGCCAGTACAAGCGCTGCGCCTTCATCCGATTTTACAACTTTATTTAATAAGGATGCAGAAGGAAATGATTACACATCGATGGGATCGATGGGGCTTTCAGAAGAAATTATTTCGCAGGCACAATCCACTGCTCCTCCGACGGTCATGAGCAGTACGAGTTCAGTTCAGGCTTCTGAGATCTTACCAACTCCTCCTTTAATGCTATCGTACGTTGACTATATGAAGAAGTTTGATCTACCCGATTTGCCACCTATTATTGACATTTGCAGCAATGACGAAAATACTCTCAATACACATACGATAGCCCCCACTTCAAGCTCCTGTGAAGTAATATTACCCGAGAGAATCCATGACTTTATGTTACAAAACAATCAACAGGATAATGAGAGCAGTTCGTCATTTATTCTGCCTTCAAAAGATGAAATTATTAAACCAACACCAACAGTAATTGACGAAATTAGTCAAACACCATTGGAAACACCAATATCATCTGCAGCCAATTGCTTTGACGATAGCTTCTATGATAGTTTCAATGTAGATCTGACGGCACTTACTATCGGTTCCAAGACCGATATTAGTGATGAAAACTTTTCAACCTATTCAACACAGCAGTTCGGTCAGAACGTGAACACAATTGAGATATTATCTGTGCAAGCGGATGAAGTTCTTCCAAATAGTACAACAGCTATTACGTATTCCACAGATTTTCAGGAATTTGAAACAGGAAGCAGGTTCTCAGTGTCCAATTCTGAAGAGGCTAGATATTACAAGCCCCCGCAGACTCAGACCCAGACCCAGACCCTCACTCAGACCCATATAGAACAGCCGTTAGGAACCACAAACGTATCATCACCACCAATGTCTCAAAAGACGAAAGTTGCTTCTGTGTTGGGTGGTCTTTCGAAAGGCATTAAGGGTTTGGATGGTGTACTGATTAGTGTTAGCTCAACAATGGATCCCGTTAAACAGCATCCGATAAACAATAGTAATAAGAAGAGTGGCTTTGGCTTTGGGTTAGCCTCTAAATTGGTGCCAAGTGGTTTGCTTAGCCATGCAAGTAAGCCAGATTTAGTTACTGTGACTAGTTCTAGTACTACTTCCACGATAATTACTCCAGCACAAAGTATTTCCAATACAATCAGCTGTGACAATTTATATGATTATCCTCATGATGAGCAAAACACAATTCATACTTCTGCAATACTTGACTACGATACAGACAACATTTTAAGTGTTGATAATTCGAAATTCGGAAACGAATTTGTCTACAATGAATCATATCCGGAATTTTTCCAAGAACACGCGGAGGACAACGCTTGCAACACTTCCAGTACTCAAAGTTATGCTACCAACTTTACGAAAACTCACACCGAGTTATCTAAAACTCAAACTCAAACTCAGTCTCAGTCTCAATCTCAATCTCAGACTACAACAAAAAAAGCAGCATCGAATGTAGGCAGTGGAGTGTTTGGCAGCATTTTTGGTAAGGCTGCAGCGGCTGTACAGTCGGCGACACAGGCAGTAAATCACGGTGCCTCCTCAGTTGCTTCAGCTGTGGCACAAAAAGCATCAGCGAAGTCAACCGAATTATCGGATGACAATGGAACAGGAACTTCTTTATACCCCCCAACTTTAATGAATAGTGAGTATACTGAATTGCATGTCGATCACGCGATCATCGGGTATCCGACGACTGCGGATGACTATGACAATAGCAATGCTCATATGGAAGGGTTCATTGGTATGAGTTTGAGTAATACCAACGAGTGTGAAGTATACTCGATGTACAATTTAGATAATGAGAACCAACTATACAATGATCAAGGGGCAGCTGGTCAAAAGTTGCTACCCGCGGTGCCCACTGGCAAAAAACTGCCCACCGTCAATGGTAAATCCGCACTTTTAATCAAGCAGCAGCCAACTGAAATCTTCGATGATGAGTCTGACGATGATATTGATAATGGTCTTATGATTAATCCAAAATCAGAGGAGGAGTCAGGTGGCTATTGCGTTGACAGTGAAAAACATGATGATTATTATATGGAGGAGGATGATCAGCAAACGATACCGCCCACTTGTATGCCTAACAATTATTATGAACATGTTGTTATCGGCTATAATTACCAAGAGGATTTCTTTAACGAAGAGGATGAATACAAGTATTTGGAACAACAACAGCAGTCCCAGCAGTCGCAGCAGTCAAAACAATATCTTCAGCAACCGCTACTGCAATCTTCATTGGACTATCCTGACAATCTGAATAGGCACGACACTGATTTTATGGAAGAACACGAACACTATTCAAGTGACGAGAACTATGGCAATTATCTAGATGAAAGTTCTAGTGGTAGCGTTGTGATAATGGAAGGCAGAAAAGCACATGTGGACATTTCCCCCTCTTTTTCCACGGCAAAACCTCCTAAGACCACCCACCCCTCCACGGAACAGACGGCGGCAGGTCTCTTGGCGATGGCTGGTGGTGGGGCTGCTCATCATCAAATCCAAAAGCAAGAAAGCATTATTATTGAAGAAGACGATTCTATGTTAAATGATTTAGTCGATCACGACGATCATCGATTCACACAACACATTTCACCAGATCTAGAGGCAGACGAAGATGATCAATTGGCTGATCTCATCCCGGCAGCTAAAATAATGTCGCAAAAGAAGAAGGTCCTAATGCGGGGAGAAACGGAAGAGGTAGTAAGCGGCCACATGCAAATATTACGCAAGTCCGATATTACAGGCAAGCAACGTTGGCACTGGGCTTACAACAAAATTATTATGCAGCTCAATGTAAGTACCACTTATTAATTAATATGTATGTATGTTTGTATAAGTATGTAATACTAGTAAATGCATTTCAAGACCAACCCTTCGAGAAGGATTCATATAAACAGCGAAGAGTATAAAGCAGAGGTGCCCAAAACTCATAATTCCTATCACGTGTCCGCTTTGCAGGGCAGCGCTGCTTTGACACACACAGTAGATTTTCTCACATGCATTGGCGTCACGCTGTTAGATAGCGTGAGTTTGGGCACCACTGATTTATATAAACAGCGAAGAGTATAAAGACAATCGTGGCGATTGCGATTTTGTACTATGTATCTATTGATCTAGTTTTTGGTGGGTAAAACTGGTACTGGAACCGGAAAGCAGGGCTTAAGCAGAACATTGGCTGCGTGTGAGTAAACATGAGTAAACAAGTCAAGTTTGTTTAAGATTTTTGATACCTCCCCCCGCCCTCACTACCCGCAGCAGCCACAATTTTAAAGATACGAAGAGCCTATGGCAACCTTTGTCTGTATGTATGTACGAAAGTGTCTGAATGTATATGTCTGTATGTATCGATACATCTGCAGATCTGCATAGGCATACACATATGAATATGTACATAAATGTATTATCTGATACACAAATACAAGGATACACACACACTAACAACTCACACACGCACACATACACACATATCGCCTCACGGCGATGTATATGTAAGTCTCACGGAACCACGCAGACTCACTTACATATGTAGTGTTGCCAACTGCTCACCAAAAGAAAAGGACAGATGAGCGCGGGAAAAACGATAGAAAAGGGATAGATTCTTTAAAAGAGGACAAAACAACAGGACAGACTTTATTTTATTAATAAATATATATTTGTTCAATAAATTTCACTAATTTCGTGTATTCCATACAGTACTTCGTCGAAAACTAGGTCATCTGAATCATTTTCTTGCATTTGTGCATCATTAGTTCCAAGTTGCTGAAAATAGCGGTTAACATTGCTGCTTTCAGACGATGAACCGACGTTAAAACTGGTGTAAAGGGCATTTTTAATAAATATAAGAGCTGGAGACGTAATTTGTTTTGTTTGGTTTGTGTATTACATAGGCAGGCCAAGTTTAAGTTTTTAATTTGATATCTCATCCACTCCCCCTCAAATTTGCAAAAATGTCCTTTGCATTAAAGCTTTAGATGCTTTGCATGTTTGGTGCGAGTTGCAGCCCAATCGGATAATAAACACCGGAGATATTGGACAAACAATTTTCTATACTAGGGATTTGGTTGTGGTTGGGGGGGGGGGGGGGAGCCTCAGTGTACTCGGCGTATGCGTGACTTTTGATTGGAAGTATGAATGTCTGTGTGAGTATTGCTCATTGTTTGTATTTGAGCGTATATTTCTATGTATAAGTGCATGTGTGTATGTATAAGTACATGTGTATGTGTATGTGAGTGTGTACATATTTGCTGCGGCTTTTATCAACTCCCAAGGCAAATCGAAGAACAGGGTCTCCTACTGTGGGTTGCGTCCGACCGTAGCTTTCCCTACTTTTTAGACCCAGTACTTTAAAAAAGTACAAAAGGGTCCATGTAGTTTGTGTAATTCAGAAATATATGTAATAGGCAGAAGGAGGCGTGGCAGACCCCACAAAGTATATATATTCTTGATCAGGACGACGAGATGAGTCGATAGAGCCTTGTCCATCTGTCCGTCTGTATAAACACCTAGATCTCGTAAACTGTAAGAGCTAGAGACATCATATTTGGCAGTTAGATGCGCTTATAGTGTAAGCAGATAAAGTTTGTGTTAGATATTTAAAAACAACTGTCCAACCCAACTGGAGGTGGAGAACTATCGATAGCACTATCGACACTATCGATGGTTGGCCACTATCGACTCGCCATCGATAGCGGCGCGCACTCTCGATAGTGGTCGATCGCTTTCGTCGATAGTCGTCGATAGTTTGGTTTTTACATCTCTGCATTAAAATTGTGAAAGAAAAGAAAGAAAGAAACTTGCGCGCATTTGTGACATAGGTTTTACTAATTTTTATTAACAATAAAATGGATAATTTTCTTCAAATAGGTAAGATACTTGTTTTTGTATTATAAAGTTAAAACCAAAATCTTGTGTGATAATAACAAAAGTGCTTCGTGCAGAGGTCATTGCTGCCAGGCGTACAAGGTTTGAGGACGTAAATATTATAATATAGTATATTTCAAAAACAAATTTAACAGATTTTTTTTTAATTTACTTACTGGACTATCGACAACTATCGACGATAGATTTTTCTTACTATCGTCGATAGTCGATAGTTTATCAAAACAATCAAGCACTATCGATGGCGCCGACTATCGATAGTTCTCCACCTCTAAACCCAACCCTATCCTCCACCACAGCCCGAGTCAGTCAGCCATTAAAACTGGAAAAGAACTTTATAAATATAGATTCAAATAGAGGGACTTCTTATGTCGACTATAGCTTTTTCGAATTTCAACAATCTATTAAACAAATTGCTCAACTGAGCTGAACATCGTACGTATTTTGATGTACACCCATAACATTGATAAGCTGACACAATTACATATAGTTGAATTTGTTAATTAGTTTGATAAATATGTACATTTACATATGTATGAACGTTAATTATGCGTGAATTCATTTCGATTTTAGTTTAGAGTTACCGTGCGTCAATGAAGTGAGTGCGAGAGTGTGAAAATTGGAGTAGTGTGCAAAAAATGAATCTGATTTTTGATTTTTTGAGCGGCCAAATCTGGCAGAGTCCTATTGAAATTAAAGGATCCAATGATGAACTTAAGGGAATACCCATTTCCGTCGCCGAACGTACCCGAAAACTTAGCTCTCTTCTTAAATTGCAACGTTATAATTTTATCATTTATGTAAGTGTAAAAAAAGCTAGTGCAGTAGAATAGTGGAATCACCACAATTTAAAGATGAGATTAGAAAAGGGTCTAAATATGTGCAAGTCAGATATGTCAACGGGAAGGGGTAGCACACATGCCAAAGCATATATACGTTAGTAGTCATATCATGTATCCAGCTAATTCAAACGGATGTGTTTTTTATTAGACCCTGTACTTTAAAAAAGTACAAAAGCGTCTATTAAGATTGTGCAAGTCTGAAATGTATGTAACAGGCAGAAGGAGGCGTGGCAGACCCCACAAAGTATATATATTCGAGATATCCGAGATCTCGAAAACTATAAAAGCTAGAGACTCGATTCTTTTTTTGTTTGGCTCGTGTATTACATAGGCAGGCCAAGTTTATGTTTCTAATTTGATATCTCAACCCCTCCCCCTCAAATTTGCAAAAATGTTCTTAGCATGTACAGTTTTAGAGTCATTTGATTCCTTTTCTGCATGAATAAAGCTTTAAATGCTTTGAATGTTTGGTGCGATTTGCAGCCCAATCGGAGATATTGGACAATAAATTTTCTGTACTAGGCATTTGGCTTGGGGAGGGGGAAGCCACAGTGTACGCCTGCACTAGGGCGTATGCGTGATTTTTGATTGTGAGTATGAATTTCTGTATGAGTATTGGTTATTGTTTGTATTTGCGCGTATACTTGTATGTATAAGTGTATGTATACACATATACATATATGGGGCCCAATGGCCCCATCGGATAAACACCAGAGATATTCAAGATTCAATTCCCTGTACAAGGTAAGGGGGGAGCAGCGCGAGCGTATGCATGGTTGCATGTGACTTTGCGATACGTGTGCATGTGTGAGTGTCTGTTTGCATGTGTGTGTGCAAAGGAAAGTACAGGGTCTCCTACTGTCGGTTGCATCCGACTGTAGCTTTCCGAGTTTTTTCATATTCTTATGTCCTATTACTCATACATTCTCATATTTATAATTTTATTCATATTTATAACAATGACTCTTCCACAACAAATCCTCAAGCAGCAAAAAACCAAATATATTGATTAGGGGCTTCCCCCCAACCAATATCCCGCCTGCTTCGCTGGCAATACAGTCACGGCGCTATTGAAAGGAGGCGGAATTCCTAGTACTTTAAAAAAGTACAAAAGGGTCTATTAAGATTGTGCAATTAACATTTGTGTGTAACAGGCAGAAGGAGGCGTGGCAGACCCCATAAAGTATATATATTCTTGATCAGGACGACGAGCTGAGTCGATATAACCCTGTCTGTCTGTCCGTCTGTCCGTTTGTCTGTATGAACACCTAGATCTCGCAAACTATAAGAGCTAGAGACTCAATTCTTTTTTGTTAAGTTCGTGTATTGCTTAGACAGGTGAAGTTTGAGTCTGAAGATCAATATCTCCTCCCCCTCCCCTTCAAATTTGCAAAAGTAAGCTCTTAACTCGCATAGCAGCCAAAGTTTTAGAGACACTGACTTCCGACTTTAAATGAATATAATGTTTGAATGAATATAATGTTTGGTGCGATTTGCAGCGCAATCGGACCATAAACAAGGAAGCTATAGCAGAAAAGAGAGTCCTATATAATTTTCACTAAAACACTTATTTCATTGTATGAACCGTCAGTGAGCAGTAAATATGTTTGAATTCAACCGGAAAGGTCCACAAGCACGTTGTAGCCTAGAGTGTAGAGCGCTGGATTCAGAATTGGGTAGAGGTCGTGGTTCGAGCCTCGGCAGAGATTCTTTTATTCAATTTATGCAATAAATTCTTTTTATATATTTTTTTTGGTAATAAATCCCTAAATAATTTCTTTTATTTAATTCGTTTTAATTTGAATAAAATAGAGTAATATAATTGTAGCAACACGAGCGACTTTTAATAAAGAGTAAAACTACTAAGGTGTTCAATTGGAATGTCCCAATTGGAATATTAAGAATGTGTACACATGTTTTCTTTTGCCATATAGTTGTCGCACTCTATTTGGGCACGCGCCATATTGTCGTCCCGTTCTATTTCACGGTTTGTTTACATTTTACGCACTACTAGTCCTCCTAACAATCGCTTGTTTGTTTTGTGCGATTATTTGTTTGGTTGTTTACGATTTTTATTGTGTTACTTTCAAATTTTGTTATTAACAATTATACAATTGCGAATGTTAAATAAAGATCCAGCCCAATCGGACAATAAGCAATAAAGTTATGATGGAAAACAGTCATTTATAATTTAATTGAAACATTCAATTGTCTCTTTGTAAGAATGTGTGTTGTTTGACAGTGAGCAGTAAATATGTTCGACTTTAACTGGTTGAAAGCCCAAGCACGCTGTAGCCCTTGGGTGAGGAGTGTTGTTTCAAGATCGAGTGGGTCGTGGTTCGAATATTAGCGAAGAGGGCACTAATTTTGCTTTCTTTTTAATTCCTTTTATTTATGGTATTAAATTATTTTTTTTTTAATTCCTAAATAATTTCTTTAATATAATTCGTTTTAATTTGAATAAAATAAAGCTATTAAATTGTAGCAACACGAACGAATTATAATAAGCAGTAAAACTGTTGAGCAGTTCAATTTGCACTGCTTTCATGTCCCAATAAGAATAATAAGAATATGTTTGCTTTTTCCACACGCTTTATAAAGTCGTCGCACTGAATTTTGGCACGCGCCATATTGTCTCCCCCTTCTATCTTGCGTTTTGTTTACATTTTACGTTCTACTCGATCTACATTTACTCGTTACTTTTTAGTTTGTTTTGTGGGATTCGTTCCAGCTTTTACGAATTTTGAAATTGTCGGTATTTCCCAGTTTCTTCGTTATGTAAATTTTTGGGGAACTTATGAGTTGTTTTAAGCAACTCAAGCCGACTCTTAGGTCCCCAAATGTATTTTGGTGTGTGACCCCATTACAATTTTAGTGGCCTCCAAACTTTAATCAACATATGAGTATGATAATTAAAGACAAAGTACAGGGTCTTCTACTGTCGGTTGCGCCCGACTGTAGCTTTCCCTACTTTTTATTTCATATTTTGCTTTTATTAATTTATATATTTTTACCTTTTGTTACGCAAGTGAATAACTTTGACGTAGGCAAAGCGGAAAGAACAAATGGTTATAGATGCAAAGTAGATGATCTTTCCTACTATTTCTTATTTTCCTGTGCAACCGCAATACAAGGAAATAAAAAAAGGGCATCAGCTTTGCGACTATTAAAATAAGTATCAAATATAAATTTTTGCCATGAGACTCATATGTTTGAAATGGCAATAGAGGACCATGAAAGTCGGCATCATAGCAGCATACATAAGCATATGTGTCCGTATACATGTATACAAATACATAGAAAGGGAAAAATGGGCAACCTCGCACAGACCGCGCTTTCCGTTTGGGCGTCTGTCCAAGACTGACATTACACGTTTTGATGTTGGTCCGGCTCAACAGAAACCGGTTTCTCATGGACTGACTCCTCAGTCGCGTGTTCGGTGGCATATGTTTGACGCCTCTATGTATTGTGTGTTTAGTGGTTATATGTATATTTTGTTAGACGCCTTAACCTAAAAAATAGGGAAAGCTACATTCGGACGCAACCGACTGTAGGAGACCCTGTACTTCGATATGCCTTGGGAGTCAGTAACAGCAGCAGCAAATATGTACATACTTAGATACACATTCACATGGACTTATACATACACACATACACTTATACATACAAATATACGCTCGAATACAAACAGAAATTCATACTCACAATCAAAAATCCCGCATACGCCCTAGTGCCCGCGTATTTTTAAATTAAAATAACCAGTCAATTTATAACTAACAAATTAAATGCAAGAAGAATATTTCAAAAGTAGTTCGGAAAGCTACAGTAGAAGACCATGTACTTTCATGTACGTACATGCACACTAACAAATACACAAATATACATCTTAACCGCATACACAAATCACTCATACACACTGAGCACACGCATGCTGCGGTTTTCCCCTTCCTACATACATATACCCGATTATCAAATATTTTCGGTGTTTATTATCCGATTGGGCTACAAATCGCACCGAACAGCGGCAGTCAGTGACTTAAAAACTGTCGCAGTTCTTCCAGCTAAAAGAATATTTTCCTGATTTGAAGGGAGAGAGAAAGGATAAATTTCAAATCAGAAATAAACTGGACCTACCTACGCAATACACGAACCTAACAAAAAAGGACTTGGATCTTTGGTTCTTTTTTTGGGAGATCTAGGTGTTCATACGGACAGACAGACAGACGGACAAACGGACTGATGGACATACATATGTCTATATATAGACAGATAGGGCTAAACAACTTAGGTCGTCGTCCTGACCAAGAATATATATACCATGATTCCTTCTACCTGTTACACACAAATGTTCTAACAATATTGTTGACTGCTTTAAGTCACCGTCGATTTGAATTTTAAATGGCTTTGCTTGTGGGTTTGTCAATCGAGCATAAGTTCCAATTAGCGAGAGCCCTCTGTATATTAGGGCATTCCTGAGTAAAGGAAGTCCGTACAATTATGTGTGTATGCGCATATCTAGCATACACACACATTTAAGCTTTTACGAACACATGTCTCGCGAAGGCAGCATTGGCTGGCTGCCTCTCTCATCGTAGCTTCGGAGCTTTGAGAGAACATCGCAGCGCAACAATTGAAGCAACACTCAATACGAGTATGTTGACATGCGCAGTGCCCCTCATTCTCGCTCTCTCAGTCATTCAATGTAGACATTTTAACACACACACACACACATATACACACTACAGTTGAACCAGCAATACATTCTGGGAGAGCCCAGTACATTCACCGTCACAGTCACGCGAGAGAGAGTACTCAAGCGTTGAGTTGAGTTCATATAGAAATTGCAGAGCTCGAAGTAGTATACTTTTTAGCATTTTCCAACATACACCAACTAAATCAGCGACTAAATTATTTAAAGGATTTCGCGTTAAAATACAAATAAAATAAAAGCATTTTATTAATTACTCTGAATTTGTGAAAAGTGTTTGGAGGATTAAAGAATAGAGGTGCATAATAAAGATAGTGTACATATATGCACTTCTGGATATGTGTATATTATGCGTATTTATATGTGTGCACATACATACATATATAAATGTGTATATGCACATGTATGTACATGTGTATGTATGCATATGTATATATGTGTGCGTGTATTTGCATAAGTATATGTCTATGTGTGTATGTGCATATATGTATATGTATATGAACATGTACGTATATGTATGTATATATATGGATATGGATATGGATATGTATATGTATGTCTTTATGTATATGTATAAGTGTATGTATATGCATATATATGTATATGTATGTTTATATGTATATGCATATGTACATACATACATATACATTTACAAGTACATGTAAATGTATATGTATATATAAATGTATATGTATGTGTATATATATATTTATGTATGTATGTATATATGTATATGGCTATGTGTACGGATATGTACATGTATGTTTGTATGCATATGTACATGTATATACAGATACATTCATATATACATATACAGATGGCATATATACATATGTGGTATGTATGTATATATGTGTCTGATTTATATATGTACTTCTGAACACAGAAACACTGGCGCAAACCCGTTGTATTTATTAATAATAAAAAGAAACGAACTAACTACGCGCATGCATTGAAATTGAAATTGAAATTGGACTGAAGTTGGCGAGGAGTCATCAGTGAATAACGGCAATCTCTCGCACGAGATAGGTATGAAAACAGAGGCTGAACGCTTGAATGTTTAATAATCTGCATTTACGTTTAGCAGTTTCTAAAACGCCTGTCAAATCCACACAAAAATAAGAACAGCAATGTCCGCGACAGCATCGTTGGGAGACTCGTACAATGAGGATCTAGCTAGTAGCTCTACGATTACTTCCAGCTCCCCGATGTGCAGTGCATTGAGGATGGGGGGCGAATCAAGTATGAAAGCTGATTACACTCGGGATGCCCATTTTCAACAGCAGTCCAATGTATTGCATAGCCAGTTTAAGATCAAGGAGCAACTGAAGCAACAGCAACAGCAGAAACAACAAACTGTACAAGCGCCTGCAGCGCATCCAACAATAGATGACATCGCAGCGATTCGGACGCAGAGGAATAGACAGCGGATAAATCCCACATCCCACATGAAGAGTAACAATTCACAGTTCAGTTTGGGAGGCGATTCCCTGTCATTGTCAGTCTACAGAGCGAATCCGAACAATGGCAGCATGGCGTCCATTAGGAGTGAACAACAACTCTGTCAGCTGTATAACTCACAACAACACTCTGACTATATAATATCCGATTATATGGACAAGATAGCGACCAGGGTTAATCTGCTTGAGACGGAGCTGAAGTTTGCATGGCATGCTCTTGACTTATTGTCCAACGAGTATGGTAAAATTTGGACACGACTTGAGAAACTCGAGAACATATCGGTGGAACAGCAGTCGGTGGTTGCCAATCTAATGGGACTGATTGCTGCAGCTAAGCAACAAGAACAAGAACAGGAACAGGAACAGTTAGACTTGAACATAGATCTAGACCGAGACATCAAATCGCCATTTTCCAATTATTTAGGGGAGAATCAGCTTTTTCCTATGCAACTGGAGATTGATATGAACAAATTGCAAACTTTACAGCATCAAAATCACGATTTCAGTCATTCAATGCATTCGGAATTTAATCAGGCTATCGATCAGGAATCAAAAAACTGTTTAAGGGGCTTTGAGTTAGCTATGGGGGAAGAACAAGACCACGCATATGCTGAAGATCTGTTTATGGAGAACACATCGTACCAAGAAGGCTTGGACTTGGGCCTCTCGAATAAAGATGAACTTTTCCTACAGTATGATAATGAAAGCCCAAAGCATCTTAATTTTGTGGACCACACTGAATTGGACTCTATGCTGTCCAAACAGTGTGAAATCGGTGATGTTATCAGCAAGAGACAAAAGCGACAAAAACAATACTCCGACACAGATTTGATGCTATATGAGCAGCAACAAATAATGGCGAATAAGGCGCGATCCGAACTCTTGCAAGAGTTTTTAAACGGGCAGAAAATACTAAAGCAAGTCGCTTCGGTTTCCTCGTCCGCAGCTGAGGCAAAAGAAGATAATGACAATTGTGCGAAGAAGGCATCGAAAGACATTGAATTGAATAATGCAACTGAGCTAGATGAACTCATTGACGATGTTCAGTTTTTTCACTTAACTGCCGTTAAAACTGGCCAAGGAGGGAATGAAGTAGTACCCATTCAGGATACGGGTGGAACAATTGATATTCTAAACAGAGGAGGAGGAGGAGGAGGAGCAGCACAAAATTGCGAAATCAATGAAACCTTTTACAAAAATCTAAACGAAGCATATCGCGATAACAATCTAACATCGGAGATACTGAACATGGAGCTTCTTCTGCAGCAGTCTTTGGCAGAGGACAGTAATATTGCAACACAATGCCTTGGTGGCTCAACCTCCTATCTAACGATGATACATGAGGGCAATGAAGGTAATGAAGAGAGTGCCGAGTCAACTCCAAATCAATCTGCTGTCACGAATAAAACTGTATCGGTGGGAAAGTATAAGTGTAAAAAGGAATCACGGAAACATAGAAAGAAGAAGCACCATAAAAATGAAATGGACATGATAAACAATTTGAAATGCATATTCTCCCAATCATCAACTACAGATATCAATGTTCCAAATATACGTGCTACTGACACTGATACTACCAATGACAACCAATTGGGGGGGTCTCAAGCGAATTACGATCGAAATTATCGCCATTCAGACGGCAGAGGCTCAGCCAGCAAATATGACGTGAATGTAACGATTCTGGATTGTATGACAGATGTAATGATAAGGGAGATAAATAAAATCAATGACTTGCAAACACTATCTGCATCTCAAATTCTTCAGCTTCGTCAGACAATTCGTTCAGAACAATACTTTTTTGAAACACTGAATCAAGTTGATAAGAATCTCACACTTCTGCTTTTGAATCCAGTTACCATGTCGGAAGAGTTAAAACGTCTAGGGGTTAAAGAAATTGATGAAAAATTCGATCTGGTTATGAAAAAGTTTGACAAAAATATCGACACACTAAAAAAACTGGTTGGCAATTCCTTTGAATGCTACAAGAAACGCACATGCAAAACGTCGGAAAGTGAAATGGCTTTTCGAACTGGCGTTTTGGACACACCCCCACCCAGTATACCGAAAGCAGAGTTTCAATCGATGGCCCAAACGGATCTAGACAAATCAGTACTGATCAAAAATGATTGCAGTGCTCTGTTACGTAATAATTCTGATCTGGACGAACAGCTGAAGCTACTTGAAACTCAAGAGATTGAAATAAATCGCAAGAAAAATATCGATCAAATCACAAACAGTCACGGGTTCGGCGTCTCTCAATATTTAAACAGCGAACAAAATTATACAAGTGCCGACTCCAGAAAGAAAAATGATGGTCCGAGTTCCAGAAATATTTACAATGATGATGAGTACATACAGTCATTAAAGCGAAGTATGGAACGGCATAATAGTATGATATTTTTGCTGCATCTTCAAAATCCAGAAAAGCATAAAGTTTGTGAAAATGAAAGTACAATTGTGAGTAATAGTCCGCCACCGCCGGCTCCTAACGACACTGAGGCTGACGCTGAGATTGGATATAACCAAACAGATGAATATAATATAAATCCCTTCAGTCCTCAGATAGATTCACAGAAACAACAGCAGCATCCCAATTTCTCACCTAGACAAGCCAAATCCGATTCTGGGCTATCATCAATGAGCGGCTGGTCTCCGAATTCTCCAGTTGCAGGGTCTTTCAATGTGCTGGGTGAAAATAGATCTAACAGTGAATATAAAAATCTTACCATGGAAATGATCCAGATGCTGATTGACTTGCAAGCAAATGGCTCTGCACCTACTGGTAAACTAATCTCTAATCGAGTAATTGACAAAGATGATAACAGTATTGATATATTTCGTGAACAACAACAATTAGAGATAGCCAATCATTACATGTTCTCCGAGGAAAATCTGAACTACATACACGAGTTATCAAAAAATATACCAATTTGCTCAGCATATGAAAATAAATCGATTTTCAGTGAGAGTGATCCGTTCCGCATTGTGGAAATGACGGTCCGGGACCAAAATCAGCAACATCCCGAAACCGCATTTGATAGCAGACTACAAAGTTCTATGGGAGTGTCTGAGCTTCCGAGAAATGCTATTGGTACGAACCGCATACCTGACTTGTTAAAAAATAAAAATTACGAGCCTTCAGGATCTACAAAAAGTAAAAAACCTAGAAATATTGTGGAACCAGTATATTCAAGCACAAATTTGGTATCAGAATGTGGCTATTGGGAAACTGATGACAGCAATGAAGAAGGTCTTCAACATTGCCTAACAGACCGGCTCTCTTTTTATCCATCATCAAATGGTATCACGGACTATAATAGTAGCAATAATCTAGACTTTCTGGGATTAAAGAAATGTGATAAGTTTGCCAACAGTAATAATGTAAGCCAATCGAATGACTTTGCTGGTCATTCCGCCCAAACGCAACCTCGTCCCCCCCGTCAACAAGAATCATATTATTCTCGATCGATTAGTTCGATAAAAGGCTCAACTAATGATCAAAGTTCCAGTCAAGAAAAATCTGCATTTTCTGGCGACAAAGTTCCCAAAGTGTGGCATAAATTGAACAATCTGTTGCCGGCAAACTTGAAATTAAAACGCCCCATTAAATATAGTCGGTCGCAATCTTTGCCCGGTGTACCCGTGGTAGAACAGGGTTCCCAGATGCAAGCGCGTGGCCAGGCAGACTCGTATCCGTTTACAGGTAATAACAATGAAAATAGAGGTAGTTACTTTCAATTGTCAAAACGTATGCAAAAGTTTCCAATGTACATCGCACAACGAGAAAATCGATCTGATAAGCAATTTAAGCGAAGTTCATCCGATTGCGATCCAGGACAAACTAAACACAAAAAGCGAACGTTCTCAATTAAAATGAACAGTTTAATGCAGAAAGCAAAAACCTACAGACGGCACAGTCATGGCCGGCCTGACTCTAGCATCTCGGACCCCGAATTCGAAGTGCCGACCTTGACTTCATCGGATAATGATGACTCAGTAACTAGTGAATTTGAGGTATGTCAAAGTCGCCTTCCCCAAGGAAATGGGGACGATCGCATGGATCAATCACCAAACCAACTTGAACGAAAATCAGTCGATTGCGAACGCTCTGTTGACAACGAAAATAATCTTTTTCCTGTTGTTGGGGAATTGCAAAGAATCAAAGTAATCCAGATGGAAACGGAAGATTCCGAGAATATCGCTCAAATATCGCCCAGTAGTTTAACACTTATGCCCCACTCCTGTACGAATCCATTGCAAAAAGCAAATTCCGTTTTTGTTGATGATGAGGAGGAGGAGGAGGAGGAATTCAATCTCTCCGCTCCTTTTGCAGGAGGGTCTCAGTCAACTCAGTCAACTGTACCCGCAACCTCATTAGATGCTGGAATGGAGGATTCTAAAATATGTATTACTGTCACAAGCATAACCACATCCTCACCTGTCAACACAAGCCCTCCCGTCGTCAAAACATCCCTTGAGAGCAACGTCATTGCATCGTCTGCCACCCCTAGCCCTACAGCTGGAACAATGCTCAACGGTGGATCACGTACATGGGTCTCGCAGCAACAATCATTAGACATTCCAAGCAATCTAGGTTATTGCTCCAGAGAGGACGATGACAATCGAAGTCAGTATTCGGGCCGCACGTTCTCTTCATCGCGTCGTCAGAGCACGGAGGATAGTATAGACACAGATGACGAATACTTTTGCTATGAATTACGTCAACTCGAAGAACTTGAGCAGCAGCACACACTCGACGTTGAGCCCGAGACCGCCGAGTCTCTGACAACAACAGAGGCCAGAATTGTCGACAATGCAGTACTATTCACGCAAATCGGACAGTTGGCAATCAGTAGTGGCTCAAACGGCACCAGCCTTTTGTACACAGACATAGATACAGATACAGACAAGGTTGACTCACCAGACAATCAAGTTAAGCAAATGATGTCCCAGGTGCTGACAGAGCTCAAACATGTTGTTGCACCAATATCAGATACTTGCCTGTCTTCGTCTACAACTGGGCTCGATGAGGATAAAAATGCTTTGCAAAAGCAGCCGTCGAACAAGCATTTACCAAGGGATAGTCAAAATTTTGCCAAAGTGTCAGACATACACAGTGCTTGGCAGGATGTTAATAATGAATATCAATTTCCCACCTCGGATCGCAGTTCCAATGAGGAGCATCAATCACCTCAACAAAATATTGGAATAGATCAAGATACTGAGCTTACGCAAAAACAAAACAAGCATCCTAAAACGAAAAAACGACATACTGAAACGGAAAAAGTGGTCGTCCCAAATGAAGTGTCCTCTATCTCTTCTGATGATGAATTGGAATTGAAAGCAAACCAGAAACTAATAATCAGTAATGGATCGAATAACATAGTATCTCAATTATCATATTCATCCAGTGCCACTTCAGGACCAGATAATCCAGACGAACTAAGTGACGATGTAGAGCTAGACTTGGGGTCAGATGTGGATGTGGATAGTTACCAAGGCAAAGACTCCCTGGACAAACAAATAACTGAGCACACCGATATACTGGACAACGAATATGCTGATTCAACTCAGATACCAGTTGAGACTGATTTAAACATCCATCCAAACGACACTAATAAACAGACTATTGTCACAAATCATGAAACTTCCTCAAAGGCAATTCGTTTAATTTCGCAAGATTCAAGTGTGGAGGGATCTCAAGCATGTAGCATGGCTGGAGTCGCAGGTAATTTAGGTAGCAGTAAATGGAAACTGCTAAAAACTCTCAAGGAACGTAAAATCGAGGAGAAGAACAATCAGGACAAAATTAAGGAAGAAGAATTGGCTAAAGATAAAGAAAAGGTAATTATTAATTGTAAATAGTATTAAGCCTGACCAAGTGAAACCCGCGATACCAAGATCTTCAAAGCATACCTATGTACAAAGTACATAAAATAATAATCCTTTACTTTACCTATATATGTGTATAATTATACGTACATATAGTATATCGGAGAATGGGGGTATCTTCGTAGTTATGCATAACAACAGTGGGCACGCTCTTGCTCTGTGTACTCTCATTGCTCTTTCCTGGAGCACAAGCAGTGTTCGCTAAAGCATTAACTGTTCGCTCCAGAGCGGGGCACAAGCAAGACGCGAACAGGTGAATTGTGTTCGAGTGTGCTCCAGTGCTTACTTACAACAGCAAAATACACTCATTGTCGGTGACAGGCCGACGTACATTTATTTTGAGCAAGAACAAAACAAGCATTGCATGAGTTGTCGCTTAACTTGAAGATCGCGCTAAATACAGGTAAAAAATTCCTCTTTTTATTTTAAGCAGTTAGTATATTTTATATATTCGTTCTACAAATGTCAATCATTTTTTCAGAGTCATTCATATAATTCCATTTAGCTTTTTGCAGTGATTTGAGGCTTTTGCGGTTTTCCTCTAAGCGTTTAAATCGGTCATAAAAGTGTTTATTTAAGTATTCATTGAAAATAACCTTATAACCCTTAAATTAGAAAATTACATACAATAATCTTCTACATATGTATGCGCATTTCCACAGAAATGTCAACGAGTTGAGTTGATATAGCCATGTCCGTCTGTCTGTCTGTCCGTCTGAACACCGAGATCTCGGAAACTTTAAGAGCTAGAGACTCAATTCTTTTTTTGTTTGGTTCGTGTATTATATAGGCAGGCCAAGTTTATGTTTTTAACTTGATGTCTCATCCCCCTTCCCCTTAAATTTACAGTTTAGAGTCATTGGTTTTCTTCTGGCCATGATGCTTTGAATGTGTGGTGCGATTGGCAGCCCAATCGGATAATAAGCACCGGAGATATTGGACAATCAATATTCTGTAGTAGGCATATGGCTGGGGGAGGGGGAAAGCCACAGTGTACGTGGGCACTAGGGCGTATGCGTGATTTTTGATTGTGAGTGTGAATTTCTGTATGAGTATTGATATTTGTTTGTATTTGAGCGAATATTTGTATGTATAAGTGTATGTGTGTATGTATAAGTGCATGTGTATGTGTATGTGAGTATGTACATATATGCTGCTGCTATTATCGACGCCCAGGATAAATCAAAGTTCAGGGTCTCGTATTGTCGGTTGCGTCCGACTGTAGCTTTCCCCACTTTTTTTTCCCTATGAAAGTTTGTATAGAGACGCTTCTGACATTTCGGAAAAAGATCAAAGATGGCGAAAAATGTAAAGCAAATGTCTACGTGGAACCCGACTATAACATTGCAAAATCAGTGCAAGTAAACTGATGCTACAAGTTATCCTGCTTCTTTTTTAAAATACTTTATAATTAATGTAAATTAGCATATTAAAATTGTTTGTAATTGGATTACTTATATTATACTTTCAGAATGGAACTGGCGCTGGAGACATCCCCTTGCGACCCAATGGCCATCCAAGCGATAATCCTTTCTATAGCAATATTGACAGTATGCCAGATATACGTCCCAGACGTAAATCTATTCCACTTGTTTCCGAACTGGTAAGTCTTGTCCTCTTTAAGATGTAGTATTTATTTCTTTTTTAACATTTCACACTGGCATCAAATATATGTATATTTATTCCTATTCCACATAGGAAATAAAGATAACATATACATACATAAATATGTGTACATTTATACCCAATACTTTTTAACCTAGACATATAAGAAATCCTTACTACGACGTTTAATATATACTTTCTTTCGTGTCATCAAAATTAAACGGATTACAGGTGCTCAAGGTATAGAATGCAAATCGACTTTATAACAATTTTAGACTTTTTAATTACAGTTACGCAAATGTTACTTATTTATGTAAAATTGTCACAAATCTTAGAAACCGTTCTCTTCTTGTGTTATATTCTGCATATCGTAGTGCACTTCAGTATTTAGAATATTACACCAAATACATAAAAAAAACACATGTACAATTTTTTTAACTTACGCAGGGGTGCCACAGATCTCAAAGCACGCCGTAGGTGACAGAACCTGAAGAGTTTCGAATTTTCTGACTAAACGGAACCGGCAAATTGCTTTGGTTACATTTGAAAACTGATGAAACTAAATAATGGATATTTAAATATGTATGTCTCTTGCAAGAATGACGGCAGTGGTCATCTCTTGTGGAAGAACAGTTGACCAGGAAAAGGATTGCAAGGAGGCCCAGTGGCGTTCAAGCCATTTGCCGGTTCAAACCAAGCTGCTACTACTACCCTGCCTACGGCAATGGCAATTTTGCTCTTCATTTAATTTTAGATAAATCTGGATTCCATTATCAGTCCAATATCGCACGAACTCGAAATCTTTCTCAGTGCTAAGGCTCACTACATCCTTTATGGTGTTTCCCTAATCTTAGATGGCTTCTACATGCATATGTGTTCAGAACACTCCAACATGCCTCTATAGAGCTTTGGTTTTCGGTTGCTTTGAATTCCTGTGGCACCTCTTTATACGACTTGACGACTAGTGCTGCCAGAATTTCACAGAAAAAATATGGTAAAAAGCAAATCTAGCAAATCTAAAAATATGTAAAAAATTTAAGAAAAATTGCTCTGCTAGCTAAAAAAAATTGTGAAAAATTGCTTTAAAATAAATGCTAATTAACGGCCAGATTGCATCGCTGATCGAACCAACTACTTTTTTTAATAAATATACGAAAATCGAAAAATAAAATAATAATAATAATAATAATAATAATAATGTATGTTAATTGCAGTGTAGCGTTCATTGCTCGAAGCATGTTGTCTTAAGGCCTGTTTCCAAATAAACTAAATTCTTCTGTTCGAATAGTGCTTATTATTTTGACAGAGTTGCCATTCTGTCAATGTGACCCTTTGTACCGAGTTTAATATGGCTAAATGGTTTTGGGCAGAGCATTTTAGTAGTCGCAAATCACTTGCTTTGCATTTACCCCGAACTACATCGTGTATGTGTGAACAAAACATTAATTACATAAAGCGCAAACGCATAAAAATCATAGCTCGCAAATAACTGTTAACCGTTTTTTTTGTAATATTTTTATTAAAAAATGAATAGCTTTCTTTTTAATGAATTTCTGTGTCCTCTTCGCTGTCGCACTCTCTAAATATTTCACCATGCTTTGTTGTCAAATGGCGTTTCAAATTTGTAGAGTGAATGCCTGCTAATTTTACTCCGCATACTTTACACACTGATTTATAGTCAATTGAATTAAATATAAATGTATGCACTTTTTTATTGGCTTCACGTCCAATTTCTCTAATAAATTCGATCACTGTTCACAATCGAAATTCGCAGAGCCAAGTGACCCGTAGAATCCAAGAAGCTTCACTTACACATACATGCATACATGCGCAAAAGATTTTTTGAATCGTCGTTCAAGAGCAAACGGTCCGGGAATGAGCAGAGCAAAAAAGAACAGATAAACCAGTTCTTCGAGCAATTCAATCGGTTGCTTTCAGACTTTTTACTCAAAGTCTCAGGGAAGAACACTAATTTTGAGACCGCACGAATCGGTTAACAGTTATTTGCGAGCTATGATAAAAATACATTTTCTTATTTATTTTATTAATAAGTAATATTGATCGCACAATTGATTCTAAACATTTGTCTTATAAATAGCAGCTGCACTAGTTAACCGATAAACGTCGCGTATTTTATAGCAAAATACTGCTACATTTTTAGGCATTTTATAAATTTCAAAGACCATTTAAAAGAACACGGCATGACTATTTGTTTTCATATCAATGCACAGAACCTCCACAATCATTTCTAAATCTTTACTTGCCATTTCGTAACCACTATTTTCATTTTATTTGTCTTAATTCAATGCACGCAATGTTTAGTGTTCGCAATATCCGTTCACACACATACATAAACACATGTGTTGTTCGGGGTAAAAAGCAAATGACATTTTCTCATTTCTCTCTGTGGAAGTGGAAAAATTGAAAAAATGTATAAGACACTTTCGGCATTTTCAAATACTTATATTGTTGCTAGGAAGCTAGAACTAAGTAGAAGAAATCAATCAGGCCTGTTCCCATTTACGAATTCGTTCAATCGATTTACGTTTTGATTAAAAAGGGCTTCCTAAATTCGATGTATCGTTTTCAAGAAACGAAAATGTTTATTGTACTTATACACGAAACTAATCTATTCCGAAATGGACCAAATATGAAGCTATTCGAAAACGATGAATTGAAATTTGGAACCCCATTTTTTTCAAAAAGTAAATCGATTGAACGAATTCGTAAATGTGAACAGGCTTGAATATGTCCCCGTTATATCAATTACAGTTTTAGACATCACAAGACTCAAGGCTGCTTTTCCCGGTTTTTTTGGAGTTGCGGCGACGGCCTGTCGCACGAGCAAAATTCAAGAACAAAATGCACACATTTAAGAACGTCGGTGTTGTCGAATTATTAGTGCAAAAATAAATTACAAACAGACGGTTTTAAAATATTTTTTATTATATTTTATTACATTTTATTTTATTCCATTTAGCACGATTCAAAATTTTTGGTGCTTTAATTTTATTTGTCAGATTTAATTTTTGCGAAATGTGTTTTTTCACGATTTTTTCTGGAACCAATCTACCGTGTAATAACCGAATTAGGTGTACATAAGTCTCCTACTGTCGGTTGCATCCGATTGTAGCTTTCGAGTTTTTTCTTAACTGTTCTGTCGAAAATAAATATATTTATAAAGTGAAATGTATAATTCCATGTAGGTCTCTGCCGTTTTAAAAGTGGGCGTAGCATTTGTGTATTGTACCGCTGTGGATAAGGGTAAGGCATATACGTACCAGTGCTGTCCGAAGCAATTTCACATTAATGGATTCCCATGAGCTGCGAAAATGGGTGCAAAAAAAAAAGATATTATAGATTTGAGCAGGCAGAAGGAGGCGTGACAGACCGTATAAAATATGAATGTGTATTTCATTCTTTTAGTGCAGTGGGGCTCAAATCTCATAGTTCCTATCACATGTGCTCTTTTCTGAGCAGCGCTGCTGTGACACACACAGTAGATTTTCTCACATGCATAGTGTGAGTCTGGGCACCACTGTTTTAGTGTCGTTTTTTAACTGTCGGCTTCTAACTTCGTGCTGCCGTTTCGCCAGTGTCGGAACACCAAACACTGCTAAGAGCCAAGGTTTAAATATTACGCAGTCAAAATCTTGGCTATAGTTGCGGAATTATAAACTTAAACAAATTAATTTTCGGATTATTCGGCAGAGCTAAATAGGGTTACATAACACACTACAGTAGTTTTAAAATTATCATTTAGTAGACCTGAGTAATGACCAGTAATTAAACTAACACTTAAACAATTCCCTCATTGTTACTGTAAATAAAATTAGTTTAGCTGAAAACTAAATTGAATTAGTTTTTTAAACTGGCAAATTAACTGTATCTATGAAGTAGTACTACATTCTGGCACACAGTCGTGGATATTTGAGAAGGTCTATTGTTTATTTATTGCAATTAAATATTTTGTGCAATTATAGTTACGACTTTGATTGAACATACCATTAAGTAATGAATACTGCACTTTATTTTATGCACAGTTAACGGCTTAGGAATTTTAACTACTCGTATTTCTATTTTTATTTAGCCTTGTTCAAATTAATTATAGTCATTTAATTTAAAGTTTTCAATTAAACAATAACAATAAAATTGATTGCTTAATTAGTGTTTGATCTGAATGTCATGAATAGACATTTATATATCCAAATGTTTGTAATATTGTACCAATCTCCTTCTCCACGATTCTCTTTCATTATCTGCTTATCTGCTTATTTGGGATCTGAAACCCCAGACCATGGCTGCTACAAAACGAAATGCCGGTCTGACATCCGCTGTGCCACGTGCTACTCTCAACGATGAAGAGCTGGTAAGAGACAATTATACAGGTCGAATTTACAAATATAAATATATGTACACATGTTCTATATGTTGTGTCCTATTCCTATGATCATTTAGAAAATGCACGTTTATAAAAAGGCGCTGCAGGCGTTAATCTACCCGATATCATCGACAACGCCTCATAACTTTGTTCTGTGGACTGCCACTTCTCCAACCTATTGCTACGAGTGTGAGGGGCTTCTGTGGGGTATTGCTCGGCAAGGAGTACGCTGCACTGAGTGCGGGGTTAAATGTCATGAAAAGTGCAAGGACCTGCTAAACGCGGACTGTCTGCAGCGTAATTATATTTCCTTTTACTACTTTTACATAGTAGTGATGGCAACAGAAAATTCATTAATTTATTAATTTAATGAATTATATGATTGATCACAACCGACCGATTATTAATTTATTATTAATCGCAATTAAATTCGAAATGAAATTAAAATAATAAAAATAAAATAATAGTTGATTATTATTTTACTATAATTTATAAATAGACGCCCTCACTACGCCATATCACCATAAATGTGACGGTATATCGATAATAACCGTTATGTATGCTCATCTATGCCCAACGATCGCATTTCGCTTCATGAATAAATATTTTCTAGTATATCGCTTTATTAAAAAGCTTAATAGCAATTATATATATACTTTAAAAAAGTACAAAAGGGTCTAAATAGACCCTAAATCTAAATAGATTGTGCAACTCAGAAATGCATGTAAAAAGCAGAAGGAGGTGTGTCAGACCCCACAAAGTATGCCATGTCCATCTGTCCGTCTGTATGAGATTTTTTTTTTTTTTTTTTTTTTTAAAAATTCTGTTTATTTAATATATAAATTTCTTATAGCCTACTGTTACTATTATTAGCAACTTATACTATAGGGGTATTACAATTTTAACTGGCTATACACATATTTACAGCTTAATACTAGGGTATAGGTCTGTATGAGAGATCTCGTAAACTGTAAAAGCTAGAGACATCATATTTGACAGTAAGATGACCCTATAGTGCAAGCAGATCAAGTTTGTGTTTGATTTTTTTAGCTGCTGCAAGGGAAAGTATGCGGTCTCGTACTGTCGGTTACATCCGACTGTAGCTTCCGTGTTTTCGTTTTTAATAAATTGATTTTCTAAGTAAATGAATTAATTTACACAATTTTATTTGTGTTGGATGGTAAATTATTAAGACATAAAAATCAGAAAAATCAATGATTGAAAATAATCGATTATTGTGCATCATATGATTAATCGTGCCATCACTACTCTGCAGCTTACATATGCGTTCGGGGGATATTATATTTGACCTATTGCATTTTAGGTGCTGCCGAGAAGAGCTCTAAGCATGGTGCTGAGGATAAGGCCAATTCCATAATTACAGCAATGAAGGATCGAATGAAGCAACGGGAACGTGAGAAGCCCGAAATATTTGAACTGATCAGGTAACATATATTGTACTCCAAACGCTCTCTATTGGCTGGTGCGGTCATATTGATAATCTAAATAGCATTTGGAAGGAACTTGTAATATTTCATATGTTATGCAAAGTTTATGTAGTAAATGAATAATCTTTCTAACCAAGAAGATCTATATAAGGGATGTCCGTGAATTCCTCTGTACGATACTATTCACTTATATATACAATATTATATACATATGCACATTAGAGCCGTATTCAGCATCGAAGAGAAGAGCCATACCGGCCATATGAAGGCAGTCAAGCAAAGTGTCTTAGACGGAACCAGCAAATGGTCTGCGAAAATAGCAATCACAGGTTTGAATATATGAATATATATGAATATGAATACTATATGCTATATGTATGTATATACACAACAGTAACTACTATACTATATTGTACTAATGAAAAATTATAGGAACGTCGTGTCGTGATTTTCGATTTGTATATTATCTTGCTTATGATTAACTCTTGTGTATATTTTTATGAATGTGTAATGAATGTGTGTATTTGCAATTTATATTTGGTATTCTAATGTATAACTGGTGTTACAATAATCGTATCAATGTATCCACACAGAGAACGTGCATTTCAATGCATGTATCTATTTTACTGTACCCACACACACACACATTTATACACAACACATACACATAATACATGCATATGTACATACATATATCTACTATATGTGAAAAAGAATTCTTTTTCAAACTACGCGTATGAACATAATTGAGATACTTCAACATCATTTTAAGAACCAACGAAAGACGGTTCTATTTGTAGCATCTGGTAATATTCTGGTAATATTCAAAATGTACCATTTCACACCTGCCATATACCATATTGTACCCCTCAGAGTTCGGGTGTGCCGAATGTTTCCCGAGTCCCCATCTTCCTATTACGATAAATCTATAAATTCGGATGGGACTCCTATCTGCTATCTGCTTTGACTGTGTTGAATATTTTCCAATGTTAGTGAAAATCACGGAAATGTCGCAAATACACACATATGTACATATATAAAAAGTAAATCATAAGAACAATTTGTAATCGCTGTCGAATTCATTGGTGAGCTCCTGTTCTCACCACTGCGAAGTAGTGTTGGATTGCCCATGATGTTTTTGTCCACTTCTTTTTGATCAAGCAGACCGATTGCCATCCCTGGACGAACGCAATAGTAACGGCAATATGAGCGAAGTATAAATGAACTTGAAGTGAACTAGTTCCACTATTGCTAAGTATTTTTACGTAAGATGAATTTAATTACAATGTGGCCTACTCACCACAACTGCTTGCTTTCGAGGGCCCATTCAAATGACCGTTGCCACTTTTATTACATTTACCAAAATGCTGTTTTTTTTTTATTAAGTTGGTACGTTGCTAACAAGGTTTAATTTTTTTAGACGCTGTACTTTAGAAATGTACAAAAGGGTCTATTAAGGTTGTGCAACTCAGAAGTGCATGCAACAGGCATAAGGAGGATAGGCAGACCCCAAGGTATATATGTACATATATTCTTGATCAGGACGCCGAGCTGAGTCGATATAGTCATGTCCGTCCGTCCGCCCGTCCGCCCGTCTGTCCGTGTGACCGTCTGTCGGTCTGTCCGTCTGTATGAGCATATCATATTTGGTAGTTAGATGCTCCTATAGTGCAAGCTGATCAAGTTTATGTTAGGTTTTTGCATAAAAACTCAACCCTTGAGCTATAAATTAATAAAATAATCCATTTTGCATATATTATTGGGCTTAAACCATCCTATCTCCAATGTTGGATGTTTAAAATAAGCTTTTGCTTATTATTTAACTAATAAATTTCCATTTAATAATTGTCTATTTACGATACAGGACGGTTTTATTTAGCTTTACGAACAACTAAAATTACTAGGAATACAATAAAGACTTCTATGCTTATAGGGGAGCTTTATTATAAGACTACAGGGTTGCCATATTACAACAATGCTGGAAGCAAGTCAGTCGGGAAGTAAGGTTGCTTCAGATCGAATATAAATAAATTAGTACTTATATCGAATATTGTTTACGCACCAGCCTAATTATCTAATACAAATAAAAACGATATCCTATTATAATACCGATGCCTATTATAATACACAAGACTAGACTTAAGCTTTTGAATGGACCCCATGATTATTATATTTGCAAACAAATTCCATTCAATTCAAGGATGACATTCAGTGTGGATCCCGATACACACATAGATTCGTTAGAACAGGCTGAGCACGCAACTGTTGAGGGAACATCTAAATGGTCATGCAAACTAACAATTACAGGTACACACTGGTTACATATACCATACTAGTAATTTACCTTTATTCTTTCCGAGCATAATTATCTTATAGTTCCTTATTGTTTATTTATTAATCTAATTTAGTAGGCCCACTACACTAGGTAACAGCGATTTCCTTTATTCTTGATCAGGACGACGAACTGAGTCGATATAGGACTGCCCGTTTGTCTGTCTGTCGGTATGAACTCATATGTAGGTCAAGTTTATTTGAAATACTTTTTGCTTTTGTGAAACTATGCGAAATCGAATTTGTTTCTCTGTTGCCGCCTTATGGCGATCTGTATCTATAATTAAAGTCGGTTAGTTTCAGGGCCTCAAAAGGTCCGGTTGTTGCATAACACTGCACTCAATTAGTGAATCTGTCTATTGTGTGATTCAAATACGTATACCTGCCTGTCTGTGTAAGCAACAAGAATTGCCAAAAAACAGAATTTATTTAGACCCTGTACTTAAAAAAGTACAAAAGGGTCTATTAAGTTTGTGCAACTCAGAAACAGGCAGAAGGAGGCATGGCAGACCCCGCAAAGTACATATATTCTTGGTCAGGACGACGAGCTGAGTCGATATAGCCATGTGCGTCTGTCCGTCTGTATTAAACACCTAGATCTAAACTATACTGTAAGAGCTAGAGACATCATACAAGCAGACAAGCAGATTTTGGGATATGTGTGTATGTGCGCACTGCGCATGTGTGAGTGTTTGTTAGCGTGTGTATGTGCAAAGGAAAGTACAGGGTCTCCTAATGTCGGTTTCATCCGACTCTAGCTTGCCGGGCTTTTTAATTTATTAGATTGATTTTAAACTTTTAGTAGGTCTCGGTATTCCTGCGTCGAGTGAATCATATAAATTTAGTTTTTATTTCTATTGAAGCAAACTACGGGGTTTTTTTACTATCGGTGACGACCGATTATTTTATTTTTATTTATTTATTTACTTTCATATAATTATTATTCAGTTATTTTGTTATGTACATATGTATATGTATGTATATTTATATTTAAATAAACACACTGTAAACATACACATACTTAAAGGTAGTAACAATATGTCATGAATATAATTAGCACCTTGAAAAACTAGAAACTTTCTACGAAATAAGTCCTTAAGATATACACTAATGGAATTTGAAATCAATAGTATATATATATCTTATCATACGCTGCACTGCACACGTATTTTAAGAAAATTCACTCCACCTTAATTTTTTTCAACACTAAGACACAAAATGTATTTTGTTTTTATCAAGTAAAGTTTTATAAAACTCTGTACATATTTTCTAACACCTACAACTACATATTGCTGGTTTGCTAGAAGATGGTCATAAGGCATTATTTGGATTACATTTTGCTAATGAAATATCAAAGATGTCAAGTTTTGAGTTATGACCCTCTTTTAGTAATTGAAATTGTTTTTTAAACACGAATTACATTTAAATCTTCTCTTAAGCTAATTATAATCCCCGAATACATTTTTTATACTCTACAACCGTTTCTATGCACCCCTTTAAGATGTTTCTTACATAGTTACGTAAATATGAATATATATATATATATATGTATATATTTATATATATTAATTTTCTTTGATTAACAAATGTGAACGCTAACTCAACCAGAACTAGACATAATAACCAATTACCTATCACATACCTCTGAGCACATTTTTACTGAATATATGCACACATATATTTGTGATCAGGATGACGACCTGAGCTGTCTTTCAGTATCTGTCTGATCTCGCAAACTATAGGAGCTAGAAGAGTCTTAAGGAGCTTTACCAGAAAAACACCGCAAAGAGCATTGTGAGCAAAATCAGTGGCCCTAAAAGAAAAAGAATCAGTTTCAAGAATCCCCCTCATGTGCACAGAAAGACCTGATTTCGCTAAAACTTTAAAACTTTAGTGTGACCGTAATTTTCGTTCCTTCTCTGGCCACTGTGAATCGCTGATTGGCGAAATCTAAAGTAAATTACCTTGCATATGCATAGCAAATGAAAATAATCTATAAACTAACGAAGGGCTCTTCTAAAAGTCATGGATAGTGACAATAGAAATATCTATAGTTAGGATGGAATCGATCCTTTCTACCTATCTATACTAACACATACCTTTTCCCTTTTATTCACATAGTCGTATGGATAGCGACTATAGCGTTCATACATGTTACTCATAATTAAAAAAATGTTGAAAATTTATTGAATACCCTAGTCGTATGCCTGCCAGTCATTCAAATATTCTTTATGTGTGCTGCTCTCTGGATCTATCTCTGACCACGGAGCTTTTATCGTCCCACCCGTTATCATTTTGTGGTACATATTATTTCCATTTCAGTCTTTGTGTCTCTCTCTCTCTCGCTATCTATCTCCCTTTGTCTTTTCTCACTCTGATCTTTGTCTTTCTCTTTTACAGTTTACTATCATATATGTATGTATGTATGTATACTATCCCATAGCAGTGATCACTGATCAGCCGTGCGTGTTCCGAAAAACACGACGATAAACTTATTTGTGCGAAAAACAGATGATTCTATTCTTTTGTTTTGACTGACTGAAATTAGCTGAACTGAACTGAAATTTTTCATGTAATTAGTTTCTCTTCTACATTTTTGAGACCCTTTAAAGAATGCTCAGGACAATTAAGTACTGATAAAGACCCAACACTTCATATTTACGTTGCTTGGTATGAGAGACTTAGAAAACCTTGCCAATATAATGTTATAGATTCCGAAATTATATCAGCAATAAAATATAGTACGTTAAATTTATTGGGAAAAACCTTTCAGCCATCAACAGCACAGCCATATCAGCAAAGATAAGAGGAGCAAGTGTTGGCCACTGTTTGCGCTATGCTTCTTGACTGTAATCAAGCAATCTCGGAGGCTAAAGATTGCAAATTAATAAAAGTGTTTAATCCATTACAATACTAAGACTTCGTATTGAACCGTGTTGGGCCGTGTTTGAAAATATTTTAGGCTTGCGTGTTAGTAAATTTTAGTTTTCGTGCCGTTTTGGCCCGTGGCGAAAAAGTGCAGTCCATGCCCATCTCTACTATGCAAAACCTTCAATATCAATTCACCCTCCCACAGACGTCAAATACTCACAATTGAGCTAGTGTTTAAATCATAGCTCGCAAATATCTGTTAACCGCTTCGTGCGGTCTCAAAATAAGTGTTCTTCACTCAGACTTTAAGCAAGAGTTTGAGAGCAACTGATTGAATTGCTCGTACACAGATTTAATTTAAATCATAAAAACCTATAAATCAAATTTATGTAGGTTAGGTTAGGTTAGGCGGTAGCTGAGGAATAGACCTCAGCTCACTTAGGCCAAAAGAGGCCCATAAAATTTATGTAACAATTCCCGATATTTTAACAATTTGATTTTTTTACATAATACACTTCAGATTTTTAGTTGTTTTAATTAGTAAAACAGCAATTTACCAAAACGCTGGTAGCAACACCTCTTCAATTCGATAATCACTACGAACGAACAGTGTTTTACAGAATCGCTATTACCACACTGTTCAACATTTTTTCGAACTTAATTATTTATAAGTTATGGATCGTTGTTCGGTCAGCTGAACATAATTCATTAATAATTTGAATTCTGGTTATCAGAAATTCTACGTGATTTTTGAGTAAAGCCCCGTTTCCACTGAGGTCGTAAGACCAAAATTGAGACTTTTTGCTTGAGACTGGTCTCAAGCCCACACAAAATCTTGTCAGTTGCGTTTGAATTTGGGACTAGTCGTGAGAGCTGCGACCAAAAAATCCAGAGTGTTGTAAAACGATTTTCTGCCAAAAATGTGGCAGCATTGTGAAATTTCCCCGCATTTTATCGAAATTTAACTCTGTTTACAGTAAAAAAATGTAAACAAACAAAAAAAATTCGTAAACAATAAGTTTGTTTGTTTATTATTTATAATATTTAATTTTCTTATCATTGTAATTGATTTGTTTGTATTTTATATTATTGCATTGGACAATATATATATTTAATAAATGACGCAATTTGTTATTTCATGCATCCATATAGTTCTTGGCATTAATTCTGCTTTGAAAACTGCAACAACTTTTGCCATTTGTTCCAAATGGCTTTTATGGGCATATTCCATGCTCTGTGTCTCTTCCATACACTCCAGTTCGCTTATGTCCACCATTATCTGGGACTGAGCAATTAAATCAATACTCATTTTCTCCATTTTATAATCAAAATCTTTTAATTTATTCTGCAAGTCACGAATCAAATTAAATGTAAACAAAAAACAGCTGATTTCGACTTGCGACTTACGACCGTTTGTTCAATGGAAACACCTAAAAAGTCGTAGCCCCAAAAAAAGTCGTAAGACCGCAGTGGAAATTGGGTATTAGTCGCATTGAAGTTGTAATTTACTTCACCTTGATAAGGTGGCAACGCCACGCAAACATATTGAACAAAACGTGGCAACGTAAATGCCAGGGCTGCAGGTCTACAAATAAAGTTTGGTGGTTAATTGATTTAAAAATGTTTCCTTTGAGAATACATATTTAAAATTACGCAATTGTCTATTTTTAAGTTGCAATAAATACAAAAAATAATACAATCACTTCTACACAAAACACCATAAAAAACCGTATATTAAATGCACGAAATCTTTGTGAAAACGCGCCAGCCCTAACAAATTCACAAAGGTTTGTGTACAGCCCAAAAATACAAAAACACTCGAAGTTCTGTGGCAGGGTGAAAATTTTCGAGGGTTTTACAAAACACTACCAATCAAAAACACTTGTTTTCTGTGGCACCCCTGTTATACATGAAAAACCGAGCTTAAGAAATGTATGTCAAAATAATTTTAAAAAATATAATATATTATTATCTACACTCGTATTAGCTGAATGTCGAACATCGATTGAACCAAGCGAAATATCATTCTAGTTGAGTTGTACAGTGTAATTTATACTTGCCGTAAATATAAATTACAGGTTCCCAAAAACAATGCATTCGAAAATGAGGTTTCGTTTAATAACGAAAAAGAGTCGACTGTTATTTGCGAGCAATAAGCAAATAAACGAACTTCTTGGACAGCACAAGCACTTTACTAGGATGAAGCTTAGTTGTAAATATTTTCATAGATAATACTGCATGTATAAAAAAGAAATAAGTAAGTTGATTTAAGTCTTCTCAGGAAGGGTGAATGCAAATGTGTCCTATTCCAATTTATATAAATGTATAGGGTTATTAAATGATATTTTATTTAAAGGGTGTTTACAGCCTGCAAAAGCATCAAAAGCATAAGGGCTGTTTCTCAGCCAGTTTCAATGTCTTTCAATTAAGATCTAGGTCAAATCTGGGACAGCCCTCGTATCTCGAAAAACGTGGGAAATGTGGAGAATGTGACATTTGGATATAAATATAATTATATTATATAATATATAATATGATTGTGTTAAAAGAAACACTGTAACATTACTGTATCTTCCTCAACGTGAGCTTAATACTAGAAGAGAAAGAACTTCAAACAGTGGGCCAATTCGAACGATTTATAGGCATCGTATAAAGCAAATCGGTAACTTTGGGCTGCGGCAGTATACCTACTTCAGAGATAAAAAAAACTCATTTTTAAATGTTATTATCAGTTAAATTCAATGTTTGAATGTTCTGTAATCGTGAACTGCAATTAAAATCACTTTTCTATTTACAATCTACAACTTTCAATATATGTTTTAAATATTCTGTTATTGCATTTTATTAATTTACTGTCACTTATTCTATATATATATATATAGTATAATGCATAGCAACTTATCTATATTTTGTGTTGTTTATATGTATTGTTAGCCAGTGTTTTTATACCTAAATACCCAACAGTTTTCACTCGATATTTGTGCCGTTACAACTTTTATCTAAAACGTAGTAAAAGTGATTTAAAGCAGTTCGAAATACTGCCTGATCACTTTTATTTAGGATTATTTATAAAAGAGCTTTTAATAAACAAAAACTTCCGTTTTTTCTCTTCTTCTTTCTCCCTTGATTAACAAAACTGAACAACAACTAATCTAAATCTAAATCTAAACACAATTGGAAACGATTTTAAAATGCACCTACAAATCTCATAACGGTTATCTTCGTTTCAAACCTAAACAAACCAAAATTATATATCCGAACTATGACTTATAACCAAAATTTAACTACAAATATCATTTCGAATTTTCACAATGTTTTTCTTTCTGACAATTGTTACTGTTAATTTAAAACACATTCCCTCAAAACAAAACAAAATCTTATTGAAAAATTATAAATCGCAAAAACAACTATGAATTTAATTTATATATTTGCAACATTCATATTGCTTTCCAATTCGACATAAACACCAACCAAATATTATAAAAAATTCAAATCTTATAATATAATGGCCGTTCGAACTGACTGTAAACTACCAACATGGGGACGGAATGGGGGGTACTGGTGTTGAAACGAATGAAATGCCAAATATCAACCGATCGGATCGAACTGTACAGTGATTTGTGCTCAAGGCCTGATAGCGAAGGATAAAAGCGGTACGAGTGATCCTTATGTGACGGTACAGGTTAGCAAGGTGAAAAAACGAACGCGCACAATGCCTCAAGAACTAAATCCAGTGTGGAACGAGAAGTTTCACTTGTGAGTATCTTCTATCTATCTATCGTCTGATTTTTTCCTATCTACATACACGAATACTAATGCAAGACAGAACTTTACTGGGGGTGGAATGGGCTTCTTACCCAAGGTCCTAAAGTCGCATATTTCTTAAAAAAAGAGTTGATTTAAAGTTCACTTTTTTCCCATCTATTTTCATTAATTGCTGACGCTTAGTATTCAGGTCGCAGGAATTTTCCTGGGAGGTATTTGCAATACATTTCTTGAGTGGATTGTAAATCGCAGTGTAACCAGATAACCTCAAAGAAACTACCAAAAATGGACCAAATAAAGACTCATTAACGGGCACACTGCAGTTTCATAGCGTTTATTATAGCTACTTTATCTTCATAGCTAAGCTGCTTAATACATAATCCACATAATCCATCAATATGGCAACTATTTAGCTTCCTTGGCTGAATTTTTTGTGAACTAACCCAAAAACTAAACGACGCAGTTAACAATTCTAGGAAGTTTCCTTCAATCTGAGTACTAAGCTTAACTCAGAAAGTTTTTCTAATTTCGTACTTCATCTTTAAGTATTTTATTTACCCACACTAATACTGCATTTGTTTTCTTTACTTTCCCAAACTATGGTATAATATTTATGGTTTCACACAATCTTTGAATATGTAAATGCTTGAATATTGAACCTTAAATTGCTCTCTTAGTTAATCTCTTGGCGAAATGAGTGTCCGTATGCTCCTAACATATGACTAAATATAAACATACATATAACTAACATGCCTTTGACTAAATACAATGCTTTGACAAGGTTCCAATATAGCAAAATAAGCCCGATATTTATCGTTTACAGCTATGGAATATAGTCATATGGGCCGATATCAGCGTTTATAGCTGTCAGTCAAGTGTCTAATATTTTTATTTTGGCGACCAGCTCTCACCTCAATCTGTCTAAGATACATATTTCTTATATGTGTATCTATGTCTTAATACACACGACACATAAATAAACTACCTTATAGAATAAGAAATTACTATATGCGTATTTAAAAAAGCTTATGGCCAGTTTCTATTTAGAACCCAACCATTTTAAATTCGACCTCAAAATGGTCGTAATTACTATGTTTATTTTCGGATGCAACTAATAACTTATTTTGAGCTACAACACATGCTTAATAGAGACCTTACACATACCACTCACCGATAGTGGCTGCAAATATTACCGGGTTGGATACACATATCAGATATGTATCAGATATGACATGTGGACTTTCGAATTTTTACCGGCCACAATGTTGTGAGCGTTTCAAAATGTGTTGCTTATAGTACCAGTAGGTGATGCCTTGAACTCTGATCTGTATTATATTCTACTATTTAATTATTTACTATCTCATTAATACGATTTACATGATGTATTTATACTATTTATTAATTAAATCTGTGCATACGTGTATGTACCTATGTATTATTATTATAATTGGGACGTGCAGCGAATGTCACAACTCTTCAGACCGTATAAAAGTTAGAGTGTGGGATGAGGACAACGACCTAAAGTCCAAACTGCGCCAAAAATTGACACGGGAATCTGACGATTTCCTGGGTCAAACAATAATCGAGGTTCGAACGCTATCTGGTGAAATGGACGTGTGGTATAACCTGGAAAAGCGTACCGATAAGTCAGCTGTATCAGGTGCTATACGACTGCACATTTCTGTTGAGATCAAAGGGGAGGAAAAAGTAGCACCTTACCATGTTCAATACACTTGCCTTCATGAGAACCTCTTTCACTACTTATGCGAAGAGAATACCGGCATGGTAAGCTATATATATAAATTTGTATTTCTATAAATAGTATATTGTTTTAAATGATGTTATACGGCTGAAATGTTCCCCTTAGTTAGATACAAAAACATTAGACTGATTCCTTCAACCATGCTTAGCGTTGATAGCACTTAACCAGTCAGTCAGGGCAAGGTACATTATTCCTTTCGCCTAGATATACAAATATTATGTGTCACGTCCTTAGATGTCGACCTGATTGAAGTCTGTGATTAATAAAAAATTGTCACCTTAAATCGATTTTTTACTGACTATTCAGGCAATCACAATAAATGTTTTAGGTCCCCGGTTTGAAAGTCAATACTGATCCACTGCACAAAGCTCTCACAGTTTCGACCAACTATTTGTAGCAAGGACTGCTCTGGAAACTTCAGGTGTTCGAAAGTGAGAAAGCCCTGTATCCATCCCCATGAAAAAAGTAGAATTTGCTAACGCCTATGCAGCTGATGTTAGTAGCGGCATATGAAAATCAAAGCACAGGCAAAGGATCCTGTGCTGTTAGTTACGTTCGACTGTATATTTGAGACGGTTTTTAGACCCTGTACTTTAAAAAAGTACAAAAGGGTCTATTAAGATTGTGCAACTCAGAAATGCATGTAAAAAGCAGAAGGAGGCGTGGCAGACCCCACAAAGTATATATATTTTTGATCAGGACGACTAGCTAAGTCGATCTAGCCATGTCCGTCTGTCTGTCTGTCTGTCCGTCCGTATGAACACCTAGATCTCGTAAGCTGTAAGAGCTAGACATCATATTTGGCAGTTAGATGCCCCTATAGTGCAAACAGATCAAGTTTGTATTAGATTTTTGATACCTCCCCAAAAACCGCGAAAACCACCACACCCACAATTAAAGACAAACAATCTTGTACTTTGGCATACAATAATATTCTGATAGCCTTTATCTGTGCTGTGAATTGTGGCTCAATCGGATAATAAACACAGAAGATATTCGAGGTTAAAGTTTCCGTACTAGGCAAGGGGGAGCAGCGAGCATGCGCTTAATGTATGTACATACTTTACGATATGTGTGCATGTGTGAGTGTTTGTTAGCGTGTGTGTGTGCGAAGGAAAGTACAGGGTCTCAGACTGTCGGTTGAATCCGACTGTAACTTTCCGATTTTAGACCCTGTCAAAAAAGTACAAAGGGTCTATTAGGTTTGTGCAAATGACATTTGTGTGTAACAGGCAGAAAGAGGCGTGGCAGACCCCATAAAGTATATATATTCTGATCAGACGACGAGCTGAGTCGAATAGCCCTGTCTGTCTGTCCGTCTGTCCGTCTGTCCGTCTGTCCGTCTGTCCGTCTGTCTGTCTGTCTGTCTGTATGAACACCTAGATCTCGCAAACTATACTAGAGACGTAATTTTTTTTTTGTTAGGTTCGTGTACTACATAGGCAGGTCAAGTTTGTTTCAAATGTTTTAAAAGTCATCCCCCTCCCCCTCAAATTTGCAAAAATGATCTTAGTATATACAGTTTTAGAGTCACTGGATTCCTTTTTTGTAGGATTAAAGATTTAGATGCTTTGGATGTTTGGTGCGAGTTCCAGCCCAATCGGATAATAAACACCGGAGATATTGGCCAAACAATTTTCAGTACTAGGCATATGGTTAGGGGAGGGGGAAGCCGCAGCGTATGCGGCCACTAGGGCGTATACGTGATTTTTGATTGTGAGTATGAATGCCTTATGACTTTGGATATTGTTCGTATTTGCGAGTATATTTGTATGTATAAGTGTATGTGTGTATGTATAAATGCATGTGTATGTGTATGTGAGTATGTTCATATATGCTGCTGCTGTTATCGACGCCCAGGGCAAACCAATGTACAGGGTCTCCTACTGTCGGTTGCGTCCGACTGTAGCTTTGCGTCGGACTGTAGCTTTCCGAGTTTTTTTTTATGTGCACTTAATTGTAGCCGGAACACATTATGAGCTTATTAATTCTTTTCACAAATATTAAGTATATATGTAATAATTATTATAAATTCATATTGTTTATTATTAAATTGTGAATTGCAATTATGTTTTAATAGGTTAAATTGCCAACACAAAAAGGCGACGATGCTTGGAAGCTGTACTTTGACGAAATTCCGGAGGAAATCGTTGATGAATTCTCAATGCGCTATGGTATTGAAAATATATATCAAGCTATGACCCATTTCCATTGCCTCTCTGCCAAGTATCTGTGCCCAGGCGTTCCAGCCGTGATGAGTACTCTTCTGGCGAATATAAATGCCTATTATGCCCATACTACCGCATCATCAGCCGTCTCAGCTAGTGATCGCTTTGCGGCAAGCAATTTTGGGGTATGTGTGGCATAGATTTGAAATCATCGTTTGAATGGTAATTTGTGACTTTTTGAATTTGTTTTGTAGAAGGAGAAGTTTGTCAAGTTACTGGATCAGCTGCATAATTCTCTTCGCATCGATCTGTCAATGTACAGGAATAATTTTCCGGCGTCTAGTCAAGAGAAATTAATGGATCTAAAATCAACAGTTGACCTATTAACCAGCATCACATTTTTCCGTATGAAGGTCAGTTGAAAAGAATGGAAGGCTGTATTTTTAATTGTCAGCACTTACTCGTATGACAGTTGCCTGTAGCCTATATTTTTAGCTTTGTGTACTATATAAGCATTCATTTCATTTCAGGTACAAGAACTTTCTAGTCCACCCAGAGCAAGTACTGTTGTCAAGGATTGCGTAAAAGCTTGTCTTAGATCCACCTATCAATTCCTTTTTGAAAACTGCTATGAGCTCTACAACAGGGAGTTTCAGGTAAGTTTTAATGGAGTTTTTTCCTTTTTGCATAGAATTTGACAACTCAAGGAAAATGCCTGCGATCTCAGTACTAAGCTTTATGTCGAGATAACATAATTTGATGCAAGTTTTAAAAGGAATAGCCGATCCATCAGCTTTTATTTTGATTTAAACACAATAAACATGATATGATATATATACATATATAATAATTATAATAATAATAAATAACGACCTATGATTAGATTCTTTGAAGTTGGGTTTTCGGACCATATGTGTGTGTAGGCACCACATGCATTCACACACTCAGATGTCGGTGTCTTGTCCGGGAGATAGCACGTCTCAATCACTCAGAATTTGTATCGCTGTTTTCTGCTTTAGACAATCTGATAATCTGTAGGTATCTGTAATTGATAGATACAACTGCTTCAGGTGATACATGTGGTAAGGTGGGGGAGGACGTTCCTACTTAGCTGGAGTGGCTTTGGGAGTTTGATTTTATGTGGATGAATGCCGTCAGTGTTTATGCAGTTTATGCTTTTGATTTCCCTCCAATATAGTAAGTATTTAGTTATTTACTTATTTCTTTCTTTAAGGTGGATCCAAACGAGGCAAAACGTGATACTGATGACCATGGTCCAAAGCTGGACAGTGTGGACTTCTGGCATAAACTAATTGCATTGATAGTATCTGTAATTGATGAGGACAAAAATAGTTACGGAACAGTGCTCAATCAGTTCCCTCAAGAGCTCAATATTGGACAGGTATAAAGATCTCGATCTGATCAATTAGTAATCTATAGTTAATTATCCCGTACTGTTTTCAATTTCATTTACATTTTAGTTATCTGCTGCCACTATGTGGGGCTTGTTTGCCGTGGATATGAAGTATGCCCTGGAGGAGCACGAACAGCACAGGCTTTGCAAGTCATCAGCTTATATGAATTTGCATTTTCGCGTCAAATGGTTATATAGCAACTATGTCAAGGAAGTGCCACCCTATAAGGGCGCTGTGCCAGAGTATCCAGCGTGGTTTGAGCCCTTTGTTATGCAATGGCTCAATGAGAATGATGATGTTTCATTGGAATACCTTAATGGCGCCTTTAATCGAGACAAAAAGGATGGGGTAATCCAAGCTGTTTAAATCTTAACATTGACAGAGACCATTTCACTAGCGAAAATGTGACTAATTTCGCTTCGACAGCAGTGCGACCCTACGTATTTAGGAGAGCCCATATGTATTGGCCAAGTGTGGCAATACGATTTGATGCATTTGACTTACGAAATTCATCTGGTGTTTGGTTTTTAGACCTGGCAAAGCCTCATTCTTTTCGCTAACCAAACTAAAGACGAGCAAGTTCATTAGCTTATTCTTTTCGCAACCCTTTTAAGACCCTGTACTTTAAAAAAGTACAAAAGGGTCTATTTAGATTGTGCAACTCAGAAATGCATGTAAAAAGCAGAAGGAGGCGTGGCAGACCCCACAAAGTATATACATTCTTGATCAGGACGACGAGCTGAGTCGATAGAGCCATGTCCGTCTGTCCGTCCGTCCGTCCGTCCGTATGAACACCTAGATATCGTAAACTGTCAGAGCTAGAGACATCATATTTGACAGTAAGATGTCCCTATAGTTCAAGTGGATCAAATTTGTGTTAGACCAACCACCACAAAAGATACAAAGATACAAACTTGTTAGCATTAGCTGCTGCAAGAGAAAGTACAGGGTGTCTTACTGTTGGTTGCATCCGACTGTTGCTTTCCGGGCTTTTTTTATATGACGTTTTTCGCTAGTGAATGGATTTCGTCTGTGCCGTGCCAAGCTTTAGCTTTTAAAAATGTGGTAAAAGCTAGAGTATGATCTAGGATCGAGAATTGCTGGGTTTTGCCGTTGCAATACCTTTACCTGTGCTAATTCAATTGCATTACATTTTTGCAGTTTCAAAAGAGTAGCGAACACTCTTTGTTTTCGAATTCTGTTGTCGACGTTTTCACTCAATTAACTCAATGCTTTGATGTTGTAAGTAAGCTCGAGTGTCCGGATCCAGAAATTTGGAAACGCTACATGCGGCGTTTTGCTAAAACAATCGTAAAAGTGTTAATTGCCTATGCTGACATTGTCAAAGTTGAGTTCCCCGAGCATATGCGAGATGAACGAATAGTAAGTATCATTTCAAAATATATACTTGTACATACATATGCCCATAACTTTCTTTTCAAATACTGATAGACTGATAGACAAGTGCGAAGCTTTTAGCAGTTGTAGATCGTTCTTTTTATTTATCGGACAAGACAAGAAATTGTTTACATCTTTTCTATCCTCGTCTACCTGCAGGCATCTTCTTTCAACATTGCTTCCACAGGAGTTAACTCATTTTCAACAGTTAAATAGATAATAGATTTTCAGTCAGGTCTCCCACAGATATCCAAAACAACTGAAAAACAACTTAAGCAGATTTTAGGTGACTCAGACCCCTATTCGTGCTGGGTTTCAAAGCTCTGAAGATAGAGGCCGAGAGATCCACAAAATCCATACCTTTGTTTTGTTTTTTTCGCCAACTAGGTTTTTGTTGTTAACTAGCTTTTTTATTTGGAATTTCAGATTCTACTCTTATCACTCGATAAATCCACAATAAACGTATTTCGTTTCTCAACAATTGTAATAGTAATAGTAATAGTAATTTACATCAGTGCCAAAATATGATCTTAACCCTAATATGATCTTAACCCTAATAAGCAATAATTTCTTCTTTCTAATTATCGTTGAATATAGGCCTGTATTCTAATGAACAATATACAGCAGTTAAGAGTTCAATTAGAAAAAATGTTCGAGTCAATGGGAGGTGATAAGTTAGAAGAGGATGCCGCTAATATTCTTAAGGAACTCCAGCAAAACCTTAATTCTGCGCTTGATGAACTCGCTTCACAGTTCGCAATAAGGTAAGACATCTTTTCCCTTTAAATAACCTTAAACATTTTTTCACTAGCTCGAAATATGAAACTAAAATCGAATCAACGAAACATAATTTGAATTCAATGAAATGGAAGTAGAACAAAATTGTAATGATTAGTGATAGTGATAGGACACAATTCAGTCAAACGACATTAAAATATATAAAATACATATCGCACACTAACAAATACTCACACATTCATACATACCCGCAGTCGCAAAGCTACACGCCTACAAACTGAGCTATTGCTAAAGAGTATTTGATTATTGGTATCTTAGCGTAACTAATCAACTAACCACTAAGGTTAGTCTGATTGAGCTTACCGCGATCCATGCAGTAAATGTTGCACCTATCATTTAAAAAGTACAAAAGGGACGACGAGCTGAGTCGATATAGCCCTGTCTGTCTGTCCGTCTGTTTTTATGAACACCTAGATCGTACAGCAATCACCGTTATAAAGTCATTGGCTTACGATTATAAACAAAGCTTGTAATGCTTAGAATGATTGGTGCGAATGGGAGCTAAATCGGACCAGAAATAAAGAAGTTATGAAGGAAAGTAGTGACGCATAGTTTTTATTAATTTTTAGTTTTTTCAATTTGTGCCTTGTTTAAATTAAATTATATTAAGATGCTAAGTACAGGGATTTTTCAATTTTTCATTGAATTAAAACAATTATATAATAACTTGTCTCGACTCCTTACATATAAGATTGCATTAAATAAATAAAGATTATCGGTTTTTTTTTTATTTTAAATAATTAAGTTTTCTAGGTTTCCCACTTGCTTCTTGTGGTCGTATTGCAAGCATGGCGTCCGCTTTCCAAGTGGCAATGTGCCACGCTGTTTTCTTTGACCTGAAAATTTACCAACTCATAAGATATCATCTTATTTTGTCGCTATGTCTTACCGCTGATACTCAGTGAAGCCTTGCGATTGCGGGTATGTTTGTAATTGTTAATTGATTGAATCGCTGTAAATCAGCAATAGGCACGCCAATGCTATCTGAGCAAATGCTACTCAAATTTGCCAAATTTTCCAGTCTAAATAATTTAACTCAATTTTCGCGCAATTTTTGCAACTTTTGTTAGATTTGCATTAAGAATACACAACAGAACAATAACGTGTATAAATTATTACCACAAAAAGTGACCCATAATGAATTGTCGGTGCCAGGCTTACGCATAAAGCTAAAAAAATACTTCGAAAATCAATATGTAAGAGGCAAGCAAAGTTTTTTAAGTTTATGTACTATATTATTATATATTAATAATTTATATATTAATAAGACTAACTGTATAGAAAAAACTGCATTAATAATTGTGAATGGATTTCAATGTAGCTTGGAGCCACGCATAACCCAATCCGTACGAGAGCTTGGTGATATGCTACTATCTATTAAAGGAGGTAGCGGTAATTTATCGGTCGCAAATCAAGCCGTCCACCGCAATGCGGTTGCTGTTGAAGCTGACGATGTGCTCAGGCCTCTGATGGATCTACTGGATGGGTCTTTGACTTTGTATGCACAATCTTGTGAAAAAACGGTGCTGAAACGTCTATTAAAAGAACTGTGGAAAATTGTGATGAGAATTTTGGAAAAGACCATTGTATTGCCACCAATGACTGATAAAACAGTAAGTTGACATTTGTGATTGGGTGCGTTCACCAGGTCGCTTCCAAAATTTTATGGAGCGTAAATTGAACGGTTGGTTTTAAAACAGTAATCTGCATTACCGAAATTTGCGCTTCATTTATCGACTGAAAATTATAATTTTAATGAAATTCATCCCATTTACCATCAGATGATGTTCAAACACTTGACCGATAATGCGAAAAATCTGGCCTCAAATGCTAAAATCGAAGACATGGGTCGTTTGTTTAAAACGCATATGGGCAAGCCCGACGTGAAAAGTGCCCTTAGTGGCGTCATGGATATATCGAAGGAAGTGGAGAAGAATCTGTCCCCGAAGCAATGTGCCGTTCTTGACGTTGCACTCGACACAATAAAACAATATTTCCATGCCGGGGGCAACGGACTGAAGAAGACGTTTCTCGAAAAGTCTTCAGAGTTGCAAAGCTTGCGATATGCCTTGAGCTTGTATACTCAAATGACCGATACGTTAATTAAAACCTTTATCTCAAGTCAAGTGCATGAAGGTGAGTCATTTCTGGATTCAATAAAGTTTCACAAAGTATTGCTGTTCTCTTACCACTTTATCTTTCTTCAGTTGATCCCGAAAACGCCGAAGAAAGTGTGGGTGAAATTTCTGTGCAGATTGATTTGTTTTCGCATCCCGGTACCGGAGAACACAAAGTGAACGTTAAAGGTAAACCTTACATGGCATTTATAACTTTCTCTCTTATTAATCATAGTACCATCTCAGTTGTGGCTGCTAATGATCTGAAATGGCAAATACCATCTGGAATGTTTAGACCGTTTGTAGAGATAAATCTAATCGGCCCACATCTTCAAGACAAGAAAAGGAAATTTGCCACTAAATCCAAGTCGAACAATTGGTCTCCCAAGTACAACGAATCATTTAGCTTGTAAGTATTGAACATTTACTATATAATGGCTAATCAGATTCTTGATCAGTTATACTCGAATTTCACGACAGTAATTTTACAGTCATTTTTGAAGTTTAAGTTTTCGTACTGTCGGTAGTTCCACTCGCAAAATTGTCATTTCCCCGAACTTTTAGTTTAGTTTATTTGTATGCAAATACCTAAAAAATTAACAATACATTTAATAGATATGGTACACGTAAAATAAAAATCCGATTGGCTTAAATTAAATATGCTGATGTCTTATATTGATGTCTATACAGGAATGAATAAATTTTGCTTGAGAGATCACAATAAATTTAACTTTCATGTGAAATCACTGAGTATCAGAGCTCGCAATAATTGGTCTCACTCGGTCAACCGATGCACTGTGGCGCATAATAATCAAGATATTTGCATGAAATAAATTGCGTTTATTTGAAAAATCAACATTTTTAGTTTTAGGGCAGTCAACTCGCAGTCCTTTTATTTGGCTGTATATTTCCTTTAAAAAATTCTCTACTTCTTTTAGTTATCTAGGTGTTCAAACATTACATAATGAATATCGCTTTAAAGCAGTGGTGCCCAAACTCACGCTATCAAACAGTGCGCCTATACATGTGAGAAATTCTACTGTGTGTGTCAAAGCAGCGCTGCTCAGCAAAGCGCACATATGATAGGAATTATGAGTTTTGGGCACCACTGCTTTAAAGTTTTAATTTGTCAATTTGTTTTGCATATCGCAAATTTAGTTTAAATTGATCAATTTCCAAATTGTCCACGTGGAATTTAGCTATTAATTGTATTATTAATTATTCAACCATTTATTTTAGCGGTATTGGCAATGAGGAACAGTTGGACTTCTTTGAGCTGCACATTTGTGTAAAAGACTATTGCTTCGCCCGCGATGACCGTCTTGTGGGAGTGGCTGTAATTCCGCTTAAAGATATATCTGAAAAGGTTTGATTTGAACAGGTATACTTATTAGCTAATACTAATATCACCTATCACCTATTACAGGGATCGGTTGCCTGCTGGCTACCTCTGCAGCGGAGAATAGAAATGGATGAAACTGGCTGGACAATATTGAGAATTCTTTCACAGCGCAATAATGATGAAGTTGCCAAGGAATTTGTAAAGCTTAAATCAGAAATAAGACAAGAACCAACAATGGGCACTTAGATGCATACAAAAAAAATCATATATTAAGTATACATTAATATGTATGTATGTCTAACTATTCCGCACCCATCTACAGTTAATAATCATGTAAACATACATTGGTTTTGTATGTGTGTGTAAAGGAAGTTAACATACTATAATACCTATTGAACATACAACAACATACATATGTAGTATACACACATGCATAAGTGGTATGATATTATTATTTCCAAATCTTGTTATTTTAATAAACGTAATAGTGTACAAAGTTTGTAATCTATAAGTTCGTGTTCCATTAAATATCCATCAAGTATTAATTGTATTATAATAATATTGAATTATATCCTCATCACTCAAAGCAACAACAAACCTTACCAACTTTATCGATAAAGTCATCTTTAAATAAATCAGTAATGTAATATTTTTTTTGTTAAAAATAAAATCATTTTTTAGAATTAAAGTTGTTGCCAAGCAACAACAAAAAATACATATGTATGTACAGATAATTTTATTCAATTTTGTTTAATAAATTCTGTTTGTATTATCTGATCATCGTTTTCGGAGTGGTATTTAATCTGCACATGGTGCAAATATTGCATATACACATGTAAAAGTGCCTACTATTTATTCCAGCCCTGCATTGATGAATAATGTGATAACCAGCACGCTCAATAATTTATTTATATTTATTATACATATATAATTTACTAAGGTTACGTTCTTTCATTCTACCGCCTTCTGCCGTCTGATACTTCCACAATATGATCGTCTTTGACAAAGATAACGGTGCTTCTGCATCTGGTTCTTCTGCTGGTGCTACTGCTACAGTCAATTCTGCTTCTGCATCTACGCCTTCTGTTACATCTATGTCTGCCACTGCTTCTGCTACTGCATCTTCGTTTGCTGATGCTTTAGCTTTGGACTTAAATCCAGATTATGAGCCTTCTTGCAAGCAGAAGAAAAGCTCTTCCAACGTTTGGAAGTTCTTTAAAAAGGGCCAAAATAAAATGTTTGCCAAGAGTTGTCTGTGCGGCAAAGAATACAAAACATCTGGAAACACGACAAACTTGTTGGACCATCTTCGATGTGTCCACCCCTTTAAGACGGCTACGACTACGACAGAGAATTTGCCTAAAATTAACGAATATGTGCACCGATCTGAGTCGTACGCACCCACATCATCCAAGGCGCAAAACTTAGACAAAGGACTTGCTGAAATGGTAGCATTGGATGTCCTACCATATAGCGTCGTGGAAGGTGTTGGTTTCCGTAAATTTATACACTTAATCGACCCAAAATACAACGTACCGAGTCGTTCAACACTGCAACATGTACAAAATATGTGCGACGGGTTATGCCATTGCAAAGTGTCTGATTGGTTTCAACTCGGCTATTCCCAGCTCGATCCATGCAGGTATGCTCCAAGCTTCTCACCGCCTCCACGTGGCGACCCCCGGAAACAGTTAGGTTGTCACCCGACAAACGACTGGCTAAGGTGAGAAGGCGCTTCACTGTGCAGCCAGGCAGGCTCACTAAGAAGTAAATCCAGAATACGTCTGTTCCCGAATTGGGCGGCATTCTGGTTAGCGTCTGCTCCATATTGGACGGCTATACAGAAGTCTTTCTCCGGATCCGCAGACAAGAAACAAGATTCGACCGCTGATGGCCAAGGCAATCCAACACCTGAATACCCAGAAAATACCAATCGGCTACTATTTGGATGCACTTTCCATATCCTCAATGATTTCATACGTCTTGATTTTTAGACCCTGTACTTTAAAAAAGTACAAAGGGTCTATTAAGATTGTGCAAGTCCGAAATGTATGTAACAGGCAGAAGGAGGCGTGGCAGACCCCACAAAGTATATATATTCTTGATCAGGACGACGAGCTGAATCGATCAAGCCATGTCCGTCTGTCCGTCTGTCTGTCCGTCCGTATGAACACCTAGATCTCGGAAACTGTAAGAGCTGGATAATAAACACCAGAGATATTCAAGATTAAATTCCCTGTACTAGGCAAGGGGGGAGCAGCGCGAGCGTATGTGTGGTTGCGTGCGACTTTACGATATGTATGCATGTGTGAGTGTTTGTTAGCATGTGTGTGTGCGAAGGAAAGTACAGGGTCTCCTACTGTCGGTTGAATCCGACTGTAGCTTTCCGAGTTTTTATACATAATTTTGATCCATTTTTAATGTTTACTCATCGAGTTTTATTTAATCGCTCAAAGAATAATTATTATTATTTTGAGCGAAAAAAAAACATTCAAAAAATAATTAATATTATTTGATCGTTATTTTTTCGCTCAAAATATCGCTCAAAGTCCAATATCTTCTTTCTCAGAGGTTTCTTCGTAAAAATTTTAACTCCGCATTATAAAGAGAACCTAGACGAACCCAAAAGACCAATTTTTATAAAAACAATATTATTTTGTGGATCAGAAAGTTAAATGTAGTTATTTATTTAATTTTACAAAAAGGAGTTTTTGCAACGACTCTGCAGAAAGATTGTATCGTAAATCAGAAAGCACCAATTTAAGGGCGGAAAACGATCTTTCAACGCTGACCTGAGTTGCTGGAACAGCGTGAACTACTTTTGCCAGCATGAACAAGTATGGGTAGGCAAACTTTTTTGTTTCCCAATATTCCATAATATTAATATTAACGTCAACTGGCTTTGTGTTGTAGTTATCGATTTCTAGGTGAGCAGCCTTAACGAACTCACTATAGCTGTCTTCTGCGTCTTCGTTATCTGAGGCAACTTCAATAGCGTTAAGGAACTCATTTAAAAGCGAGCAGGTGTTTGATTCCTCGAGTGATTGTGCATGTTGTACTGCACTTTGCGAACTTGCGGATGGTTGAGGACTACCACTGCACGACGGAGAAACCTATAAACAAAATTTTAAATTAGGTTTGGTATACATTTTTATAATTTTATTAAAAACTCGGAAAGCTACAGTCGGATTCAACCGACAGTAGAAGACCCTGTACTTTGATTTACCCTGGGCGTCGATAATAGCAGCTGCATATACACTGACGTGCAAAACTGTAACACGTTTTATTTTGTTAATTATATATTTAACTATGTTTTGTTAAGGGGTGAAGAAGAATTTTTGTTGGGTTTTTGTTGACCATAGAGGTCAGAAGCAACAACAAGTTATCGATTTGAGTCAGTCGGACGCTCCTTGCATTGGAATAGAGATCCCTCAAGCCAGTCATGAATAAATGTGCGGAAACCGAAAAGGACGGTGACGGCTCAAGTATGGTTTGGGGTCTTTTTAACAAAATTGGAGTTGATTTCTTGGTGTTAATCGATGTAATAATGTGAAAGGAATAATAATTAATCATATTACAACTGAATTTTCCAGAAATCATCGGGAATATGGGTCCTTTTGCTAAAAAATGTTGTTTTCAGCAAGGCAATGATCCAAAGGACACGTGCTTTTCGGTCCAAATTTGGGTGTTAAAACAAAAATTTCAGTACATGTGGTGGCTACCACAATCCCACGATATGAATCCAATTGAAAATTTTTGGAATCCATGTAAAATTGGAACTAGCGAAATGGGCGGTCCCTCCAAGTGGCATGAAGGAGATGTGAAAGTGGTCAAAGGACATTTGGTAGGGTATTCATCCTGAATTGGGGCAACTGTTCACCTACAGTATGCCAAATCACATAGGAGAGCTAAAAAAAATCGAAATGCCTGTGGAAATATTATTAAAAAAATTTTAATAAAAATATTTTTTTAAAATAATACCAGGGTGCAAAACTGTAACACTTGGCTTTTTTTACATTTTGCTTTGGCATTTTTCATCCGGCTTATCAAATGGCTTCAAATTTTAACAAAACATAGTTAAATATATAACTAACAAAATAAGACTAAGATCTTTAAGATCCATCGAATATAAGCGAAGATACAGACCGTTGAAATGACCATACCGAAAACGTGTTACAGTTTTGCACGTCAGTGTAAGTATATTCTCACATACACATACACATACACTTATACATACAAATATACTCGCAAATACAAACAATAACCAATACTCATACAGAAATTCATACTCACAATGAAAAATCACGCATACGCCCTAGTGGCGGCGTACGCTGCGACTTCCCCCCTCCCCTTGCCAAATGCTTAGTGCTGAAAATTGTTTGTCCAATATCTCCGCTGTTTATTATCCGATTGGATTGCTACTCGCACCAAACATGCATCTAAAGCTTTAATCATACAAAAAATGAATCCAGTGACTCTAAAACTGTATATACTAAGAACATTTTTGCAAATTTGAGGGGGAGGGGGATGAGATATCAAACATTAAAAACATAAACTTGACCTGCCTATGTAATACACGAATCAAACAACAACAAAAATTACGTCTCTAGCTCTTATAGTTTCCGAGATCTCGGTGTTCATACAGACAGACAGACAGACGGACAGACGGACATGGCTAGATCGACTCAGCTCGTCGTCCTGATCAAGAATATATATACTTTATGGGGTCTGCCACGCCTCCTTCTGCCTGTTACACACAAATGTCATTTGCACAATCTTAATAGACCCTTTTGTACTTTTTTAAAGTACAGGGTCTAAAAAACGACAGGGATCCTGTAATCTGATCATTAATTGCAAATATAACAGAGTTGCGCGGTCAATATAATAGCAATGGGGCATTATAATATGCAAACAACTTTTTTAGTGTGTAAACCCAGAAATATGTTAAAAAATCTAAATTATTTTAAAAATTAACATTTTTTAAATATTATATATGTACATTTTAAATTGAGTTTTAGCGGGCTCGGCGTCCAAAGCTTTATTGGGAGTTATTAATTGAAAAATGAAAAGGCTTGGCTGGCCAGATAGCGCTATTTCGGATGTTGCCAAACATCCTCATCAGTGACCTTAGAATTGTTATTGTCAAACTGTCTGTACATGTGCGTTAGTCTACAGTGGGATTCGAACACAGAATCCTCGGATTGTGCGGCGAATGCCTTACAATGAAGCTATGCCCGTCCATAGTCCCTTCGTTGGCTAACTGTCAGCTACATCAACGGAGTAATTTGCTAATTTTTTTTAACCTTTTGAAAAAGTGTAAAATATTGTATTATTTTGACCTCAGCTGTAATTTTTTTTAAAGTGGAAACCAGAACAGGTCGGATTATGTCTGAATTTAACCATTACGATTTTAAATTTGTATGTTCTCTTACCTGTTGTTGGTCCATGTTGAGAATTTGAACTATTAAAAGCTTAATAGATGCAGCTAGCCTGCATCAAATGTATTGGATTTTTAAGTAAAACCCTTCTTATTTGGCGGTCCAAATAAACAGCACAGACGACAGCGCGCTGCAGCGTTGTTTCCAATAAGAGCTTCTTCTCGGGTTTCGATGTTCCTTAAAATGTTACTATTTCTATGGCTCACTGCCCCAACTGTAAGTTTTAGCTCTAGCCACAGCTTGTAAAAGACCCATGTATAGTTGAGTGCTTTGTAATTTTTGCGTGGCAATGAAAGCTGGCTCCAGAATATCAACTAACACTTTCAGTTCCTCCCATTCGGTACCCGTAAGGTTAAGTTTAGGGTCCAAGTGCTCTTCACACAACTGTTGGAAATGCAACAATTTCTTGAGCATCGAATAAGTTGAGTTCCAGCGCGTAGGAACATCTAACTGAGGATGTGGCAGGGACTTTTCCTTGATTAAAGGCTTGTATGCAGGAGTTCTCAATTGCTTAGCAATCTTTCGGGCCTTGTTAATTACATCAAGCGACTCAAGGTTTTGAAAGAAGTCCTTGATCGCGAGCTGCAATGTGTGTGCGGCACATTTAACTGATTCGATAGAGTGAATCCGTAAGCCCTTAAGAAGGTTTTCATCATCTAACCATTCTTCATTTTCATCTTCATTTTCCTCCACAATATCATCAAAAAACTGATCAAAGTCGTCGTCTTGAACTCCATCGACCGACTGATTTGAAAGCTCAACTGCTGTAATCATATTTCGCCCGTTGTCTGTTGTTATGGCGTAAATTTGATTTTTCGTAAGGCCAAAACTATTTAAAATTGAAGTAACTTCGGCAAACAAATTTTGGCTCGTATGCTTTTTATTGAGCTCTATAAGTCCCAAAGTGCATAGAAAAATTTCACCTCTATTATACACTTGCGCATTGACTCCAAGTATGCCACGATTACATCGAGTGGCTGTATCCATTTTTAGGGAAATGATTTTCAAAGTGTTTGTGATATTTTCCTTTATTTTGTCATATTTTTCTGTAACAAACTCCATAACATTTCTGAAAGTCACAGGTGGCATATTCAAACCGGAAAAGATTTGCTCAGTCAACGTTTTGAATGCTTTGGAATCCAAAACCTCAAATGGCATTTTTTCGACCGTCACCAGTTCAACACATGCCTCCTTCACTGCACTTTGGCTCATAGTCGACGAAAACTTTATTCGTTTTTCCGGAATAACGTCTTCCTCTAGGTTTTCCATTTCAGCCTTATAAATTTCATTGTGCACGGATTTCAGATGACGTTCCAAATTGCAATTATAGTTTCCGGGAAACGTTTTTTCGCATATTTTGCACATTGATTCGTTTTTTTCCACATGGAAATCAAAAAAACTCCGAGAAACAAAACTTCGTTTACTATCCATTTTTTAGCACCATAAGCGACAGTCGGACAATTAGTGGAAGAGAAACTGTGCAAATTATGAAGATGAGCTTTTACCTTGAGATAAGAAGTTCTATAAATAGATCGATGCAATAATAGGTACCAAATCAGCTATTTCCCCGTCATACTCTCGCTAATTTTATCGACAAAATATAATATTTCATAATTTAAATAAGTAAATTTAAATTTAATTATACATATTTGTGTGCAAATGTATATTTCAAAAAATATATATATGTACATACAAATATATATTTTTATTGTGAGCTTTAGTCAGCAACTTGAATGAATGTTGTTTGTTTATTTATTATTTGTTCAAATTTGTTATTAATTTTTAAACTGCATTAAAATGATATTTTTTAATTCAATACTGGTTTTTTGGGTTCATCTAGGTTCTTTTTATAATATGGAGTACACATTTACGCCGCGGCGCCACGCCGCCGCCGCCGAATCAAGAAAAGAACAGCGCGGCGGCGGTGTACGGCGTATTGTATAACTTTAAAAGATAAAAATATTTCGTGAAAACCTTTCTGTTAATAAATTTTATTCACATATGCTCCACGGCAACCGTCTTCAGGGCGAGTTTGTTGACACGTCTGCACCAAAGGACGTGGAGTAATATAATATAATTCAGTATATTACTCCACGTCCTTTGGTGCAGACGTGTCAACAAACTCGCCCTGAAGACGGTTGCCGTGGAGCAGCCGAAATATATTGGAAAAAAGAAAACACAATTTTGTTTTTTTAATCTCTAAAAAAAATCTTGACCTCGAGCCGGCTACAACATCAATTTTAACAGTAGAAAGGTCGCCAACTTCATAACTAAAATATTTAACTTAAAAAAATTACGTTTATGCAAGAATTATAGACCTTTTACCCATAGAACTATGTAAGAAACGAAAGAAGAGACGACAAAAGCACACACAAGAAATTAAAGTGAAACATGCGTTTCGTTATCGTCTCGTTTCGTTCCTTTCATACACTGGCGCGTTCTGTTTTCTATTATATTCGCGTATGTATCCAGTGTTACCAACTCTTCTGGTCGTAAAAAAGCTAAAGTAACCTGTGAAAAAAGCTAGAAACCACCAGAGAATTTTGATAATAGCTAAAAAAAAATAAAGCTAGATTATTGATACGATATTTTTATGAATTTTATATATTTATTAAGTATTTTTGAGTAGTTCGTAAATTTCGTCAATTATGCCCTCTTCTCCAGCTGAATTTTTGTAGGTCTAATTGGTTCCAATCTTTTTAATGCAATCTGCTGGCACTTCATAATTATGACAGCATTTATTTTCCCGGCTTAGTCCGTATCTACATACATATGTACATATGTATATGATATTTAATGTTATTAATATTATAAAATATGGGTTAAACAGATAAAATACCATATGTGTAAAAGTTAGTTCAATGTTTGAACGGCTATTCTATTTCGCAGCTTAGTTTTAACATTGTTCATTTGGCTGAACACTTATTCCACCTCTTTATTCGACCATGGCAACGATAAAAGGCTTAGCGTAAAGCCACGTAGTTAGACGCTTCGGCCAAATAACATGTGGTATCCATTAAATTGAACCATTTTATAAGATGGACGTTCTTGTATTGGAAAAGAATCTCTTCAATATTATCCGAATCCAGATTGAACTGCTCGAAGATGTGCAAAATTTCAGCCTTCATTGGACATAATATTTTGTTGACGGAAAACAAATCAATTTGTTGAACAAATTTAAAATTGTCTGGCAATTAAAAAATAAAAATTTGGAACTTAACAAAGAAATATTACAATTACTTTATAACCATACCTCTGCTTGAGCTCATTAATTAATGCCATTAAAAAGTTAACACATTTTAAACGAATTTCTCCCTCAATATCGTTCGAGATGTTTTCATTATATTCTTTAAGCTTTGTCTCGAATGCATATCCCAAATAGGGATCGTGCTTTACCAATTGTTCAAAATCGTTTTTTAAAATATCAATTAGGGATGTCGAATATTTTTAAAAAATCGTATCAACAATATTTTTGGATTTAAAAAAATATCAAAAAGATATTTAATATATCGTTTAGAAAAATCGATATATCGATATTTTTTGATATTTTTTATTTTTTCCTCCACTTCAAAAAAAAAAACTTGGAAAGCTACAGTCGGATTCAACTAGGGATGTCGAATATTTTTAAAATATCGTATCAACGATATTTTTAAAATATCGTATCAACGATATTTTTGGATTTAAAATAAATATCAAAATGATATTTAATATATCGTTTAGAAAAATCGATATATCGATATTTTTTGATATTATTTAATTTTTCCTGCTTTTCAAACAAAAAACTCGGAAAGCTACAGTCGGATTCAACCGACAGTAGGAGACCCTGTACTTTACTTCGCACACACACGCTAACAAACACTCGCTCATGCACACATATCGTAAAATCGCACGCAACCGCACATACGCTCGCGCTGCTCCCCCTTACCTGGTACAGAGAATTGAATCGTGAATATCTCTGGTGTTTATTATCCGATTGAGCCACAATTCACAGGACAGATAAAGATTATCATAAGATTATCGTATGCCGATTATCGTATGTGGGTGTGGCAGTTTTTCGCGGTTTTTGGGGGGAGGGGAGGGAGGTATAAAAAATCTAACACAAAATTGATCTGCCTACACTATAGGGGCATCTAACTGCCAAATATGATGTCTCTAGCTCTTTCAATTTCCGAGATCTAGGTGTTCATACGGACGGACAGACGGACATGGCTAGATCGACTCAGGTCGTCGTCCTGATCAAGAATATATATACTTTGTGGGGTCTGCCACGCCTCCTTCTGCCTGTTACATACATTTCTGACTTGCACAAACTTAATAGACCCTTTTGTAGTTTTTAAAGTACAGGGTCTAAAAATACACGTTGCGTCACGTGTAAGTCAGTCATTCGGCTGCGGGTGTCACAAATGACGCATTTTATGGCGGATGCACTGAACTTCCAGGTGGTTTTAGATACTGAGAGCCAGTTTTGAAAGTCCCGGCATAGCCGCCTTATTCGAGCTCCAAATTATTATGGGATTACTTTCCCATGATGTTCACGGCAAGCTAAGGTATAGCTTTAGCTCACAATCATCCGAGTTGCGAATCGACAGGACATTTAAAATGGACCTATTATGGGCTTCCATAAAGGGCAACTGAGCAAAGCACAAATGTGTAAAAATATCAACAAAAAAAAATATCACATTGTCGATATTTGGGCAAAAAAATATCCCGATACAAATATATCGTTTTCTATAAAAATATATCGATATATTGATATTTTGATACATTATCAACAACCCTAATATCAATATTGACATTAGAGGAAATAATTTTGCTTTTAAATGAATTTATCGCAAATACGACATCATTTACAAGTTTGCTTGAGTCTTCAGTGCTTGTTTGAAAATTTTTGTTGTCGAACAATACATTTAATTCTTCGGAATTAATAAGCTGATAAATTGACGAGAATTTATGTTTGGTTTCTTGGTTGTTTGGTTGTCTTGCAAATCGCTAAGTTTTGCATTAATGCTAGTTTTGCAATATTTGCAAAAGCATTTTTGATCATCGGCTGCATCTAAAGTCAACCAATCCATGACGCGGTATTTTCATATATGTAAATCTTAGGCATTTTAACTCCCACACGCGATCGATTAGAAAATTGTGAAATACCCAGTTGGTGATGTTTTTTTTTGCATTCCAATGAAAAAATACTGCAAGTTATTGAAGTGTGGCATCTTAAAACATAAAAATAAGGTACCAGATGTTTTTAAAGGCTAAAATTCCGTCAGTTCTGCTTTGAAAACAGCTACAATGCCCGCTAGCCGCTAGTTTACAATTTATCCCGCATTTTGGTTTTGAAAACCGCCAGATCTAGCGGGGAAATAGCTAAATTGGCAACGCTGTATGGATCCTCTAATTTGTCCATATGAATGAAAGCAAAAATGGTAATTGAAAAAGCATAAAATAAGTACGCTATGAAATTAAAAGAAGTGCATAAAAAAGATGAGTTATGAAATGTAATTCATGTATGTATTGTAATTGGCGTACAAAGTGAAAACCTATAAGAACCGAAACAGCACCGGTGCAACGTTTCTGGCACGATACGGTTTTGGCACGATACGGTATAAAAAGATTAATAATGAATGCTTTCGGTAATATAAAATTAATTTATTTCGGTCCGGTACCGGTTCCAAATTTGGATGGGTTCTTTTCGGTATACAGTTCCGGTTCCGGTTCCGTTTCGATTTGATTCCCTGCAAAGCAAAGGGTCTCCTACTGTCGGCTGGGTCCGACTGTAGCTTTCCGGGCTTTTCCTATGGAGTTTTTTGCTAGTGAACTGATTCCATCTATGTTCGTACCAAGCCTTAGAACTAACGCGGTGCTCAAATACTAACTAGTGAAATGGGTTTAATGCCGAATTAACACTCAGGTCTTACGACTTTTTTTTGGGGCTACAAGCGTTTAAGTGCTTACACTGAACAAACAGTCTAAAAGAGTCGCAAGCACGTTTGGCGCTAAGTTTAAATCTGATTGCAGTTCTTTTATGAAAATAATAGGTAAACTTATTTTTATACGGATTAATATACGGATGATTGGGATGATTGTTGATTGAATGGAAATCTTGTCTAATAATAAGAAACTACTTCTTACTACTCCTAAAAGCCACATATGTATGTATGTAGTACTATATGTACATACTATGTTCATAGAATAACAACAATGCAAAAGATATGGAAACTGTGCCAATTTCAAGAGCTGTGTTGGCCAGTTCACCACTAAAAGCTCTTTAATAATTACAAAAGAGTTAGGATCGTGTGTAGGTTCACATTATATTATACATTAAGTAAGTAATATTTAACAAATAATAAATCGAACTAACTTCCAATTTGAGTACATATCTATAAAAATTCTCTCAAATTTTATTTATCTCTTGTCTCTATTGCATAAAACAATACGAATTTACAAATATTGCATATATAGTTATAGAATTTACTTTCAAGCACATATCTTCAGTCCCAAATTCAAGCCCAACTGTCAAGATTTTGTATGGACTTGAGACTACTCTCAAGCAAAAATTCACAGTTTTCACGACCTCAGTGTGAACACAGTGTAGGCACGATATAAAATGTGATGGTTTTTTCATTTCGTTAAAACTGAAGATTTTTTGTGGAATCGGTTTCTTTTTTGGTCATTTTTGGTGCATTTTTAAATGCTCAATTGGGAACCCTGATTGTTGCATACATACACGAATTATATGTGAGTGCCAACAGTGCAAGTTATTAAGAGTGGATCAAAATAGCAGTAGAAGAGTTTGTTCTATTCACGTCACCCCAGTTGGCAAGTTTTTGGTAATACTATCTATTTAAAAACAGCGTGAAGGCTCATCAAAATTTGGTCTAATTTTAATGCAGCCACAAATGCACATACGTACATATATGTATGTATGCACATATACATATGTGGGTGTTTTCTAATGTGCCTGATTAAGTAGTTGTGCTAGCAGCCGCAGCCAGTGAGTGAACTGCCAACCTTTTTAGAATATGGGAATACCTAAAATTGACATAAATGCTTAAGAAGCATTATGCATATTTATTTGACCAGTATTAGTACATATATGTGTGTGTGTTTGCGAGCACATACTTATTAAGCACAAAAGCAATTACTTAATTTTACCGATTTATTTTGTCAATTGCTAATATTGGTAAATAAATCTTAACGAGTACAGGTACTTGAACCTATATGTACATACATATATAATAATACAAGCAGACTGTAAGAATTTGCTAATCAGTTTAAAATCACTCATGCATACGTACAAATGTATGTACATACATACATCCATGTGTAGTAAAAAAAAAATGTGTAATGCCAGGTTTTGTGTGCAATTTTTTCAGCCCAATTATAGGTTATGTTTAGTTTTTGTATGTTTCTCATTGGGTACTTCTGTTCCTTTTGTTGCAATATATGTATGTGCACGTTGTGTGTTTGTAATTAAATGAAAGTAAATTTAATTTATATTTTCGTAATTTGACCAAGTCTACTTTGATTCGCAAATAAACTGAATTGAACTGTGTGTGTAATCGAACCGGATTAAATTCTAAATGTTGTTTATTATACAATTTCAGCGAAAAAGATTTCCAAGAAACCAATACAAGCTGAAGATGACAGACTCGATGAAATTTGGACCAGAATGGTTGCGCAATATGTCAGCGGAACCTTCTGTCAATAGCAACAATTTGGGCGCATCGCCAGGAGGAGCAGGCACCAGCTCGGCCGGTGTACTAAATAACACGCTCCACTTTCACAGCGCAGTTGGAGGAGGCGGCGGAGTCGGAGTCGGAGGTGTGGGAAGTGGCAGTAGTTTGACTAGTCAGAGCCCTATTGTAGCTTCTCGCAATTTGTTTCCGGAGTATCGTTATGGACGCGAAGAAATGCTATCATTATTCGACCGGAGTTGTTTGTTGCCACAAATTCTGCCGTCGTTTAAAAAGCTCTTTGTGGAGAAAGTACAATTTCCTTTGGCACTAACGCCCAGTTCCGAAGACGAAGTGAACAACCATAGCCCTCTCGGGAGTAGCGTAAGTGGATATTGTGGCATACAATAATGATTTTCATTTATTAATTACATGTTCTCCCAACAGTCGCGGCCGGGTTGGCTGCAACGGTCGGGTAGTGGCTTTGGCATTCCATCACGTGGTTCTGGGCGAGGTGGAACGGCTGAGCGAGGTCGAATACGTGGCAAATCAACATATCATCCGATATATCAAAGATCAAGCGGCATATATGATGACAGTTTGACCCCAATTTCGACCAAAGTAAGTATAGACCACACCACTCCACTATTTAGCGTATATAATAGTGGAATTAAATTGCAGACAGAGCGAAATTGGAGCGAAAGAAATGGCACTGGAGACTCATCATCTGTTGGTGGTGCTGCTGGTGTTGGGATAATCAGCAGTAGTAGCATTGTGCCTGGCTTAGACTGGAGCGGAACACCTGGTTCAAGTCCTAGAAAAGAATTTGTCGCTCACAATCGTAACATGGAAAATTGGCGGCGAAATCGAAATGAAGATGGCACTGGTGACGGTTCAACCGGCGGCAACGCAGCTGCTATCGAAGCTGCAGGTTGGCGTAGTGGCTCTTCTCATCGCTGGGGTAAGGTCGTAATGGAATACACTAAACTTTGTCCTGAAACATACTCTTCGTTTTAGCCCGCTCAACAAGTTGGCGCGACGAGGATACTGTTCAGGGAGTAAATGTGGAGAGCCAGAATTTGTCAGCAACCCACATCCAAAGGTCCATTTCAGTGATAGGAAATGTTGCTTCAGATCGTTCAGTAATCGCGAACAATTCGAAGGCGCCTCTATCCATTGGTGTCAATCGTCAGCTGAGCTCCAAGTGGCCTGGAACCAGCTCCAATAACTGTGGCCTCGATGCCGATGACAATTTACCCGAATGGGCAATGGAGAATCCATCTGAAATGGGCGGCACCTTTGACTCAACAGGTGCTTTCCACGGCGAAGGCATCGAGGCTGATCATGTGGAAAACAATGGCATTCGACTGAAGCAGCCCAATAGCTTCATTGCGCAAGATGCCAAAAAGGCAGAGCACGAAAAGGAAAAGAAGCCAGCAGCAAGCGATGCGGAACAAAAAGTGTCAGAGCACGATTCTGCCGACATTTCAATTGTGTCCAGCATTGAACAGGAACTGGAAGTTGCTTCTCAAACGCCCGTATCCACACCAACGCACAAATCAACTGTTCACGGTGATATTTCCGAACGTTTTAAAGAAGTGGCTAATGAAGTTGAAAAACTAATTATGGACGATGAAGCAGTTGGCGTTTCTGCGGAGAGTCAAAAGATAAACAACGTGACAGATGGAAGGTATGTGCTACCTGGCTTAGTGAGTTCAGCAATCGAAACGGGACATCGTCAGGTCACAAGTGAACTTTCAGATGCAGGAGGAACAAGGCCACTGCCATTTTCTGATCACTTGTCCATGCAACATCATCATTTGCAGCAGCAGCAGCAACAGCATTTATCGGTGCTGAATGCCAACCCTAACGATTTATGGTTTTATCGAGATCCACAGTCGAACGTACAGGGTCCGTTTAACGCAATAGAAATGACCGAGTGGTATCGCGCTGGATACTTCAATGAGAACCTATTTGTTCGGCGTTTCTCAGACAGTCGCTTCAGGCCACTTGGGGAGCTCATAAAGCTCTGCCATGGCAATATGCCGTTCACGCACAGCCATATGCTACCCACACCCATTGAATTGGACAATCTACAAATAACTATGACACCGCATAAGCCCACAAGCTTTATGGCAGAGCAGGCGGGTCACACTGTACAACACGTGGAGATCAATGAGCAGTTGAAGGCGAATGTCACAGCTGCTGCGGACTCTTTGAGTGCAGCTATCAAGAGTCAATTGACCGCGCACAATGTCGACACATCACACATGCTCACCATGCACTTTCAAATGCTGCAAGATCAGTACTTGCAGCATCAGGAGTATCAAATACTATCGGAATTGTCAAAGAACGAGTGCTTTCAGCGGCTGGAGCCAGCTCAGCGCGAGGCTTTTGTACGCAGCAAGGTGCAGATGCTAGTCCTGCCCGAATACTTGCGCAGCTTTAGTGGCCTAAGCAACTCTTTGGCTGCCCTCAATCCGATAGCCGGGAATCAGTTGTACGATACAATTGCTCAGCAGACCAAAAAGGATCACCAGCATCAGCAACAGCAACAGAGGCCAGCGGGCATATTTATGGACGCCAACGATTTTATAATGAACGCTCAACTTATGCATCAGCAGAGTCAGCAAGCCGATGGCAACAATCCGGATGAAGTGCAGCATCAGCAATTTGTGAGTGATGCCGAGAAGAATAAGTTGATTGTGCAGCACCAACAACAACAACACAGCAACGATATGGATCTGATGAATGAGTATAATTTACGTGCGCTGCTAAGGGGTCCGTCTGCAGCAACAGTGCCACCTGCAGCAGGTCAGCAGCAAGTTGCTGCACTGCTCCCAGATGTGGGACAAGCAATAAACTCACAAAATCTGATAATGCCCATGTGGCCACAGCAATCGCCGGTGCCAGTGCCAGTGCCAGTGCCTGTGCCTGTGCCCGTGAACGTGCCCGTGGTCCAGCCATGGCCTACTATGGCCACCAACCACAAAGTTACTCTTTGGGACGTGGCCACATTGGAGGAGGAGCAGAGCCAACAATTGCTGTTGCAGCAACAAAAACGCCTTCATCCACTTCCCGAGAAGACTAATAACTTAGATTTTAATACACCAGAGGTGTCTCAGATAGAAAATGAGGTTTCCAACCTAATGCAGTCCCATCAAACCCAATCCCTGGCCACATCATCTAATCTGGATGCCATTACACACATTCAACACAAGATTCAACAGCAGCAGCAGCAGCAGTTGCCAACAAACTCCGGCCTTAAGCAGAATCTTGTGCAGAAACCGCAGTCTGAAGATGAGCGTCGTCGAGATCAGGTCGATGAAAAAAGACGTCTTAAAGAGGAGCGCAAACGCCAACAACTAGAGGAGGAGAAGCGCCGTGCTTTGCTGGTGGAGGAGGAGAGAAACCGTCAACTGCAGGAAGAAAAGGAACGACAGCAACAGATACAGGCGCAGCGTCGAAAAGCTCTCTTGGGTAGCATCCCCCAAGCTACAGCAGGGTGCAGTACATCAGGTATGCATTTCAATGATATCTTATACATTGCACCTACTAAATACTAGCTACTAATACTAGCTAAGTCATGGTAGCGGGCTTCGCTCCATCGAATGGGGTGGAACCTTTAGAACTCCTGTGTATCCCTGTACCCCTAGTACACTCTAGTATAATTTAGTACCCCTACTAAACCCTTCAGCAAATTCGTTGTCCACTTCTTGTTATGAACAGGCCCAGTCAGAGATCCACTCACACATACACGTAAAGTATGTACAGGTGTGTAAACATTGAATCCGATTGACTTGGCTCGATTCATTTTAAACATGAACTGAAGGAGGCGTCCTTATAGATTTTGTTTTAAAAAAGTAGGGCATTCGCATGCAACAAAAAGCGAACCCGTTTTCAAACCCGGATTTCTGGGAAAGGATTATTTTAATCGGACAATTTTTAAATCTTAAGCATTGATGTAGTTTATTAATGATTTTTCATTTCGAAAACATTGAGTAGTTTTTTTAAACTCGGAAAACTACAGTCGGATGCAACCGACAGTAGGAGAGCTTGTACTTTCCCTTGCAGCAGCTAATGCTAACAATACACATACAAAACTTTCAATTATATACTAATGATAAAGGAAACAAAATTTCAGCTATTTTTACTGGGAGTTATGAATAGATTATGAATCTTGTGGTGACCAATTATAATGAAGGTTTCAGAAATCCTACACAAACTTCGCCTGCTTCCAGTATAGGAATCAATGATGGCTTTAGCTCTTATACTAGTCTACGAAATCTATGTGTTCATACACACAGACAGGGCTATATTGACTCAGCTCTTCGTGCTGATAAAGAATAGATACTTTCAGGAGTGTAGCACGCCTCCTTCTACCTGTTTTTCACAGTACAGGGTCTAAAAAGTGTGATACACACAAGAATCTTATGATAACCTTTATCTGTGCTGTGAATTGTGGCTCAATCGAATAGTAAACACCAAAGATCGAGTATATGCGTAGTACTTTGTAGTTAAAATTTGTAATATATATATTAAATAACTTTCAAATATGATTTTGATCTTTAGTAAAAGAAACTCAATCGAATGTTTGAATTTGCTCATTTCTAATGAATGATATTTTTATTTGATCATCAGGTCCAATTGGCAATAAAAGTGGTGCCGGGGTCAAAATTGAACAGCAATCAGGCCGCAATCATGGGGGAACTTCTGTGGCTCCGTGGTCGTTGCAGTCTGCAAATTTAAGCACTGTCGCTCCAGGCTTAGCCGAGATACAGAAGGCCGAACGACGCGAACGACGTGCAGATCAGCAGCGGCAGCAGGAGCAAATGGATAAACAGATGCGAGCTACAGCAGCTGCGGTAGCTGAGGCCAATGATGCGCTCCTCAAGTGGCAGGCATCAACTGTGCCGGCTCCGGTTATGAGCCTGGCCGAAATCCAAGCAGAGGAGGCGAAACGCTTGGCCAACGAATTGATAGAGCAGCAACGACGTCGGGAACAAGAACAACAGCAACGGGCCAGTGTGTCGGGAAGCCTCGCCATATCAGGTGGAGGCTTTTCCAACATTTGGGGCAGCTCAAACAAAGCCTGGAGTTCATCTGTGGGCAATCAAAATGTCACCACTGGCTTGTGGGACGATGCAACATCTGCTGCCTCATCTTCCAAATACATGCCACTCACTACGCCAGCTACCACTGCTGCCACTGTGTTAGCAGCTGGATTAACAGCAAATAAAATGCCATCGCAGGGCAAATCTTCCGCTTTGTTGCCATCTCCTCGCAACCTACGCAAGAGCCAAACTTTGCCGGCCATGCAGAACATTGCGCTAACAAGGAATTCCAAAAGCTCCACCGGCGGAAGTCAATCACAACAACAACAACAACAACAACAGACACATGACAAAAGCAAAATCAATCAAAATAAGGCCAACTTGAAGAGTGACGAGAAGCAACGGTCGAATGTCAAGAACCAGCTAAATTCCGAACTAGCTTCCGTCAGTAAAGTCGGCGAGTATGAAAATGAATTTACCAATTGGTGCACAAAGAGCCTAGACAGCATGTCGGCCAAGGTGGATGGTGAGTGAACAACATGCAGAGTGCAGAGTGTCAAATGCAGCAGCGTCATCTAAATGTATATTTTTCTATATATATTTGCAGTGCCTACTTTTGTCGCATTTCTGCAAGACTTGGAGGCGCCATATGAGGTCAAGGACTATGTTCGCATATATCTAGGTATGTAACGATTTTCAGGAGCTCCCGTGTATTTATGCTTTGCTACCATTCTGTGATCCTTTTCTTTCTCGTGACAAGCATCAGGCCAAACATGACGGTATCGATTAATTTGCGAGATTCGATACCTATATTTATATTATTCTGGGCGTTGACATACAATACGAGAGTATGTTCAAGTGGTCCAGCGATACCAAGCACGGGCTTGTTACGCGCGAGCCCAAGCCATACGTGGCTCACCCAACTCGGTGTGTGTATTATAAAGGCTACAGAGAATTCTAAAAGGGTTATGAAGAGAGTAATTAGTAAGGCAACGAGGAAGAGATAACGGTAGGAAATTTCTAGTATTCCTCACCGGAATCGAAAAACTAATGTAACTGGTTAGTTCAGGGGAGTCAACTTCGCCCCTGGTTAGTTTGTGTAGGAATACTATACTAAGCATAATTCTACGGTTAGAAACTGATGGTAGGTTAATAATACTTAGCAATTACAGTTAGTAAGAAAGAATAACGGAGTCAATCGTGCGCTTAATATTCAGGCCTGTTCCCATTTTCGAATTCGTTCATTCGACTTACTTTTTGACTAAAATGCTGTTCCGCATTTCGAATGTTCGTTTTCGTTTTGCTTCAATTTGCCTCGTTTTTCATACGATTTGAAATCGAAATCAGCTTTGTGTCAGTGAATTGAAAACGAATGTAGTATTTACACAAAAACTTATGCAAATTTTTAGTAAATGTTATTTTTTTCTATATTATTTGAAATGTTTAGAACATGTATGTGCGCTTTGCAATATATGCTTCATGTGAATTTATTTAGTAACATTTTTTTTTAAATGCTTCCTACGATTTTGCCTGCTTGAGCAAATCGAATGAAAAACGAGACCACATAAGCTGTCCGCAATTTCTTTTCAATCTTAAACGTGAAAATTGATTGCATTATTAATGTTTTTAATTTTTAATATTTAACGTACGCCTAAAGTGTATTTAGTCACATACATATATCTGTTTTCTGTTATTTCTATATCATTTCTGGGAACCCTAGAGTCGATAATAAATTGTTAATTTGTATCGATTTGTTATCGTAGACACTACGCCGTCAGCTGTTCGACAATCAATTTAGCTTGAGCAGCTGTTGTCGAATTAACTTCGAATTCGTCTTCGAAGACAAAAACGAAATTCGAACTGGATAGAAAATGAGAACAGCCATTTGAAAACTTTGCTTCGTTTTCGGTTTCGAAGTGAAAATGGGAACAGGCCTGATCGAATTTTAAGGCGGGAGTAACACCGTTAGGTGACTGCAACCAAACACTCGAAAAATAATAGTTCGTTTCGGCACTAAGCATTCAATACATAGAGCTGTCAAATAGCCTAAAAAGCGGTCCCATGAATTTTGCGACGATCAGGTCCACGCAACATTCAACATGTGCGATCGAACATGCGACTGAGCAGCCAGCGCATGAGAAACTGGTTTCGGTCGAGTTGGACCAACGTCAGTCGAGCTGTTGTCAGTCTTGCACAGACGCTCGAACGGAAAGCACGGTCTGTGTCGAGCATGCCGCTATTTTCCGTTCAATGTGTTTGTGTGTATGTGTGCCTTATATGCGCATGTATGCTGCTGTGATGTCGACTTTCATGCTTTCCTATTTTGCCATTTCAGAGTCTCAGCGCAGAAATTTGTATACGCTTTGCCTGCGGCAGAATCTTTCTATGTATGTTGTTGTTGTCGGCTGGGCAAAACCGCCTTTGCTCGCGGGCTGTGCCTGCATGCGGTCGATTGTTGTTGTTCTGGGTTTTTGCTCGCGGCCTGTGCCTGCGCATGCGGTCGATTGTTGTTGTTCTGGGTGTTTTGCAGCTTGTGTGCGATTGCACCTGCTCGATCGCTATAGCTTTGATTTATTATGAGTATTTGTTCCTTTTTATTAATATTAACAATTAGTATAGACATATTATATTCAAAATTCAGCAAATTTTATTGCGAATTCAATTACATTACTCTTCCTAACTTTACAATTTTTTATATATTTTACAGTAATGTTTTAATGTATGTAATTTAAATCAATTTTAAATAGTTGTTAAATTCTATTGTAAATGGTATTATGTATGTGCGTACATTTTTAATTTAGTTACATACATATATTATTATATTATATATACATTAAAACATTACTGTAAAATATATAAAAAATTGTAAAGTTAGGAAGAGTAATGTAATTGAATTCGCAATAAAATTTGCTGAATTTTGAATATAATATGTCTATACTAATTGTTAATATTAATAAAAAGGAACAAATACTCATAATAAATCAAAGCTATAGCGATCGAGCAGGTGCAATCGCACACAAGCTGCAAAACACCCAGAACAACAACAATCGACCGCATGCGCAGGCACAGGCCGCGAGCAAAAACCCAGAACAACAACAATCGACCGCATGCAGGCACAGCCCGCGAGCAAAGGCGGTTTTGCCCAGCCGACAACAACAACATACATAGAAAGATTCTGCCGCAGGCAAAGCGTATACAAATTTCTGCGCTGAGACTCTGAAATGGCAAAATAGGAAAGCATGAAAGTCGACATCACAGCAGCATACATGCGCATATAAGGCACACATACACACAAACACATTGAACGGAAAATAGCGGCATGCTCGACACAGACCGTGCTTTCCGTTCGAGCGTCTGTGCAAGACTGACAACAACTCGACTGACGTTGGTCCAACTCGACCGAAACCAGTTTCTCATGCGCTGGCTGCTCAGTCGCATGTTCGATCGCACATGTTGAATGTTGCGTGGACCTGATCGTCGCAAAATTCATGGGACCGCTTTTTAGGCTATTTGACAGCTCTATGTATTGAATGCTTAGTGGTTTCGGTTTTCGCGTTCATTTTGGCTCGCTCGTCAAATAACGGAAAGAGCAAACCTTGCTTTGCGAATTCGCGTACCCACCGTTGTTATAAAATTAATACTAAAATGTATAATTCTTTATTTATTGACCTTTCCATAGTTAATTTGGGGGATTTTTGCTAGCTCGAGGTCCATATTGCAGCATAAAAAAGTAGGGAAAACTACAGTCGGACTCAACCGACAGTTGGAGACCCTGTACTTTGGTTTGCCCTGGGCGTCGACAACAGCATCAGCATATATGAACTTACTCACATACACATACACATGCACTTATACATACACACATACACTTATACATACAAATATACTCGCAAATACAAACAATATCCAAAACTCATACAGACATTCATACTCACAATCAAAAATCACGCATACACCCTAGTGGCCGCGTACACTGTGGCTTCCCCTCCCCCCACCAATTGCTTAGTACAGAAAATTGTTTGTCAAATATCTCTGGTGTTTATTATCCGACTGGGCTGCAAATCGCACCAAACATTCAAAGCATCTAAAGCTTTATTCAAGCAAAAAAGGAAAACAGTGTCTCTAAATCTGTACATGCTGGGAATATTTTTGCGAAATTGAGAGGGAGGGGGATGACTTTTCAAACATTTGAAACAAACTTGGTCTGCCTATGTAATACACAAACCTAACAAAATTAAGTCTCTAGGTCTTATAGTTTCCGAGATCTAGGTGTTCATACAAACAGACGGACAGACAGACAGGGCTATATCGACTTAGCTCGTCGTCCTGATCAAGAATATATATACTTTATGGGGGTCTGCCACGCCTCCTTCTGCCTGTTACATACATTTCTGACTTGCACAATCTTAATAGACCCTTTGTACTGTTTTAAAGTACAGGGTCTAAAAATAAAAAACTGAGTACCATACTCGACGTTAGACAGAGCGGACGTGTTAAAATGTAAGGATCTTGTATTTTTGTTTTTAGACTATTAAGTCTATTAAGATTGTGCAATTGACATTTGTGTGTAACAGGCAGAAGGAGGCGTGGCAGACCCCATAAAGTATATATACACTACGACATAATATAGTTGAGGGTAAAAGATAATTTTTATTTTATTTATCGAATCTCTTATAGAGTTTGACGCAAGTAGCCAAATCTTAATCTAAATACGTATTAACCTAATTACTTTAAATTATGGCAAGTATGTCTGCGCAAGTCTGTTCGGATCGGCTTGAAGCTTGGCCTGATCTTTGCTTTCACTTCGGCGATTTCATCAGTAACAAGTCCTACATTTACCTCCTAATGGACATTTTCATTCCGTATGTACCATGGTCCATACTGTTTGTCCGAATTGGTTTGGGAACTACACTACACAACAGTACTTTGTACTCCAGCTTTACTGTACAAGAGAACGGTCGATTGTGAGCCAATATAGAGTACTGACTTTTCATTTCAGTTGGGCTCTCTTCGTTAAAATGTGTTTACGCCAAGTGAGCTAGCCATCTTTCTATTGTCGAATAGTAGTTTGTTGTGAGACAATGGAGGGCTAGTTTGTCTGTTTAGGATAAAAGTGGAGGGACAGGATGGCAGCATGTTTTTCCCGAAATCCCAATTTTGCAGTTTATGAGTAAGTTTTCATTGATGTGGTACAGGATTAAATACTTCGATAGGTACTTCAGAAGGCTGATAGGTGCATATGTATAGTGACGGCTGACATTAAATATTTCCGGATTTGGCAATCTTTATGCCGACATTGCTGTGGATAACTCCAGTTCATCATGCTGTTGAATATTCTGGAGAGATAATATACAACACAGCAATACTTGATCATTTGAGGGGAAATGAGATCGTGGCCCGTCGCTTTTGTCTGTTCCGAAACTTGGACTCTTGAGACGTCTCCTGCTTGCTAGTGGCTTTAAGACTGTCAGTTGTTGAAAGCACAAAGGTTTTTGTAGCTGGATGTGGTTGTTTAGATGTACGGTAAACTTAGTTGCTTTCTCTTCTATGTAATGGTGATTAACTGCCGGTGGGTAGACAATATCCTGATTCAGCTTTCCATACTGGGAACTGGGAACTGGGTGCTGTTTGGGCAGTATTGCCCCATGGGCTCGGGTTTTGTCATCTTCTAGAGCATGCTTTCATAAATGGTTGGCTACTTTGAATCGTTCTTTCGAGGCAGGCTTGCCACTCTCTCCAAAGTATTCTCTAATGCGTAGCAACTTTTCAATATGTCTGGGAACACGCCTGCTGAAGTGAAATATAATATAACTGGGCTACAGTCTTTACATCTTTACAATAAATATCTGTTTTTCAGAAGTTTGAAAGTGTGGGCGTTCCGAGAGCTGTGGGTGGCCAAGAGAATGAAGTTGGATTGGCGAGTGATCCGATAATAGATTTGTTCAGTGTTCCATTCGGATCTGAGCATGCGGCTCTCTTTCAATAGCAAAGACATCAGGTCAAGTTGTATCTTTGGATCCGTAGGCCAATATACAGGCTTGTCGGGAAAAAGTCTAGCTTCTAAAATTTTTGAGCGAACTGTCAATGATAAGAAAATTGTAAAACTTTAAAAATGTGTTAATGAAACTGACTGAGCCAATTCACAGCACTGATAAAGTTTACCATAAGATCTTTGTATACTACAGCACAAGTTTGCGTCTCGAAAGTTGTGTCTGTGGTGGTTTTTCGCGGTATCAAAAACACAACCTTGATCTGCTTGCAATATAGGGGCATCTAACTGCCAAATGTGATGTATCCAGCTCTTACAGTTTCCGAGATCTAGGTGTTCATACGGACGGACGGACATACAGACGGACCGACTCAGCTCGTCGTCCTGATCAAGAATATATATACTTTGCGGGGTCTGCCCCGCCTCCGTCGTCCTGTTACACTCATTTCTGAGTTGCACAAACTTAATAGACCCCTTTGTACTTTTTTAAAGTACAGGGGCTTGAAAGAAATGTCGCAACTTATAGTGCCCAAGTTTGGTAGCATTTAACTTTCTTATAGTAAAATAATATTTATTTGTTTTTTGTTGTTGTTTGCGCATGCAGTAATTGATAAATGACCTACATATATATTGGAGACTATCAGTAGTATTTTAAGGTAAAACCATTTTATTAGCCGCGTTTTGTTTGAAATCATTGGCTCTTTTTCCTTAAATTTTCGTCGAGTTCGGAGCGAGCTCATAGTAAATAGATATAAACTTACTTAAATACTAATATATTCGCAGACACAGATCAGATGTATTTATGTTTTAGTAAAATTATGCTTTAAATGATTTTCAGGTGAAGGCAAAGACTCGACTGATTTTGCCAAACAATTTTTGGAACGTCGCAGCAAATACAAAAGTCTGCAGCGTGCGCAGAATGCACATAACGATGACATGTGCAAGCCGGCACCGGCTATTACACCGTCGACTAATGATAATGGGGATAATAAGGTAACTACAGGCATATGCATATTTGTTTATCTTTCCAGTATCTAGCTTGTATTAATCCATTTTTCTTACGCAGAGTAAGCAGAAGAAAATGAAAAAGAATAAGATGACTAAAATGGATGCACGCATCCTTGGATTCTCGGTAACCGCTGCCGAGGGTCGCATCAATGTAGGAGGTCGCGACTACGTCGAAGGACCGTAACCCCCCCAAGACATGCCTTAACCGTAGAAAGCCATCGGTTGAATTTGAACTTATATTTAAATGAAAGTCACAATTGGATGTGGATCAAATTTGTTATAAATAAAGGCGTATTGCTGTGGTAACCCGCACATATTTTATCTTGTTCTTCTCAACGAGCTAATAAATATTTACTTCTTATTTATTACAATATTACTTATTATCTGCCTGTCGGATTTCCGTTTCTCGTTGGTCAAGGTGAATTCACTTTCAAGATGTTTTTCTTTTACTGCAAGGGTCCATTCAAGTGCCAGCATGAATCTCTTTAGCGCTTGACCCTCTGGAAGTCGAGAAAACGGTTTGCACAAAATAAAAGTCCGGAAAACTTCAGTCGGACGTAACCGACAGCAGAAGACCCTGTACTTTCCTTTGCAACAGTTTACGCATGCTCGTGCTGCTTCCCCCTAGCCTAGTACGGGAAGTTGAATCTTGAATATCTCCGATGTTTATTGTCCGATGGGGCCACAATTTACAGAACACAAAAGGTGACCATAGACTCTTTATATGCTAAAACACAAGTTGGTATCTTTCAAATTGGGCTATAGTAGTTATTCGCTGTTTGTGGGGGAGGGAGGAGGGTTTCAAAAATCGAACACAAACTTGATCTGCTTGCACTATAGGGGCATCTAACTGCCAAATATGATGTCTCTAGCTCTTACAGTTTACAAGATCTAGGTGTTCATACGGACGGCCGAACAGACAGGCAGACGTGGCTAGATCGACTCAGCTCGTCGTCCTGATCAAGAATATATGTATATACTTCGTGGGGTCTGCCACGCCTCCTTCTGCCTGGCACATACATTTCTGATTTGCACAAACTTAATAGACCCTTTTGCACTTTTTTAAAGCACAGGGTCTAAAAAGCGATACCACAATATCCCAGCAAGCAATTTGAGTGTTTTCTGACTGTTTTCTGATACTTTTTTCTGAGCATTTACAGTCATAAGGTGTGCAGAAAAGAGTCCGGAAAGAGTGTTTTTTTCTTTGAAAATGGTCGCACTTTAAGAGGATGATTTCTTAGTCTGATATGACTCTTTTCTGACACAGATATAAGTGCTTTCACCGTCCCATAGAAGCATAGAAAACCCTCAGAAAAGGCACATAAAAGTTGCCATATAAGGCTCTTAAATCTCTACGAAAAAGGCTCTTTTCAGACTCTTATTAGTGTGTAGAAAAATTAAAAAATATAAATTATTACAATTTTTATATTTTTTTATTATTTCTATTTTTAACGTAAAAAATACATTGCTCAAGATTATAAAATTATTATGGATTTACAACTTATCAATTTTAAATTTAGCTTAAACACTTTCTTTCATTCACTGAACACGTCCGACTTGCACTTTCCTAATGCTGAAACTAAGTAAATTTGTGCATTTTCAATCAGATTATCGCAAGAATCTGCAATCCGTTATTTTCAGCGAGGTTTTTGCTCAGACATAAAAGCTTTTTATGAGCCTAGGTTTAGAGAGCACCAAATGTGATCCGAAAAAGCTCTTAATTATGTATGTGCCTACTCAGAAAACACTCTGAAACGCGGCTCTTTTCAGACACATAATTTAGAGCACTCCTAACTTTGCTTGCTGATATCAGCCCTTACTACTATTGTGGTTGTTAGCTCTTATAGTTTTCGAGATCTCGGTGTTCATGCTTTTTTAAAGCACAGGGTCTAAACGAAACCCTGTAAATAAAGCCGCCTTGTTGACAAACGAGAAATTAATCATATTTGGAGCTGGCACATAAGGAGCCTTCAGTACCAATATTCTACCGGCGGTCTTTGATCATCTGTTCAATTACATATTTAAATACAACTGGAAATAATTGGATATGCGATTTATGCCGTTGGCATATTAGACTCACTTAAAAGCGACACTTAGATCAGTTATTCAAATGCGAATTGAAGGATTAAGAGAATATTAAGCAACGATGAGCTCAAAATCGGTGGTACATTTCACTTGTTGGCTTCTAATAATAATAATAATAATAAGAATATGTATATCTGGGCGTTGGCATACAAAACGAGAGTATGTTCAAGTGGTCCAGCGATACCAAGCACGGGCTTGTTACGCGCGAACCCAAGCCATACGTGGCTCACCCAACTCGGTTGACCGAGAGGCGCGCCGCATAACGAGCGGAAGACGGTAGGTCGCGAAAACAAACTACTGACATGCAGAGGTTACAGGCTAGAAAGATGTTGAAGAAGTGCCACTTTCATTAGCGGAATGGAGTTAGCACTAGAGATTATAGAAAAGTGTGTATTATAAAGGCTACAGAGAATTCTAAAAGGGTTATGAAGAGAGTAATTAGTAAGGCAACGAGGAAGAGATAACGGTAGGAAATTTCTAGTATTCCTCACCGGAATCGAAAAACTAATGTAACTGGTTAGTTCAGGAGAGTCGACTTTGCCCCTGATTAGTTTGTGAATGAATACTATACTAAGCATAATTCTACGGTTAGAAAGTGATGGTAGGTTAATAAGGAGAAGTCTACTACGATAAGGGGGGAGGCGAGAGTTGATATCCCAATTAAGACTACGTAAAGCAAAGAGATAAAATTGTTTTTGCACTGACTCGATCCTATCCTGGTGAATCTTGTATTGTTTGACTTCAGTATTGTATGTATGTAATATGTACATTTAATTCATATTTTGCTCGCACAAGCAGCCACTTCAAGAGAATGCGATAAAGGAGGGAGAGATGTAATTGTGATGTGTGACTAACTATTAGATTTTGGGGTTTCTGTAATGTTAAATTCTGCAAAGGATATTTAACAGAATCTAATGTAAAAAATCTAAAAAAAAGTTACAACTGTTTTTAAATGCAGCAAGTGGGAACAATAAGGAATAACTGCGTTTCCAGCTCAGCAATTTCGACATTTTGTGTATATGTGTACATACATACATACATACATACATACGTATATTGATGAAATGCCAGCCCAGGGACCAGAACTAGTGAGAATCGCTTCAGGGGAAGAAAATGAACAATGGTAGTGAGGCTGACGTTGTCTCGGTAGCGGTAATTTGTTATCGCCTTTGTTGTCGTTGTTGCGCTCATTATTTAGCATTTACCGAGTGCATTCGACACTGTATACAATGCTCAATCCAATAAACAAATTAGCGACTTTTGTACTTCGCCACTCGACTGTCAATAAGTACACACATATGTACACACATACATAAACATGTGTATGTATATATTTGTAACAAGTATGCCTTGTCACATTTACTGTTTACTTTCCACCATATACCATATGTGTGGAAAATCCTCAAATAATTAAATGTAAAATATTATTTAAAAAATCTATTTTTGCCGTTGCTTCTAAATAAGCACCGTATCATTAGCCCACTGAAAACGTTTTTATTGTTGTCCAATTGAGTTCTATAATTAAGTTATTCGCGTTACAAATCGACGAAGCGGTAGCGGCGACAGATGTTGTAACCAGATACCTGCGAATTATCAGATTTAGCTGGTTATAGGGCTCTCGAGGGTGCTAAAGTGTGTAAAGTGGTGACAATGTTAAGCTTGTATGTACATCCCCAGTCAGGCATTAGTACTCGTAGTTCGTGCTGGATGAGTTTTATAAACTACAGTGCGTTTCATAATCATAAGACACTTAAGTATAACTTATATTTGGTGATTAAACCTTTCTAAAAATCTTGTTTCATTATCATAAATAGGATGAAACAATTTATTGCATTTTTTTTATACTTAGTATATTTTTCTAGACTTTTGAGAACCTCTACCAATCGGCTTGGCAAGAATCCTATTAATTTTATTTTAATAAATTCTAAAGTGTCTTATGATTATGAAACTCACTGTATGTACATCTACATGTGTAAATGGTAGACTAATTGTGCAATTGTATGTATGCATCTCGCTGTGTAAATATGTATGAATGTATATAACACATGTAGTACTTATCAGAACCTGCAAATAATAGTTATTTTTTAATAAAAAGTCAAGCACTCAGATTCGACATGCGAAAAATAGGAAAACACAACTTTTGCCATTTGTTACAAATGGCTTAAATGGGCATATTCCATGCTCTGTGCCTCTTCGATGCACTCCATTTCGCTTATGTCCACCATTATCTGGGACTGAGCATTTAAATCAATACTCATTTGCTCCATTTTATAATCAAAATCTTTCAGTTTGTTCTGCAAGTCACGAATCAAATTAAATGTAAACAAAAAACAGCTGATTTCGACTTGCGACTTACTACCGTTTGCTCAGTGGAAACACCTAAAAGGTCGTAGTCCCAAAAAAAAGTTGTAAGACCGCAATGGAAATTGGGTATTACCTGTACTGTGAATTGTGGCTCAATCGAATAATAAACACCGAAAATATTCGAGATTAAAATTTCTGTTCTAGGCAAGGCGGACTTTGCGATATATGTATATATATATAGCCTGAACATGCCTGAACTAATCTTTATTTAATATGTAACTTGGTAACAAAGTGGGAAATTACTTTGTATATCTATTTTTAAAAATCCAAAATACAATTTTAACCACAAAATGAGAGAAGTTAAATATCACTATTTCACCTACGATAAAGATAGATTTTCAACAATTACCAATTTGTCAAAAGTAATACAAATGTAAAATATGCATTATTTTTAGACCCTGTACTTTAAAAAAGGACCCTGTACTTAAAGGGTGTATTAAGCTGGTGCAAGCCAGAAATGTATGTAACAGGCAGAAGGGGGCGTGGCAGACCCCATAAAGGGGTCAGGACGACGAGTTGAGTCGATATATGTAGCCATGTCCGTCGGTCCGTCCGTCTGACCGTCTGTTTGTATGAACACCTAGATCTCGGAAACTATAAGAGCTAGAGACTTCTTTTTTTGTTAAATGTTGTCAAATGATCGATATGTCATACCCCTCCCCCTCAAATTTGCGAAAATATTCCTAGCAAGTACAGTTTAGGAGCCGCTGCAGCGCGCTGTCTTCTTTCTTTACGGCATTTGATGGGGAATGGGGGAAGCCACAGTGTACGCGACAACTCGTCCGTATGCGTGATTTTTAATGGCGAGTATGCATGATTGTGGTTAGATTTTGTATTTGCGCGTATATTTGTATGTATAAGTGTATGTGTCCATGTGTGAATGAATATGTGTATGTGTGTCAGTGTTGCCAATTTTTCTTTTTCCGGACATATCTGTCCTTTTTTAAACTGGTACTGCCGGAAAAATTCTAAAACGTCCTCTATCCGGGAAAATTCCTTTATTTTTTTTTTTTATTATATTCTATCCTTTTTTCATCCTTTTTTTTTGTACATCGCTCTTACAATTTATCATTTGCAATTACGTGGCATCGCTTTCAAGTATAATTTTCCGCTTTCGATAAGCATTTTTATAAGAAATGCAGCCCAGCTTTAGTTGAGTGTAGTCGAAATCATGTGTATCGATTGGCGGTTGACTGTGTTTTGATTATTGGCTTATAACGAATATTTCAACTTGTCCAAAGACATTCATGAACAAAAGTTTCGCGAAACTTGGCTAGCGAACCAAATTTAAAGAGTTGGCTAGCGGCAATGTTAACCGCTATCTTCGGCAAATTGGAACTAATGCTGCATAAATGCAAGAAAATGATTCAAATGACGTAGTTTTCGACGAAATACTATATGAAATACACGAAAATAGTGAAATTCATTGAATAAATAAATATATATTAATGAAATAGAGTTTGTCCTGTGTTTTTGCTCTTTTTTTTAAATCTATCCTTTTTCTATAGTTTTTTCCGAGCTCATCTGTCCGTTTTTTTGTGAGGAGTTGTCAACACTGGTGTGTGTAACAACATGTGTACTGCTGCTGTTATCGACGCCCAAGGCAAGCAAAGTACAGGGTCCCCTACTGTTGGTTGCGTCCGACTGTAGCTTTTCGGGTTTTTATATTTTTATTTTCACACCAAATTTTATAAATATTCGTTTTTAATTATCCAAGCAATTGGACGAATATGAGAAAATTACCACATGAAGAAGTGAGTATTTAAGAAAAGTAGAATATGAGAATGTAAGATAATAAGAATTAGAGAATATGAAAAATTGATAAAAAAAGAATACATATAAGGAAATGAGAATATAAGAAAAATTACTAAATGAGAAAACTTGGATATGAGAAAATGGGAATAGGAGAAAGTGAGAATATCGAAATATGAGAAAATAAGAATATGTATGTAAATACGCAAACATGAAAACATAATAAATTAAGAATATGAGTAAAATAAGAATATGAGAAAATAAAAATATAAAAATATGAGAACATGAGAATATGGGAAGATAAGAAAATGATGAAAATGAATATAAGGAATTGAGGAAATTAGCATACAAGAAATTAAAGAATATGAGAAAATGGGAGTACAAGAAAATGATTAAATGGGAATATGAATATACTATGCAGTAAATAGGGGGTATGGAGCTTCGATTAATGGTGTCGTGATAGCCGCCTAACCGAGGGTTGGCAGAACCTTCTAGTAATAATCTGTAATCTACATATATACATATACATATATAAAGTAGTTCGTTCTGACTGACTGACTGATCATCATCACAAAGCCCAAACGGCAAGATATAGCAACCTAATTTTTTCGCACAATGATTGCTTATGACCCTTAGATGCACGTTAAGAGCTCAAATCCCCCTTCTAGCCGCGAAGAGCAACTGTAGCTACAATTTTAAAGATAAAAACTTGCGGCCTAATTTGGCTACCTAAATCTATTCTGCAAATTTCAGCCTAATTGGGCAATAAACAATGAAGTTATCCGATATTCAATTAATTGCCACGGGGATGGGGGAAAGCAAAATAATGCTCGCACGCCAGCTGAACTGTGTATGTATGTACATATGTATATGTACGTGTAATATGAGCGTGGGCGTTGATATGCTGTCATATTCGTTTAAAATAGCGCGCGTATATACATATGTACATACATTTAAGCACATACATACATCTGTACTTTAGTACATATGTATGTACATACATATATAGATATAAACATACATTCGTATATACATACATTTAAACATATGTATGTACGAATGTATGTTTGTATGTACATATGTATGTACATACATAAGTATGTACATATCTACATACATAAGTATGTACATATCTACATACATAAGTATGTACATGTTGATATATGCATATAAACATATGTACATATGTACGAATGTATGTTTGTATGTATGTACATATGTATTTATATATGTATGTTCTCGTGTACATGTATACAAATGCATGTACAAACATATATTGAAACATATTTACGTACATACATTTAAGCATGTGCACATACATGCACATATATGTACATATGTACATATGAACAGTGAAAAATATACAGTTATTGCCCCTGCATCATCTGCACACACTGCAGAATCCACAACAACACCATTTCATATATTGTTACAATCTGCACAATGTAGAAAATTTAAATACTAATTTCTATTAGACAAATATATCTTAATATTTTAATTGCATTTCGGTGTTATATTGCTTATATATTAATAGAACATACTCGTATATATCGTTTTTTTCTTGCCATTGTTTTTAGACCCTGTACTTAAAAAAAGTACAAAAGGATCTATTAAGTCTGTGCAACTTCGAAATGTATGTAACAGGCAGACGGAGGCGTGGCATAACCCACAAGGTATATACATATATTTAGACTTCAGGGAACTCTGCCCCCTGTTAAATGGCGTCGTGACACACCACGGGCCTTTTCATTGGGGGTTGGCGCCAAGCGAGAACGCAGGGGGCGAAGCCCTGTAGTACATATACATACATATACATATGTATATACATATATGATTTTAAAATTTTTATTTGATCGTTCAATTATAAAATTAATAGTGTCTAGCGGTAGAACTAGGAACTAATAACAATATCATATTTCTTCAAAAGCAAAAGAAAGGAACGAAAATTAATTTTGTGGCATTTTGTAGTCTAGCGCTAAGACCAAAATCATCCTACATAATTCTTTTGCATATACATATGTATGTATGTATGTATATCCTGTATGTGCGTTTGTATATTTTTTGTAACTTTAAGTTGGGATAATGCTTGCAAATTGATTGAAAATCACCAGTCCCCAGGGAACCGATTTTCATAACAAGCTTAAGTAAGACCCGTATTCACGACAACACAAATTGGGCTGAGGGTGTCTAGTCTACACTGAAAAAAAGAGTTGAACCATAGATTTAGTAAAGAAAAATACAAAGGAGTCTATTAAGTTTGTGCTACTAAGAAATGTATATAAAGAGCCAAAGACGAGTGGTAGACCCCTCAAAGATTATATATATAAGTCGATATAGCCATGTTCGTCTGTTCGTCTGTCCGTAGATCTAGCAAACTATAGAAGCTATATATATGTTAGTTAGATGCTCCTAGAGTAGTTTGTTTCATATTTGTTATATCTATTACCTCCGCCGAATATATACATACATATGTACATATATGTAATTCTGTGTCAAAATAAGACCTTTCAGTCTTAAGTATAGCATATTAAATTACTACCTTATTTTCTGAAGATTCATTTTTTGTAGTGCAGCTGGCTACATAGCTTCTGAGCTTTTGCTCATTTACTTTGAACGAAGAACCAGCAAGAAAAAGTGCTAAACTCGCCGACGGGAAATTGTTAAACGGTATTTAAACATAACAAGCAGCACGGGGACTGCAATAGCATTGGGACTGGCAAATGACGTAGAATGGGAATAGTCGAGGGTGCGGGGTGCGGGGTGCGGGTATGACTGGGACTGGACTGGAGAAGGGAGTGGGAGCGTTAATCCCAGGGTACACGCACACACCAGGAACCAACCACAAAATTTGTTATTTCAAGTGCAATAGAAAACGCGACGGCAACAACAGGGAGTGCAAGGATAGCAAGGATAGCAACCATGTAAGCATAACTCCAACAATAAGGCATATAAACGCAACAAAGAAAGGGGACACTAATGAAATAAATTGAAACTGGAGTAGGAGTAGGAGTTCAGGAAGAGGAATATGGATGTCATGCTCTCTATTATTGTGTATTTATTAGTTGACTGTTCTTTCTACTTAGCACAATTATTTCAATCAGGTTCTGGATTAAAAGCACTAAACCTCTAATCATTTCTTTCTATGAAGCCATTTACCTGTACAATATCTCTTTAATCCGTTTATACAAAAAATTAATAACGGCCCTTGGGAAATAAGAGCATACAGAAGACAGAAGACCGTAAATTTCGGCATTACTGAAGCACCAGTGCTTCCTTCATCTATCAGAATATTATTTTCATTTCAGTGTGTTCCTTTACTGTTCCAATACTGTTTCTTGTGCAAATTAATCCAGGTTTACAAGTCCTTTTATCTCTTATCCTGAACCCAAACTAGGACATATAAAATGCATAAATGTTTGTACAAGAAAACTAATAGTTATCATAGTTATCGTTGGCTTTTAATGTTCAAAAGGAGTGTAAACCAAAAGTTATTCCCGCATTCAGAAAGCTCGGAAAGCTACAGTCAGATGCAACCGACATTAGGAGACCGTGTACTTGTCCTTGTCCGTTTTTCAATATCCTTTTCTTTTTCCAGCAAATGCCAACGGTAAAAATATTCGAATTAAGCAGTTCATAATCAAAAAGGCTCTATAGCCTAGTGGGTTCGTGTATTACCTACATAAATAGTTCAAATTTTGTGTACTGAGTTTTATATATGAACTGTAATGTGCCATATCTGAATACAATAGGAACATGTTTTGACTGTATGCCGCAAATTCGGTATTCTGAATCCGTAGTGCATTGGATTAAGATCGGACTACCGATAAGAGTCTGACGAGATCACTTCCCTATCTTTATCGCTCTCACAATTGATTGACAGTCGATACACCTTTAAGATGACTTCTCAAATTTAGGTGCCAGAAATGCCTTTATACACAATCTTATCAAACAGTTTAATCTTCATTTGTTCTAGTCTTTCGATTCATTAATTGAAATTTGAGATGGAGAAAACATTTTAACACCATTTGTGTCAGGAAGTGGCTGTAGAAATAGCCACCTAACACCTGCACCTGAATGTGCTCCAGATTCTTTTAGAAATGAATAAAACCAAGTAAATTGCGAACGAAGAAAGTAGTAAAGACTACAGTCGGGTGGCGCAGGCCGTAGGAATCTCTGTACTTTGCTTCGACTGTTAGCAGCAGAGACCTCACGACTTTTCTGCTGAATTTCAGCACAAGCAGTAAATTTACATATCGAGGCCTGAGAGCAAATTTTAAACTTTAAAAAAGTACAAAAGTGTCTTTAAGTTATAGACATTTCTGTGTAATAGGAAAAGGAGGCGTGACAGACTCCAGAAAGTATATACATATGTTCTTGATCAGGACGACGAGCTGAGTCGATATAGCCATTTCTGTCTGTCTGCCTGTCCGTCTCTAGGTGTTAGATCTCCCAAACTATAAAGGCAAGAGACGTAATTCTTTTTTGTTAGGTTTGTGTATTGCATAGGCAGGTCAAGTTTATGTCTGATTTTCAATATGTATATCATTCCCTCCCCCTCAAAATTGCAAGAATTATTCTCAGCATATACAGTTTTAAAGTCACTGCTTGGTGCGATTTGCAGCCCAATCGGATAATAAACACCGGATATTTCAATAGTCAACTTTCTGTACATGTGCTTCTGTACTTGTGCTTAGCATACAAATATCTTACGGTAACCTTTAAAAGTGCTGTGAATTTTGGGTCAATCGGATAATAAACACCGGAGATATTCAAGATCAATTTCCTGCACTAGGCATGCACTTAATGTACATATGTACATAAGTGTGTATGCGTTGTTGCGTAGGTCTTTGCGATATGTGTGCTTTTGTGAGTGTTTGTTAGCGTGCAAAGGTCTCCTACTGTCGGTTGCATCCGACTGTAGCTTTCCGTGCTTTTTTATTAGGTTCGAAAATTACATAGGCAGTTTATGTTTTCGATTTAATGTCTCATCCCCATATTTTCGGCATGCACAGTTTTGGAGTCACTGTCTTCTTTCCTTCTTTGCACGAATACAGCTTAAGATGTATTGAATGTTTGGTGCGATTTGCAGCCCGATCGGATAATAAACACCGGAGATATGGCAAATTCAATTTGGTATACTAGGCATTAGGCTGAAGTACGGGGAATCCACAATGTACGCGGTTAGGGCATATGTAGGGCATATGCGTGATTTTGAAGATGGACGGTCAGGTAGATCGACTCAGTTCATCCACACCAAGAATATATGTATATGTATGCATACTTGGGGACTTCTCGAATTAGGGGACCCATGGTACATTTCTTATTCGTTTATTTAAAGGTATCAAAGATCTAACACAAACTTGATCTGCTTGCACTATAGGGACATCTGTCTAATATGATGTTTCTAGCTGTTACAGTTTTCGAGATCTAGGTGTTCATACGGACGGACGGACGGACAGACGGACATGGCTATATCGACTCAGCTCGTGGTCCTGATCAAGAATATACATGTATACTTTGTGGGGTATGCCACGCCTCCTTACATACATTTCTGAGTTGTACAAAGCTAATAAACTCTTGTACTTTTTTAAAGTACAGGGTCTAAAAAATTAACCTATGATGTTTCCCATTGCCCTTGACAAACTTTGTTTACCTTTACTGGTGCAAACAACAACAGAAAAGCCTTTGGGCTCGCAATCGAGCCAAGTGCATGTACGCTCGCACATACATAACCAACAAATACTCACAAATCCGTACATGTGTACATACCCGCAATTCCAGGAAAAACACTGAAAGCATTCATGCTGCTGCTTCCCACCTGCAGCAAATTGATTTGCGAATATCTGGGAAAAATGTAGATCGCTTTGTTATGCTCAGGGACCGTAATCATTATAAGTGAAATAATATAAATCAACAATTAATGATTATGTATTGATTTTTATTATTTTGATCCATTTTTAATGTTTACTCTTCGAGTTTTATTTAATCGCTCAAAGAATAATTATTATTATTTTGAGCGAAAAAAAAAATCAAAAAATAATGATTATTATTTGAGCGTTATTTTTTCGCTCAAAATATCGCTCAAAGTGCAATATCTTCTTTCTCAGAGGTTGGATATGCAATAGTGTAATATATATATAATATATATAAATTATATTATATTATATATATACATATATATACAATTGATATTGCACTTTGAGCGATATTTTGAGCGAAAAAATAACGCTCAAATAATAATCATTATTTTTTGATTTTTTTTTTTCGCTTAAAATAATAATAATTATTCTTTGAGCGATTAAATAAAACTCGAAGAGTAAACATTAAAAATGGTTCAAAATTATAAAAATCAAGAAGTGTGAAATCATTGAGGATATGGAAAGTGCATCTAAATAGTAGCCGATTGGTATCTTTCGTTTGTTGATGCGGCTGATCTAAATGGATGATTTTTTTGCTTAAAGAAAACATTGATAATCATTATTTACGGTCCCTGGTTATGCTACTTTATATACATTTAAAGCTACTTTGTGGGGTTTTGAGACGTATTCTTCACTCTGCAAAATACATTTGCACAAAGTTATTAAACAGTTTCAATGTGTGCCGGGTATATGACGATTTTAAATGAAACCGAACGCAACCGATGGTAGAAAACCCAAAAAAAGGAAAATAAAAAATATAAAGTAGGGAAAGCTACAGTCGGACGCAACCGACAGTTGGAAACCCTGTACTTCGTTTTGCCTTGCAAGTCGATAATAGCAGCAGCATATATTGAACAAACTCACATACACGTACACATGTACTTACACCTATACATATGTGGATGTTATATACACCTATACACACAAATATAGGCTCAAAAACAAACAATAACCACATACTCATACAGAAGTTCATACTCACAATCAAAAATCACGCATACGCCCTAGTGGGCGAATACACTGTGGCTTCCCCCCTCCCCCAACCAAACGCCTAATACATAAAATTGATTGTCCTATATCTCCCGTGTTTATTATCCGATTGGGCTGCAAATCGCACCAAACATTCAAAGCACCTAAAGCTTTATTCATGCATAAGAAGGAATCTAGTGACTCTAAAACTGTACATGGTAAGAAATTTTTTGCACATTTGAGGGGGAGGGGGATGAGATATCAAATTAAAAACATAAACTTGGCCTGTCTGTGCAATACACGAACCAATCAAAAAAAAAATACGTCTCTAGCTCTTATAGTTTCCGAGATCTCGGTGTTGATACGGACAGACAGACAGACAGACAGTCAGGCGGACATGGCTATATCGACTCAGCTCGTCGTCCTGATCAAGAATATATATACTTTGTGGGGTCTGCCTCGCCTCCTTCCGCCTGTTACATACATTTCTGAGTTGCACAAACTTAATAGACCCTTTTGCACTTTTTTTAAGTACAGGGTCTAAAAATACTAGTAATATAACAATCAATCCTCTTCCAAATACTTTCCCAAACTATCCGAGCCCTAAGGTGGTGTATGAATGAGACTGCATTTGTGCTTTAGGCATGGTTGAGAGAATTGTATGTGTGAAAATCAAGTTCTGTCGATGATTCTGCTGAAATCGACACCTGCGGCAAAGCAAAGTACGGGGTCTCCTACTGCCCACTGTACCCGGCTGTAGCCTTTCCGGTAATTCAAATACAGGGTCTAATAAAAACCACACTTGAATAAGTGTTGGTTATTTTCAATAGAATGGTTGTGTTTTCCAATAGAAACACTACCTCATTAAATTTGTACTCTCTTTGTTTTTTTATAAGACCACTTAGAAGTTGGAATGAATCATAATAACTACCTATGTGTGCATAACAGACTGAGTGCGAAAGACTAAGAATAATAATGATTTGTGAAAATTGTCTCTGCTTTCTGAAAATATGCCTTAATGCGAAAAGCCGTACGGATCAAGGATAACAATTGCCAAAGGATCAATGCATTCGGATCTTATCGCATTGTTGGCAAATGTCTACAGGCCCAGGCCCATTGAACTGCACGACTAAGGTGGTATTGGGCAGTGTTTGAGTTTCGGCTCTTGAGTACCTAAGCGCTCATTCAGTTTTCTGCATACATTTAAGGACTGCAGATTGTTTTGCTAAGAGTCGACAAGATTAGGATTTTCCATAATTGTTCGGAGTTCGTTCCTCTTTATTCATTGCAGGAAGTGTACTGCAAGTCATTATAAACAACTCAATAGGCCAAATTTTAAAGTGTTAACTTATTTTGACTCCTATCAGGTACTAGTAAAGCGCAGAGGTGCGAAGCCTTATTTAGTTTTGGAAGTATTAATTAGTTGGATCAGAGTAAAAATTCAATACACTGACACTGATCACTTTTTATTTTATTTATTGTCTTAGGCAATTATCACATCACAACGTTTGTGATTATTTTGAATTGTTGCGATTGTCATCTACAATTTTTTAAACACATTGAACTTAAATTTACTATGTAATCATGTTTACTGTGAATTTGGATGATAAACACTTTCATACACACACACACAACAACCCTGGACAACCCTGTTGTATGACGCACAGTGCAAGTTTTTAACAATCTAGGGAGAATTAATTCAATAGCAGTCGCACTTTTAGACCCTGTACTTTAAAGCAGTACAAAAGGGTCTATTGAGTTTGTGCAAATGACATTTGTGTGTAACAGGCAGAAGGAGGCGTGACAGACCCCATAAAGTAGATATATTCTTGATCAGGACGACGACTTGAGTCGATATAGCCATGTCCGTATGTCTGTCCGCCTGTCCGTCCGTCCGTCCGTATGAACACCTAGATCTCGTAAACTGTAAGAGCTAGAGACATCATATTTGGCAGTTAGATGCCCCTATAGTGAAAGCAGATCAAGTTTGTGTTAAATCTTTAATACCTCACCCCTTGCCCAACAAACCGCGAAAAACTACCACCGCCATAATTTAAAATATACAGATTTGTGCTTTAGCATACAATGGCAACCTTTATCTGTGCTGTTATTGTGGCCGAATCGGATAATAAACACCGGAGATATTCAGCGCGAGCGTATGTGTGGTTGCGTGTGACTTTCCGCTATGTGTGAGTATCTGGTAGCGTGTGTGTGTGCGCAAAGGAAAGTACAGGGTCTCCTACTGTCGGTTGCATCCGACTGTTAATTTTAACTAATTAAAATATTTTTAATTTTTAGACAATATTTTCTTTTGTTTTTTCAATTTGACAATTTTTGTTAAAAGCCTTGTATTTTAGTAATAACTTTGAAATTATAGACCAACTCATTTAAAGGCTACTTTCTAAAATATTTAAATAAATGTTGCAGAACAATATAGTTGATTCTGAGTTAAAATAAGGCTTCAGAAATAATGTTAAAGTTTTCGTTTACCTATAAGGTAAGGAAAAAATAAGAATAAGTGCCTCAAGGCAATTCTGAGGCTTCAAAGGATCAAATCTGAAATGCATAATTGAGGAAGGATTTGTGCTTTATTATGATATTCGGAAAAACAATTTTTGTTAGCTGTGCATCATAAATGTAAATTACATTTGAGCATATACACTGACTTTGTGAAGTCTTGCTGTGTTTGCATTTGTTGCACATTTGTTCAACGAGGAAAATGATGAAGCTGGTCAAGCTGGAAATCCGAAATTGAAAGCTTAGACTTATCACCATGAGATAATGGGGATCGACCTGGTTAAGGTCGCTGACAACATACATTTCGTGTTGTCCAGTCAGCACTGTGTGGGCGATCGGGGCGGGGCGTTCGAGCATCTTGCTCGTTTTTCCGGTTTCCAGTTTTTCGTTGATAATACGCTTGTATAAAATATGAGCGTTTGTTGTTGCCGTATCAATGCTTCAACGGGCTAACGGCTCATATGTCCAACCATAATAGCCTAGTATTAATATGTATTAATATTATATTATAATAATATATGTATTAATAAGTATTAATAGTAATATTGATGCAAGGGCTTACATCAATCTCGGATGATGCGAACAGCTGTTCAACTTGCAAAATGTAGTCAAATAAAAAGAGAAGAAAAGTGTAAAATCACTCAAATGGATGACAAAACGGATTACATCTCTTTTATCAATATAGCAAACGTCATAGTTGACAATCTTCCAGAATGCTTATTGACCATGCCAGACAGAAAAGCACTGTGCAACAAAGAATTTCTGTGCTCCTCAACCAAACAATTACAATCAATAAACAATAAACAATAAAATCATTTTGGAACCAAGTTATATTTGCAGATGAGTCAAAATTTAACATATTTGGATCCGATGGAGGACATTATGTTTGGCGGCAGCCAAATACAGAGCTGCAAAATAAGCACCTGCAACCTGCACAACTTGCTATACGAGACCAATTCCGTTATTATCAAGATAACGACCCGAAGCACACAGCAGGAATAGTCCAAAGCTGGCTTATTTGGAACTGCCCCCACATAATGAAAACTCCAGCACAGTCGCCAGACTTAAATGTCCTTGGGCAATATTCGACTCTGCTATTCGAAAGAGGCAAATTTCCAATAAGAATGACTTAAAACGTGCCTTGATGGAGGAATGGGCAAAAATAACACCAGAAGTGACCCAAAAACTTGTTCCTTCGATGGAATCGCGTTTAAAATTAGTAGTTAAAAATAAAGGTGGCCACACGAAATATTAAACCTTAAAATTAAGAATAATATAATATGTAAATATATCTGAAGTGCACGAAATAAGCTGCGGCATGAAAAAAGGCCATTATTTATGTTTTTGTTATTTTATTGTTATATTTTACTAGTTAATAAAATTGTTTTTGTTTAGTATTATTGTTAATGTTCTGTTTTAAATAATTGCATTTACATTTTTTATATACCTTTGATAGTTTAGCCCTAGTAATGATTTGACATTTCAGTTCTTAGCAGCACGAAATAAGCTGCGATCCACTGTACGTGTATTCAAGGTGACTTTCAGTGCAACAGAGTTTTTATTGGAGCCCCAAAGGTGCGTGAGATCTGTGTGGAAAATAGTTTTTTATTTCCCCATAAATGTGGGTGTTTTTTCGCAACCCACGCAAATCTTCTTGATTTTCTTCCCACAAATCAATGTGAATATTCACTTGGTCCTGTTTTTAGACCCTGTACTTTAAAAAAGTACAAAGGGTCTATTAGGTTTGTGCAAATGACATTTGTGTGTAACAGGCAGAAGGAGGCGTGGCAGACCCCATAAAGTATATATATTCTTGATCAGGACGACGAGCTGAGTCGATATAGCCATGTCCGTCTGTCCGTCTGTCCGTCTGTATGAACACCGAGATCTCGGAAACTATAAGAGCTAGAGACTTAATTTTTTTTTTGTTTGGTTCGTGTATTACATAGGCAGGCCAAGTTTATGTTTTTAATTTGATATCTCATCCCCCTCCCCCTCAAATTTACAAAAATGTTCTTAGTATATACAGTTTTAGAGTCACTGGATTCATTTTTTGCACGATTAAAGCTTTAGATGCTTTGCATGTTTGGTGCGAGTTGCAGCCCAATCGGATAAGAAACACCGGAGATATTAGACAAACAATTTTCAGTACCAGGCATTTGGGTAGGGGAGGGGGGAAGCCATAGTGTACGCGGCTACTAGGGCGTATGCGTGATTTTTGATTGTGAGTTTGAATTTCTGTATGAGTATTGGTTATTGTTTGTATTTGCGTGTATATTTATATGTAGAAGTTTATGTGTGTGTGTGTATAAGTGCATGTGTATGTGTATGTGAGTATGTTCATATATGCTGCTGCTATTATAGACTCCCAGGGCAAATCAAAGTACAGGGTCACCTACTGTCGGTTGCGTCCGACTGTAGCTTTGCGTCCGACTGTAGCTTTCCCTACTTTTTTCTTATGTTTTTGATTCATTTTGCTGTACATTTATTTTAATTTGAGGCTCGAAAATCAGCTGTTTGCTCTAGAAATCGCTCTTTTTCGTTAGCAAACACTCATTTTTATCGAAATATTGGTCGATTACCGCATATTTGTCGCATAATGTATGTAACATGCGACTGTTCTTCTGTCCACAGGTTTCTTATGGCAACCAAGTCGCATATTCCGTTTAACGTCAATAATGGGCCCAGTGTAAAATAGATATAAGATAGACGCCGACCCTATGCGAATTATATTCCCGAATAATTTGTGGAAATATTTCCAACATGGCTGGACAGCAAGAGCACTGCCTTGCAGTCTTTCCACAAAACATTGCTTGCTTGGACACCATTAAACTCACCAAGTCCCCTTTGGCTCCTTGTTAATGGCATTAGCATGTGGCAGCTTGCAATTGGGAGCACGGTCTTCACGCTAAGGCTAAAAATACCTTTGGCAAGCACATAGCCCTTCGAAGACAATGATGTTGAAAGATTGTCGAAATAGATAATATGGTAAATAGATAGTACAATATTAGCCGCAACACCAAAATCTCGGTGACCAGGCACGACTACGCTATCACCTATTATAGTACACTGTAGCATTTAAAACAATTGCATAATAGAAAAGGTTATATACCCCATTTTGGGGTTTATTGGGCGGTAACCTTCCAGGTTCGCCCGTTGGTTTCATCACGCATTGAGAAATATTGATTGATTCATTCGCATTGGCTTTGTGTCGTGTAGTATCGTATGGGTTCAAATGCATCTTCCACAAAAATTTTTTAAATTTGGCTAAATTGATGTACTACATTGATGTACAAATACAAATATTCCAATGTAAGTATACATTTCGTCAATAGTTGTTTCGAATTGATTAGAGTCTCCTCCATTATCATATTCATGATATTTTTATCGAATAAGTAGCAAAATAACTGTAACGGAGTTTCGAGATCCCTTGTATCAGCTGAGCTTCGAGTCCTCCTGAAGAGCTATGCCATTGATATGTAACTGCATCGACTACTGTAGCCATATTATTTTGTTTCGATCTTCTGATATCGATGCAAGATCTATAAAATAAATGAATTTGTAGCGATTAATGACGAAGTATCACCTCTTACCGGAACTACTCGAGGCAATAGAAAATAGCAAAGGTAGATAGCTCCATCTTCTCGTCACTTGATTCATTCGAAAAATCATCGGCAGTATTGACAGAACCGATAATGCTTAGAAGTGGTTCATCAGTCAAATTGACAATTTGTGGCGTTTTAGCATTAGTCCAGACAATTCTTCTCATCAAACTCAATTTCAATGCAGGACAATTGTGCAGTACACAAAACTTCGTGTAAAACTGTCACTTCGATGTGAAATGTTCTCGGCAAATAGTACGCTCAAAGGTCCAAGAGTGTCTTGAGGCATTTATCACTTACTTATTGCTGTTAATATTACAGTTAATAGAAAGACATTCGGTCAAGTGTATATCAATGTTAATACGATTATTTAACTGTGCAAGCTTTTAAACATATGATTGTCATGATCTTTGCAAAATCCAACCGTTTTTCTTTCCAAAGGAATTATATGAATCAGCGCTTGAATCCAAACTTTCCTCTATACAATAGTAGCTCCACACTTGGTTTTTGGAGTGTTGTTAGTTTTTTTCTCGGAAAATAGAAGAAAGTTAAGCAAGTGTATTTTTACTAGTTGGCACTTACGTTTTCAAAAAAGCCCGGAAAGTTACAGTCGGACGCAACCGACAGTAGGAGAATCTGTACTGTCATTTGCCTTGGTCGTCGATAACAGCAGCATAGCAGCATCATATACATACACACATGCACATATCCATACACACATTCACTTCATTCAGTCGGATGCAACCGACTGTAGGAGACCCTGTACTTACCGTTCAACACTCTCACACTAAGAAACACTCACACATGCACACATATCGTAAGGTCATACGCATCGTATGCGTATACACACTTATGTACATACATTCGATTCGGCCACAATTCACAGCACAGATAAAGGATACCATATCTTTTAAATTGTGGTTGTGGTGGTTTTTTGCGGTTTATGAGGGAGGTGGGGGGATGTATCAAAAATCTAACACAAACTTGGTCTGCTTGCACTATAGGGGCATCTAACTGCCAAATATGATGTCCCTAGCTCTTACAGTTTACGAGATCTAGGTGTTCATACGGACGGACGGACGGACGGACGGACATGGCTAGATCGACTCAGCTCGCCGTCCTGATCAAGAATATATATACTTTGTGGGGTCTGCCACGCCTCCTTCTGCCTGTTACACACAAATGTCATTTGCACAAACTTAATAGACCCTTTTGTACTTTTTTAAAGTACAGGGTCTAATAAGAATAAGTGCCTCAAGGCAATTCTGAGGCTTCAAAGGATCAAATCTGAAATGCATAATTGAGGAAGCATTTGTGTTTTATTATGATATTCGGAAAAACAATTTTTGTTAGCTGTGCATCATAAATGTAAATTACATTTGAGCATATACACTGACTTTGTGAAGTCTAGCTGTGTTTGCATTTGTTGCACATTTGTTCAACGAGGAAAATGATGAAGCTGGTCAAGCTGCAAATCCGAAATTGAAAGCTTAGACTTATCACCATGAGATAATGGGGATCGACCTGGTGAAGGTCGCTGACAACATACATTTCGTGTTGTCCAGTCAGCACTGTGTGGGCGATCGGGGCGGGGCGTTCGAGCCTCTTGCTCGCTTTCCGGTTTCCAGTTTCCAGTTTTTCGTTGATAATACGCTTATATAAAATATGAGCGTTTGTTGTTGCCGTATCAATGCTTCAATGTGCTAACGGCTCATATGTCCAACCATAATAGCCTAGTATTAATATGTATTAATATTGTTTTATAATAATATATGTATTAATAAGTATTAATAGTAATATTGATGCAAGGGCTTACATCAATCTCGCATAAAAAGAGAAGAAAGTGTAAAATCACTGAAATGGATGACCACACGGATTACATCTCTTTTATGAATATAGCAAACGTCATAGTTGACAATCTTCCAGAATGCTTATTGACCATGCCAGACAGAAAAGCACTGTGCAACAAAGAATTTCTGTGCTCCTCAACCAAACAATTACAATCAATAAACAATAAACAATAAAATCATTTTGGAACCAAGTTATATTTGCAGATGAGTCAAAATTTAACATATTTGGATCCGATGGACGACATTATGTTTGGCGGCAGCCGAATACAGAGCTGCAAAATAAGCACCTGCAACCGACGGTGAAGCATGGTGGGGGTCATGTGATGGTTTGGGCCCGTAAGGCGGCCCCTGGTGTGGGAAAATTAGTTATCATGGACGGAATAATGGACTCTAAAATGTACATGTCCATCCTGAAGGATAACCTGCTCCAAAGTGCTGCACAACTTGGTATACGAGACCAATGGAGGAATGGGCCAAAATAACACCAGAGGTGACCCAAAAACTTGTTTCTTCGATGGAATCACGTTTAAAATTAGTAGTTAAAAATAAAGGTGGCCACACGAAATATTAAACCTTAAAATTAAGAAAATTATGTAAATATATCTGAAGTGCACGAAATAAGCTGCGGCATGAAAAATGCCAATTATTTATGGTTTTGTTATTTTATTGTTATATTTTAATAGTTAATAAAATTTTTTTTGTTTATTATTATTGTTAATTTTCTGTTTTAAATAATTGCATTAAAATTTTTTATTTACCTTTGATAGTTTAGCCCTAGTAATGATTTGACATTTCAGTTCTTAGCAGCACGAAATAAGCTGCGATCCACTGTACGTGTATTCAAGGTGACTTTCAGTGCAACAGAGTTTTTATTGGAGCCTCAAATGTGCGTGAGATCTGTGTGGAAAATCGTTTTTTATTTCCCCATAAGTGTGGGTGTTTTTTCGCAACCCACGCAATTTTCTTGATTTTCTTCCCACAAATCAATGTGAATATTCTCTTGGTCCTGTTTTTGCTGTACATTTATTTTAATTTGAGGCTCGAAAATCAGCTGTTTGCTCTAGAAATCGCTCTTTTTCGCTAGCAAACACTCATTTTTATCGAAATATTGGTCGATTGCCGCATATTCGTCGCATAATGTATGTAACATGCGACTCTTCTTCTGTCCACAGGTTTCTTATGGCAACCAAGTCGCATATTCCGTTTAACGTCAATAATGGGCCCAGTGTAAAATAGATATAAGATAGACGCCGACCCTATGCGAATTATATTCCCGAATAATTTGTGGAAATATTTCCAACATGGCTGGACAGCAAGAGCACTGCCTTGCAGTCTTTCCACAAAACATTGCTTGCTTGGACACCATTAAACTCACCAAGTCCCCTTTGGCTCCTTGTTAATGGCATTAGCATGTGGCAGCTTGCAATTGGGAGCACGGTCTTCACGCTAAGGCTAAAAATACCTTTGGCAAGCACATAGCCCTTCGAAGACAATGATGTTGAAAGATTGTCGAAATAGATAATATGGTAAATAGATAATACAATATTAGCCGCAACACCAAAATCTCGGTGACCAGGCACGACTACGCTATCACCTATTATAGTACACTGTAGCATTTAAAACAATTGCATAATAGAAAAGGTTATATACCCCATTTTGGGGTTTATTGGGCGGGAACCTTCCAGGTTCGCCCGTTGGTTTCATCACGCATTGAGAAATATTGATTAATCCATTCGCATTGGCTTTGTGTCGTGTAGTATCGTATGGGTTCAAATGCATCTTCCACAAAAACTTTTTAAATTTGGCTAAATTGATGTACATTGATGTACAAATACAAATATTCCAATGTAAGTATACATTTCGTCAATAGTTGTTTCGAATTGATTAGAGTCTCCTCCATTATCATATTCATGATATTTTTATCGAATAAGTAGCAAATAACTGTAATGGAGTTTCGAGATCCCTTGTATCAGCTGAGCTTCGAGTCTTCCTGAAGAGCTATGCCATTGATATGTAACTGCATCGACTACTGTAGCCATATTATTTTGTTTCGATCTTCTGATATCGATGCAAGATCTATAAAATAAATGAATTTGTTGCGATTAATGACGAAGTATCACCTCTTACCGGAACTACTCAAGGCAATATAAAATAGCAAAGGTAGATAGCTCCATCTTCTCGTCACTTGATTCATTCGAAAAATCATCGGCAGTATTGACAGAACCGATAATGCTTAGAAGTGGTTCATCAGTCAAATCGACAATTTGTGGCGTTTTAGCATTAGTCCAGACAATTCTTCTCTTCAAACTCAATTTCAATGCAGGACAATTGTGCAGTATACAAAACTTCGTGTAAAACTGTCACTTCGGTGTGAAATGTTCTCGGCAAAAAGTACGCTCAAAGGTCCAAGAGTGTCTTGAGGCATTTATCACTTACTTATTGCTGTTAATATTACAGTTAATAGAAAGACATTCGGTCAAGTGTATATCAATGTTAATACGATTATTTAACTGTGCAAGCTTTTAAACATACGATTGTCATGATCTTTGCAAAATCCAACCGTTTTTCTTTCCAAGGGAATTATATGAATCAGCGCTTGAATCCAAACTTTCCTCTATACAATAGTAGCTCCACACTTGGTTTTTGGAGTGTTGTTAGTTTTTTTTCTCGGAAAATAGAAGAAAGTTAAGCAAGTGTATTTTTACTAGTTGGCGCTTACGTTTTCAAAAAAGCCCGGAAAGTTACAGTCGGACGCAACCGACAGTAGGAGAATCTGTACTGTCATTTGCCGTCGTCGATAACAGCAGCAGCATATACATACACACATGCACATATCCATACACACATTCACTTGTGCATGCAAATAATCGCGTAAATACAAAAAATAACCAATACTCACGCATACATACAAAATTGATTATGCTATATCTCCGGTGTTTATTATCCGATCGGGAATGCTACAGTCGGTTGCAACCGACTGTAGCAGACCCTGTACTTACCGTTCAACACTCTCACGCTAAGAAACACTCACACATGCACACATATCGTAAGGTCATACGCATCGTATGCGTATACACACTTATGTACATACATTCGATTCGGCCACAATTCACAACACAGATAAAGGATACCATATCTTTTAAATTGTGGTTGTGGTGGTTTTTTGTGGTTTATGAGGGAGGTGGGGGGATGTATCAAAAATCTAACACAAACTTGGTCTGTTTGCACTATAGGGGCATCTAACTGCCAAATATGATGTCCCTAGCTCTTACAGTTTACGAGATCTAGGTGTTCATACGGACGGACGGACGGACGGACATGGCTCTATCGACTCAGCTCGTCGAACTAATCAAGAATATGTATACTTTGTGTGGTCTGCCACGCCTCCTTCTGCCTGTTACATACAAACTTAATAGACCCTTTTGTACTTTTGTAAACTACAGGGTCTAAAAAGTGAAAAATATACCAATGAAATTTTAGATTTGTTATGTGCTTTTATTTAAGAAAAACTTTAAAAACCTCATTGTTTCTTCTCATTAGTTTCTTGCATATGGTGATATACTCGTACATAGCTTCATCAAATTTGTAGACTTTTCTAGCCTATTTTTTATCTCAGAATCCAGCTTATACGGTAGCTCATTATCTGGCAACACTGCTTGGGAGTTGGTTTCTACTATGTAGTTTGCTGTAGATTGAACCATATGTACATATATGTATATGTATGTACACTTATGTATAGGACTATGATGTACATGTTGGCAGAGCTTTAAAGCTGAAATGGGACTTGTGTATTGTGCGAGTAGCTAATTTATGGGTTACCTTAATTCGATGTGTATACGATGGGTATACAGGAGTCGCGATTAAGTAATTACATATATATGTATATCTGTACATATGTATGTACATGTATAGATATAAACAAAATGATTTTAGTTGGCGAATGCCACAATTTATTGAAATGCCAAGGCATTACCAAATAGCCCACGGTGCTTCGAACTCGTTTAATGTTGTTTTCAAAACTATTTTTGATCGATCGATGTGCAACCAGGATGGCAACAACAGCAGGTAAATCCGAGGGACCTCGACAACGACAATAAGGGTGCGTTGTTCAGGTAGAGCAGCTCCTTGATTTGTTGACATTTCGAAAAAGCAGCCCTTACAAAACCCATCACCAATCACAGTCAACGACGCAACTTGGGGGCGGCGCCTATTCGTTACTGTTATGTCTTGCCTGTAAGTCGGGTGACGCGCAAGAGCGAGATGTCAGGCATTACACACGGCAAAGGGAATAGCCAGAGCCACAGCCCGAGCCAGAGACAAAGACAGAGTCAGAGTCAGCGTCAGCGTCAGCGTTAGAGTCGGAGTCGGAGTCAGCCATGCATGCTGGGAATCGTAGTAGAGACACTTTTGCTAACTCACTCAGACCCAGTTCGAGCACAGTGACGAGTGGACGTACGATTGCCATTGCCATTTCGATACTATTTTGAGCAAACCGCATCCGCATTTAAAGCATTGTTGTGAATGAGTTGAGTCGTGAGTCGCTCGCTTCCTTAGGCTCCAGTGAAAAAGCATCGCAATTCGCAACTCGCAACTCGCAATTCGCAATTCGTGATTAACAATTTTCCAATTTTCTTTTACTGACTAATCGCGGTGTATAGTGCAAATGATGTGATATTTTGAAGGTACATGCATGTGAGTGTATATACACTGTGTTCTACATATTTATGCATGTGGTTAATCGAGATGAAAGAAAAATATAATATATTTATTTATTTGCAATTTTTGTTTTCGTGAATCCATAAACCCCAGCCCCAGCCGGGGATGTTGTACATACCAATTGGAATCAATCTAAGGCTACTTCATCGAGAACTTTTCCAACGTATTTATATGCATTAATTTACTCATCCCATACTCATACTGTATCTCCCTGCACAAGAAGGGAAGGTAAAAACATGTTTTACTCATTCCTCATTTATAGCAGTCAATGTAGCAGGGAAAAGTGCTACACAAATTATATAGTCTTGATCATAACATACAAGCATTTTCAAAGAAAAGTTCACTGCGGCCAAAAAATGATAAGTTCTTGAAAATTATTAGACCCTGTACTTAAAAAAAGTCCAAAATGGTCTATTAAGTTTGTGCAAATCAGAAATGTATGTGCCAGGCAGAAGGAGGCGTGGCAGACCCCACAAAGTATATATGTATATTCTTGATTAGTTCGACGAGCTGAGTCGATAGAGCCATGTCCGTCTGTCCGTCCGTATGAACACCGAGATCTCGGAAACTATAAGAGCTAGCGACGCAATTCTTTTTTAGTTAGGTTCGTGTATTACATACTCAGGCCAAGTTTATGTTTTTATTTGATATTTCATTCCCCTCCCCCTCAAATTTGCAAAAATGTTGTTTAAACTCGTACTCGTGCACTCACCGTTAAAAAGTCACTAGCTTACGGTTTTGTAAAATAATTGTAAAATTGTATAAAAAAATTTTTTAAATTTTAGTTTTTGCTTTTTTAATTTATATTTTATTTTGTTTTTTTTTTAAATTTTTGTTTATTTTTTTATGTTTTTTAAAATATATTTATTGAGACTTAGCAGGGTCTCCTACTGTCGGTTGCGTCCGACTGTTGCTTTTCCGAATTTTTTTATCATGGTTACATAGCGAAATAGCCGAATTTATCTAATTTGAAAGAATTTTACATTTAACCATTTAACAGATAAGCGCCTCTGTTCTTTTCATAATGTTTGATAATTTCTTAAAAAGTGGCATTCAGCTATGCTCCGGTATTATACAATTTTGCGTTTTGTGATTAGAAAACTTTTGTACGATTTCAAATTACGATTTGCCTGTCACAAACAAAATATCAATAACACAAGGTATTCGTTGTCTTTTGGCTTCAAATAAGGCAATTGCAAGAATGAAAGCCGTGCTGTAGGTTTTCAAACATAAACTTGATCTGCGTGCACTTTAGGGGTATCTAACTGCCATATCCGATGTTTTCAGTTCTTTCAGCTTACGAGATCTAGGTGTTCATACAAACGGACAGACAGACGGACATGGCTATATCCACTCAGCCTGATCAAGAATATATATACTTTGTGTGGTCTGCCACGTCTCCTTCTGCCTGTCACATACATTTCTGAGTTGCACAAACTTAATAGACCCTATTTTTAATACTTTTTAAATTACAGGGTCTTTTGAAAGTTTTCAAAAGTTCTCTTTTTGAATCGTGAACTCAAGTGTTCCTTGATTGAAGTTTGTCTTGTAATCATGAAATTCCTTCAATAAAGAAGTTCAGCCTACGGACTTCTCTGAATTACGCTTCATAATATAGTACCAAAGTCTACAAACAATATGAGAAATAGAGTCGTAGGAATTAGTTGCTAGTACTCTACTTATATTTAGCTAAATAAACTAGAGGCTCCAAATACAATATACATACGTTCGTAGAATCCCAACCATTGTATCGATGTATCGTTTTCAAAAATGAAAATGTTTATTGTACTTACACACGAAGCTAATCTGTTTTGAAATGGAGCAAATATGAAGCTAATCGAAAACGATGAATTGAAATTTGGAACCCCATTTTTTCAAAAAGTAAATCGAATGATCGATTTCGTAAATGGGAACAGGCCTGATTGTTTTCTTATCTTTTGATTTTCTTAGAGATGTACAGAATCGTTCAGAGCAAGAACAAATGAACTACTCCCGTAACTGAACGAATAAACTAGTCACTTTCTTAAGCTTTATCCCATTTTCTATCGATTCGCGCATTTGTTGGCATTTTTTGGCACCAATCATGCTGAAGAGATAACGTTCAGTGTGTAGAATCTTTTTATTGTTATAGAAAATGAAACGCCTTCACTGGAATAAAACAAGACACAGGGACTTCCCACTAAACATATGAAATACTACTGAACGATATGACAACTGAACGACCGAACTGAACTATTGACCGATAGAAATTAAAACGTCTTCACTGAAAACAAAACTAGACACAGGGACTTCCCACTAAACATATGAAATACTACTGAACGATATGACAACTGAACGATAACTATTGAACGATTTAAACTAAACGATATCTAATGAAAGTGAACAGAGAAATATGAGCTCTGGTTCGATGGCGAGCTTTATTGTTTGCTCGAGATAATCACAAAGCAAATTTATGTATACATTTTTATTTTCAATTTGTTTTCACGATTTTAGTTGCTAGTTACATTATATAGATAAATATTTTGGAAAATAAATATGCGATCTAAAACAAATGTACAAAATACGACCACCTGAACCGCCTAAATCTATATATGTATATGTATATATATGTCTGTCTGTGTACTGTTTTCGAGTTAATCTCAAGCTTCTTTTAAATCCCATTCTGCCAGTTACTTCTGCAATCGACGTGTGGCACGTCGTATTGGACGACCTTCGGTTGTGCCCGGCGCAAACGCATTGCCGGCGTTGTGTTGCTGCGGTGAAGCAACGGGTGAAGCTGCTGCTGCTGTTGCCATTGCTTGCTGCTGCTGGTGCGGCGGAAATTGTTGCCGTTACTGTGGGGCTGCCAAAGATATTGCTGGGAGCAGCAGTGCCACCAGCGCCACCAAATCCAAATGGTTTAGCCATGTTGCTGTTGTTACTGTTACTGTGATTGTTGTTGCTGCTGCCGGCACCAAAGTTAAATGTGGCATTGTTATTGTTGGCAGCAACATTGCTATTACTGCTGCTGCTGCCGCCAAATGCAAATGTGCTGGCTTTAGCGGGTTGCTGCTGCTGTAGACCAGCAACAGCACTGGCGAATAGATTGCCGCCCATTGCTGGTGTTGCTGTAACATTGCTGGGCGTGGCACTGCCACCAAATGTAAATGGTTTTGCTGCTCCTGCTGCTGCTGTTGTTGTTGCTCCTGCTGCTGCAAATCCACCAAATGTTGGTGCTGTTGTTGCTGGCGTTGCGTTGCTGCTGCTGGCGTTGCTGCTGCTCCAAATATATTGCTCGTTTCATTTTTTCGAGCCAAAGAGGCAAAGGAGAAACCGCCAGCAGGCTGTTGGTGCTGTTGCTCTGGTATTGCTACCGCTGTTGCTGGTGTCTGCAACAGCAACAGCATGCTGAGATATAGCAGCGATGCCGCCAAATGTAAATGGCTTATTTGTTGCAGTCATGTTGTTGCTGCTGCTGCTGCTGTTGTTGCTGTTGTTATTGCTGCTGTTGCCACCGAAGATGGACATTGCTGGTTTGCTTCCTCCATTGAAGTTAAATGCGTTTGTTGCTGCTGTTGGTGCTGCTGCTGTTACTGCTCCAGCTGTATTGAAACCGAAGCCCGGAGTCACAGTTGCAACTGTTGTTGCTGCTGTTTTTGAGGTATCGCTCGCAGTAAAGCCAAACACATTGCTGCCGGCACTATTTCTGCTGGGTACTGTAAAAGGCGTTGCTTTTGCGTTTCTACTACATATGTATATTAAAGCATAAACAACTCTAAATACTTAGCATTTGTGGCATAATTAATAATACAATTAAATTATTGCGCGTACATCTATGTAAAATCCTTCCCAATCCACGTTTCTTCTGTTTGACGAATCTCTATGAACTTCACATTTTCTATATATGATACGAGATACTATATGCCCCTTTAACGAGAGATCAGAGAGAGAATTGTAATTTATTTATAACAATTACGCATATTTAAATTACATAACATTTTTATGTTTTTATTTTTGTGTGTGTTTCTTTCCCCATAAGAAACTTGTACAATTTTGCTTTAACACACACACACCCCCACACACTGCTACACGTCCACATTAATTTACAATTAATTTAATATTAAAGTTATTACATTTTTAAAACGAAAATTAAGTAAAATTTTAAACACACGTGAAAAAAAAACAATTTTGTCAAACAAATTCTAAGTTAACGAAAACGAAAAAGAGGAAAAAGATTATGATCAATTTCAACACAAAAGCAAATCGCTCGAACACTTAATACACGAAATGGAAATGCGACGAAACGAGTTTCCAGATTGAGCAAGGATATATAAAAACTTTTAATAAAAGTAAAAAGAAAATTATTAAAAATTCAATCAGATATTTTTCTTCTTCGCGCATAGTCTGAACTGGAGGAAAAGTAATTTCTTAACATTTATTTAATACTTGTGTTTATTATCTTTTTCCCTATATGCAAACTATATTCAGATTAGCATTGTGTGGTAGCAACCAGCTGCTCTTTCAGCCAATTCACTCGCTGTTATATCACTCACTTTCGTTCATTTATCGGTAACTGCCGACAGAAGACTAGAGTCGTGTGGAATCGTCCAGAACATTAAGCATTGATTGAAGAGTTCCAAGTGCTATGCGTTCGATATGACTGCATGATTCGTTTGTTCACTACAAATTGAACGGCAGAACTAATTCCTTAAATTGAACTGTAAATCACAACTCTAATACACAGATTGATAAATAAATGTGCAAGCGACGGTAGGAAACCCTGTACGTGCCGTGGACATTGGTGGCAGCATATGTATATGAACATACACTTATACACAATAACAAATGCTCACACATTCATACATACATATGTATGTACATACCCGCAATCGCCAATCATGCATACGCACTGCGGTTCTCGCCCTACCCATACCCCACACTTAGAACAGAAAATAGCTTACCTAATGTCTCCGGAAATTCCTCTTCAAACATTTTAAGTATCCATATACAAATATATTTACATGCACTAAAAAATACTCACACATACTGATGTATTTTAGGAGTAATGTCTTTATTTCAGTTAATGTTTTAGTTAGCAATTACGCAAATCACATTCAAGACCGTCTATCTTTGATATTCACAAATACACGATGACAATTAGACCAAAGCTTTCGAAGAGGTGGACTTTAATCCAGATATATGCCAACAGGTAGTTCACGTTGAGAACATAGGTTAGGTTAGGTAGCGCCGGATGGGATCGTGTCCCTCACATAGACCTAATGGTCCATTGTGATACCGGTTTTGATTAGTACCCACGCGTTAGGTCTACGTCGGTAGACCTGCCGACTTGAAAAATGTAATTATTTTATTGAGTGATATCCTTGATACCTCATGCAGTGAGGCACACGTTGGGCGCCCTAGGTGCCTCATGCGCGACCTCATAAGCGCTGGGCATTCGCAGAGAATGTGTTGTAGCGTTTCTGCCTTACCCTGCGTTAGGCACCTTCTGCAGTCATCATTGACTGTTAGTCCCGTTGAGAACATAGCTCGGGCTGTTCGCTGAACAAGTTGAATACTTTGAGTGCCAACTCTGTGGTTAGACCAGTGCAAAATTGCAAGTTCAACTCATGCAGCTTGGGGCAGGATAGGATCAAACGAACCACAGCATCATTGGTGATTTCAGAGGCTCTCAGTTTGGTGATTTGACGTAGATCCTGCAGCATACTCTCGTCTACTTTGATTATGACGATGTCGATATTCAATTTCAGAACCTGCAGTGCCCGAAGTTTCGAAATTTGTAGCAAATCCGTGGCGTTTAGCTCCGTAAAGCCCGTAATATGTAGATTTGTCAACTGCTGCGATTTGTGGTCGACCAGTCGAGTGAGCAAAGTGCTTATGAATGGAAAGTTATTCACAGTTAATGCTCTTAGCTTTGGCAGCTGGGCCACATACGCCAGGTCCTGATCCCCCTCTAGCTGGCACCCTGGGGTCCCTATCATGAGCACTACCAATAAGTCGTAACAGTGGTCATCAAACAATTGCTGGAACAAATTTGTGGCATCATTTCTCACAACTATGGATAGTTCCTTGAGTTTGGGTAAGGATTTGGAGATGAATGGCAACATGTAGCTCCGCACACTGGCCCAATATAGAATATGGAGCGATTCTATTGACATTGGCAACCCATACAAAGCAGTTCCGATCAGATCTGGCAGATCAGAATAGCAACTCAGCTTAAGAGTTTTCAACTTCGTTAGATGACGCAAAGAAGTTAGTCTATAACCAGCGATTCCAATACCGACTAGCGTCAATTTCTGCAACTCCAACAGTTGGGAGAACAGCATGTCCAGCCGACGCAGTGATAAGGTAGCTGCGTTCCAATAGAGTAATTGCAGATTGGGACAGTAAGCGGCCAGATATTCACACAAACGATCCAAGTAACGACTGCTTATTGGCCCCTCGGCTTCCCTGATGAAAGGTCCACAGAGCATTAGAAAATCTCTAATCTGCCACAAGCTCTTCATAGTAAACCGGTTGAAATCAATAGACTTGCACAATGGTAAACTACGCTTGCATTTGAGTGCTAGACTCATTTGATCTTCAAGCGATAGAAGGCGGTAGATACGTTCCAGGCAATCATCGTTTAGTTGCATTAGGAGCGTGTCGGTATCCAACTCCTTCACAGCATCAGGTTGACCCCAACTGTAGTACGCTTCCACTTTGATAGAGTAACCTTTCACCTTATGATTGAATCTCCTCAGAACAGTAGTAGCATCCCATGGGAACTCGAACAAAACGTTTCCAATTTGTGTGATTGAGTTGCGCTTCTC